>JAHLJT010008446.1:187774192-187906453 GCA_031308135.1 Acheta domesticus
CATTTAGCACTATCCCTATCAAAAGTTTAAACTCAAAACTTGTAGCCGCTTTTCAGAAAATCTTGTTTTCTTTTAAAAATTGCACCATTGTTCGCAATATTGCACGGAAACTACTAAAATTTTCAACAAATGTACATGATCTTAATGAAAGAAATACACTAAGAAGGGAAAAAATTGAAGAAAAATCTCTATCTTCAATTTTCAAAAATTTTGGAATTATCGAAAAATTCAGAATTAACCGTGAAAATCGGATCTATGCCGCCTTTAAAAGTATATTATACTCTATTCTTAAGGAAATTTAAAGAAAAAATTTGGAACCGTGTTTGAAAAAATTTTGAAGATAACCAGGGGCCTTCATGGTAATGTACTCCCCAAATTTTGATGAAAGTTTTTCAAAATCGCCGCGCCTCAAGTCGTGTCAGATCGACTGGGGTATATCCATTTTGGAAAAAAATCCTACATATGGTTTAGGCGTGTTCACAGACGCACGGACAGACGGACAGACAGACAGATTGACGGACGTTTTGAAAAAGAAACAACACTTTTTCGCTATCAGGGGACCCCAAAACGTGTATTTTCGTTGATATATGGAAATCGATTTTCCGCAGTATTACATAATTTTCCCTATACTAGGTTATTTCTGGATATATACGTATGTATACGGGAAAGTAAAAATATCACTGATACAGCGGTTTGTTACCTTTAACCTTATTTTCTTTACACATTGGCGATCGCCGACATCTAACCACTTCAGGTAGGGTTAACCGAGGGGAGCCCAGATATGCAGAGTTGTGATAAAATACATGTACCATAAAAAGTATTATATCTATGACTATGAAAATTTTACATTATGATAATTAAATATTATTGACCTAACATAGCATTGTCAGAGTTTGAAAAAAATTATTCCTATTCAACAATAATATATTTTTTAATACAACAATTTTCTACCTTCTGATGTTAAATGTACCTTTCCTCCGAATGTTTTACAAGTACAACTTTCATATTTTATATAAATCCTGCCACAAAATGTACAATCTTAATAAATTAGATTTGTTGTTAGGTTTTTACAAACAAATTATAATTTTTTAAAATCCGAAACATTTTTTTTGCTAAAAAATGCGTCATTTAATTTTTTTTCTAATAATATAAGAAAAACATGGGAAATCCATTCGATTCACATTGTTGTAAATACTTTGAAATAAATACAGAAAAAAATCACACAAATCCCTTGGATAGTTTCTGAGACATGGTACATTGAGTAGTGAAAAATAAAATATACGGTAAATGGCCAAAATGTATAACGCTGCATCTGACAGTAGAAAGTGCTCTATAACCTGCATTTTGGAAACATTTGCATCTTCAGTTACACTCGAATCAAGGTTATAATCTTCCTCAGGACGTATATTATCGTTTTCTGGACTTTTCGACACATTTGTCGGAAGTTTTCCATAAAATTACGCTTTTTTGACCACCTAGATGTGCTTTCGAGGCATATTTGAAACAAGGAACAATACACGAGACTATACTGCGATTTTTGTAGGAAGAGCTCTCAACGATAACTCAAATCCCATCTTCGCGATGGAATATGTCACGGCATTTCGCGTCTTTTCTCGGTCTTGCCGGTAGAAGTCGCATGATCGCAAGCACTGCTTCATACGGTCGCGATCGTGCGAAATCTAGCGGAACGACTGTGAATGATACGAAATGCCGTGACATATTCCATCGCGAAGATGGGATTTGAGTTATCTTGAGAGCTCTTCCTACAAAAATCGCAGTATAACACTTTCAAAACATAACACCGCATTTCGTAGGGAACAGTTGAATCTCAGGCACGGCCTTCTAGAGACCTACAGATGTTCAGTGCCCGTACAAAGTCGAATGACAAACGCGATATTGCATAAGAATATAACTTTTTCTCGGCCAGGCGTAGGGCTAGGGCGTGGCCTTCAGATCCACAGGCATTTAAAATTTAAATGTCCCAAAATGGGGGAAAGAGATGGAATACTCGAAAAAAAATCGCCGACGTATTCCCTGGACTATACACTACAAAAATAAAGAAAAAAATAAAAATCGATATTTTTAAAACGTTTCCTGGTTAACCCTCCCCTTCAATGAGAGCTTCACTCTGCAGTGATTGTTTGCTGGTATCACCAGTTTTGTACGCCTTTGATATTGTCAGTTTTTACGATGTCTTCTATTGCGTCTTAATCTCGCTGTAAAACTACGGTCCTGGATGATGCTTTTACTATTGACGGGAAATTTGTATGGTGCAAAGTGTGCATCAACTTGTGCTCTCCAAATGATTTTAAGATGTTTGTTTTATTTTTATTTTTTAGGAATTTTTTATAAAAGTAATTTTCGAATTATATAAACGTGATTTATAATTAGTGAATTTTAATATTACATGTTGTATCCGATTATACATATTTATTACATATTCTTACTGTTTTCGCTACATATTTATCTTTTGACGTTTCATACTACATATTTTTCTGGTCTCTACTTATAACCAAAGTCAGTGTGCGACAACTGTCTCGACAGTGGAATCAAACTAATGCAAAACAGCAGAGAGGAATAGCTAATATCCTTGAAAATTTCCCCTGTTAATCTGAATACTTAATGTTGCTACTATGCTCTTTACCCTGTGTATTAATAACCTGGTAATCAACAACTTAACACTAGCCTTGAAAACTCAAAAAGTGTAGAATGAAATCGATAGATCTTCACGGTGTTCAAAATCCAATCGTGTGGAACACGACAAAGGCCATCTGTCAATCCAAACCATGCTCAAATTACGTTTTCGTTTCCTCACATAATTCAAGATGACTTTATTTAGTAACATTTCCTGTGAGCCATAGGAACCTTTACAACACCCTTTCTGTTCAACTGGCACAGATAGTTCTTCTCTAGGTTTCTACATTTGGTTGCTGTGTCTGCAGTTACACTTTGTAAATTACCGGCAAACAAATGATTAGCCTGTAGTTCCTCCGCCCAAAGCAGAAATGTGACGCTGCGTGTGAGCCATTCCGGTAGTTCCTTTGGGTTTTCCTAAAATTTTAATAACAGACTTTGCTAGATGAGAATAATATGCTGTTAAACTCTTAATCCAATAATTCAGGATCTTATCAATCCGGGGGGATTTCCAGTTTCCGTGGGTGTTCTTTGCTGGCCCTAAAATTCCCAGAGTTCCAGTGGCATATGACGATGTGATTCATTTCTGTAATATTTACATCTCTACCTGGGGTCGGTACCACCTGATTTAAGACAGAATTCCCTGTCTCTATCACTCTCTTACCTTTAGAATATTCATATATTCTCCTCAACGGTGCACGGTATTCGAATGGAAGAAGACGAATTCGTTCTATCTCGCGTCGAAGGAGATTACGCATCATCGTGTGATTCATAACCAGATGATTTTCTCCACTGAAGGAAGTTCCACAGGATCGATGTTTCCAAGGATATTAGATGGTTCTAAATGTTGGTCTTGTGGATACTTAGATCAAAGAACCGTACTCCGCATTTACCTGAAGGTCAGCAATATGTTTTGCTGAGAATTTTCCACTACTGAGAATGCATCGTTGTTGACAGTCAAGCTTCTTTGAATCTAGTGTAGGTCTCGTATTAGGGTTCCGCTCTTTCTGTATCTTGGAAATATCTATTTCTGAGCCCCAATTTTCGCTTTTTTGCGAAGTACAAGCACTGCATCACCTCCTTTAATTCATCCCTCGTCCTCTAACGATGACTTCGAGCTACTGCCGGCTCTTGGTCCCTGGGACTAACATCCGTGGGATGGCTAGATGTCGACAAGGTGACATTAGCTCGGTTTCTGAACAGGAATGGGTCATTGGTAGAACAAGGCACGTTAAGATTCGTTACATTTCTTGTTTTATCCATTTTGCTAATTGGTTTTAAGTGAAGTTTCGCAGGAAGCAAGTTCAAGTTAGCAAATCACACTTAACCGTTGGGTTGTTTCCTACCATCCGTTACTGCGACCCACAGTGGCCTCGGGACATCCTCCCGCAGAGCCCAGCAACGGATCCCTTCGATCGCCGTCGGCTTTACTAAACCCTATGGGATTTTCATTGACTGCTGAAGCCAGCCTCTTTCGCTGGCTAATGCAAGATTCGGGCCTCCATTTTACTTAGTGGTCTGGCATGTCAACCCAGTTTCTCTCCAAGGGCAGTTAATAGGAAGTCAAAGGTTCATGATCCTTCCTTCTCTATTTACTTCCCGCAATTAATGCAGTCGCCCCTAACCTGGAGACACGCTCTTTGTAGCCGCCCGCTGCGCATCAGACGCTGCAGCTGTGTTCGAGGTGCTTCTTCCTCCATCTTAATCAATTCTTTCTTCAATGAAGATGCCGTTGAGGCTCTCCACTGGAGTACTTTTTCGTCTGACCCCTCCCTTTCCACCTATTTAGGAAGGGAGGCCCCTACCAGTAGCTAGAGTACCGCCGACATAGCTCTGAAGCTCACGGGGGTATCCTAGCTACACCACCAACTACAAGGTTCTTGTACTCCCAAGATGGAGTTGTTGTTACTGTCATTATCATTATAATTATTATCGTATGAACACTTCTGCAAGATATTTGAATAACTAATTCGAATTTGTTCGAATTCGTTCGGATTGGTATTTTATTTCTTAAAGTAGGTCGGTCTTAAAGAAAAAAAAAAATTTACTTTCTCGCCTGCTAGGTGCTATGTAGTCTAATACTTCCTGTTTACTACGTATGCACGTAGTAGGTGAGAAAGTAAAAAAGAATTCAAGCATTTATAAGAAAACAATTAAAGTATAATAATTGATGAAAATTTCAAAATGGAAAATTGCATGTTTTTTGCCATTTTGCTGCAGAGAGCTATTTTAAGTTAATTTATTTTAAATATTGCACTTCTCCCCGATACGTCATAAACATATTCTAACTATTTTGACGTTAAATAACAAAAATAAAATTTTCGAACATGTTCTCTCAAAGTATTGTACAAAGAATGAGATAAAATCGATCATAAGTCCGTAACTGACATGCGGCTTATTACATGACGGTTATTGAAGTTCGTTTCCTATCCGACGTTTAATGAGCGTCAGTCAATCTCTCAGCTGTTGCTGAGCAATCTTTGATACGACACCAGTCACTGCAGAAAAAATACGATCGTCATCGTCCCTTCACATGCCTAATAAAATTGATACAATCTCACCAACCATACATGTGTTATTAGGAGATTACATCTAACAAATACTCATTCAAACACGGCATTCGACATGAGAGCAATCCATTCGATCAAAGCAATATCATTTCGATTTTAATTATCTTCGGAACGATAAGTCTACCAAATAGAATACATGATATTTCAATTGAGATTTTAAAAAATAAACAATACGTCGTTCAATGTAATTTTTACTTCCTCTCATATGTATGAACACATATTCTTAAAAACACGTTCGAACTACATTGAGTTGTATTGTTCATTCATCGGGACCGAATGTATTCTTGACTGTCTGGGCATCATTACTCGGAACGTCTGAACAGATTATTTATATACGTTAAAAAATTCTTAATATAAACATACTTACGAAATATTTTTATGGTAAAAAATAGTTTAATTTAAAGGGAATTTCTGTATTTACTTCTTTTAGCGAGAAGAGTCTTTTAATTTAGAGGATTTTATCGTAAGTAATAGCCAATGATATCTACGAGCAAAAAATGTGTAATGTGTACACTGAAATTATGTCATGCTTTAGACTTGGGAATGACGCTCATATGAAACACGGTGTCGTCCAAATGAGGTTTGGTGCTACTGACTAATTTGCTACCGAAAATATATCCAGCATACATGATGATCATTGCGACGAAGTATTACTAAAAACCAATAAACTGAATCACTGTTTTTATTATCCTAGTATGCTGACTGTTATCATTGTTCTTTTCTGACAGTTCCTGTCATTTTAAAATTTACGGATAAATAAAATGTTCTCTATTTCAATTATCCAAAAGAAGCGAGACCAAGTAGATCTCAGTATTACCTTAGTGTTACAATATGGTGTGGACGTATAATCCTGTCGTGTGTGATTTCTTTTGCCTTCTCCAAATGAAACGCGATCTAACAGAGAATTTTCGAATATCACCTTTCCCACGTTTTACATGTCTCGGGAAACAAAATATTCTGCCTTGTTAGGAATTCAGAAGCGACGATGACGGATAACAAGATCGGTAATCGATATTTTTGTTACAAGAACACTTCAGATCACGGGAGAGAAAGAGAGTAGATGGAAAGGGATCGACAAAGGTTGAGGAGAGAAAAGGAAATGACATAACGAATATGCTTAGTTACACATTTAATAACTTATTATATAAACGATAACTTAATCATTATTTACAATGAAAAATATGCAAGTAAATGTACTGACTTCTCACTTAATTGGAAAACATAAATATATTCTTCTAAATATATGTTTCATGCCTATTGAAGATCAGCCATGATGGAATGGAGTGGAATGGAATGGATGGAGTTACTGGAATGCAAACATTTTTATCGCAGAAGTTAAAATTACGCGTGTGCAGGAATGCAATTATCCTAGATATGATCTCTGTATTAGCTGAAGAAATGTTTGATTATATTTATTTACTTTTTTAAAGAATATGTTCAGTTTACTGTATACATCATAGTATTCAAAATAACTGAAGTGTATTATAATTGCGATAATACGTCTGTGAAAAAACAACATTTACGACAATAAAATAAGTCGAAACGAAAATTAAAGTATTATGAAACATCGATTGAATTGAGGGAATAAGAAACTAGCTGTTAAACCCTTCAACGTGTGGAAAAAAGTGAAAACGTGTACTTAAAATGTGAAAACTCGCAAGATTGTGGGTCAATTTTTACTTTCTTGTATCTACTATGTAGTAAGAGAAAGGCGTGTATTGCTTCAGTAAAAAGTTTTTCGCCATACATATTTATGGGTATTTGAAACCGAAAAAAACATTTTTATAGCTTCTCTATGCCGTATATTTCTTTATGTAGTATAGTCAGAATCCACGTTTTGTGGGTTGTTGATATCGAGAAAGTGTTTTTTTTCTCGAAACATATGACTATCTTTCTGTCTGTCAATCTGTCTCTCTGCGTCTGTCCGTCTGCATGCGTATGGACATCAGTCCATTTCTCTTTTAAAAAGTATTCTAATAGTTGCCCACAGCCTTTGATATGAAAATTGTGAATTATTGTAAGACTTGTAAAATGTCTACCAATATACTATTGTATACTATCTCATAGGCATTCTTAACTACGTGATTATGAGTTTCTATCTGCAAAAATTGAATGGCATCTCTACGAAACGGTGAGGAAACGCGTGGCGTTGTTCTTCCGTATATCGTATAAAAATGTTACTCGTCGTAAACGCCTTTCATCAAGTACTCGCTCATTCTCATTCATTAGATCCTGGCCGCGATAAGGGAGCTGGCTGTCAGTCTCGCGCGCGGGGTGTGTGCAGAGGCACCTGAAGCGGGGGCGCTTATCGAGGGAGGAAGAGGCAGCGCAGCGCTCACCGCCCACGACCTATTGGTCGATGCTGACGCCACCTCCGCTATATAAACCGGTGGCGCGAGCCCACGAGCTCCAGTGTCTTCCCAGATTCATTCGTTGTCGTTCTTTCCGCTACCAATGGCCCAAGGGATGGACTGTTCAAGGCGTTTTAAATGTGTTGGGCATTCCTTTGCTTGTCTCGTCCTTCTTGCTACTCTTCTCATATCGCAATCCTCAGCCATGGAAAATGAAATACCATCTATTTTAAAGGTAAGAATGATCACGGAACAAGCTTTTGTTTGCCTCAGAAGAAGTTGAGAAATTTTAACGACTAATGATGTTGAAAATGAATGTTGTTGAAATTCATTGTTACATGATGAAATTTCAGGGAGGTTCATATTGATGTTTTAATGCTGATTTGCATTATTTCTTCTACATTTTGTGTTTTCACGATAGTACTATTTTTAGGGGAAAGTATCAGTAGTTTCTATGTTTTACATTCTTAAAAGAAACGTTCAAATATTCTGCATCATTGGTAGAGCAGTATAAATGCTAGTTATCTTTTTTTATTTCTGGTGCGCCTTTTTGGTAAACTACGGCTCTTAGTCACCTTTTGAGCATTGAGTAATTCGTTAAATTTCGCCTTTTGTCTCTCGTTACGTCGCAGTCAATGATTGTTTTTTATCCTTTCGGCAAGGGATGCGCTGCTGCTGGGTAACAGGGCTTCCCAGACGGTCACATATCCAGGAATCCGAGGTGTCTCGAGTAGCTTAAATTATGTGACTTCAGGAAGCGTAGTTAAGCAAAATTGGCTAACGACGTGGCATCTACAAGATTCCACGTGTGGTAAACAATTTTAAGATCACATTTAACGCTCTAAATCGATAATTTTATCATTCCAATTATTCTGAGTATTTTACCCCAGACGGGAATCGAATCCAGAACTTCTGTTTATACCAAAGTGCTCTATACTTGCTCTAAACAAGGAGACCCGTGTACGATTTCCAGTCAGGGAAACTATTTACTTCATCAATTTTAATGATCTATTACAATTGTTTGCATAGTAACAAGATTAAAATTAAGGGTGATATTTACTGTCCGGAACATACTATTCTCCACGTATTTTCCTACCCGGTAAGGTAATAATGTGTGGTGACAATTAAGTAATCGACGATTTAGAAAATAACGTAATGTCCACGGAGTGATGGGTAATCTTTAGACCCCGGAACTTCAGGCACAAAAAAGGTTTGATTTAGGCACCTAAAATAGGTAACAAAATTACGCAATTAGGCACTAATCGGCATGAAAATCGACGTTTTAGGCACTTAAAATAGGTAAAAAATATGACTAAGTCAGGTATAAAAAATTAGACATGAAAAAGTTATTTTTTCTACAATCTAGAACTGATCACAAAAGGATTAAATTAAGAATTTTTTTATTATGCAGGAAAAGCACGTATTTTTATATTTTATGAGAGAGAATACATGCACATTTTATTCACTTTCACAATTAGCAGTACAGTATGTAATCAATATTTTTCTCCAAATTGTTTACAATAAGGCATTTATTAAAATAATTTTCGAGGCTGAAAATGAACTTTTCACTGACATAGATTGTATAGGATCAAACAAATTTAGTCACATTCTCATGCTCTCTTCTCTTGGAACTTCTTCACTCGTACCCCCCCCTAAAAAATTGCACCACACGAACCATTTAACAATTGGACCGTATTTTGTAATCTTCGCCTGTCCGACATTGGCTTTTGCCTGAACCGTGGCCTTCCTCGCCTGGAATTCGAAGACGACGCGCTGCGGCGATAAGCTTCAACCTGTCAACAGCGCAGGTGCACCAGGAATGGGTGCAATTGCCTAAGAAGTGCGTGCTGATCGGAGACGAGAGTGGTACATCCTTATTATGTTGACTTGCAGGGCTCCTTCTCTTCAGTGTTTTGGGTGAGATATTTCGGTGCGCTGTCGATTGCGTCTTCCTTCACATAATATTTCATTTCGGGAAAGTATTTGCGTTTCCGTAAAACGAATTTCAAAATTTAGCGTTTCAAATATGATCATTCTTGAAAATCACTTTTTTAAGCAGTTTTAAGCGAAACATATTAAAATAGGCATTAACCGTCCCTTTAGGAAGTTTTAGGCATTATTAGACGCTTTCAGTGCATCTATTTTCTCATGATTCGTAAACATCTGCAATTATTTTCCACGACATCCTAAAGGAACTAAATAGGCATTTGTCCTAAAATCCGAGGTCTAGTAATCTTTCAAATATGAATAAATGGAGAAGCTGATATAAAATATACATTAATTAACATATTTGGGGGAAATAGTCAGAAACAAGTGTTTTCTAGACACTATTTTGATTCCTTTTCGTTTTATAAGCGACTCAAACGATAAAATTTAAAATATTTCAGCCATGTTACTCGGGTGATACAAATAATAGTTATTTATGTATCTAGGGAGTTGAGTAGATTTCTCCCCCCCTCAAGGCTTCTTGCAATCACGAGGGCACCTGGCCAGAGGGATTAAAAGATGCCTGCGGTGCAAAAAACAGCAAGTAACGCCCGTGGTTTACAAGTTACAAACCGTGGTTTACAAGTTCGTGTTTGAACCAAACGAGAATTTGGAGTAGTATTAAATTTGGCCTTGCATTAAAAGTGGAAAGACGCATTCTAAGTTGTCAATACGGCGTTAGAAAAACAAGAGTGCGTATCTAGTTACTATTGAACAATTGTAGTTTGACTACTACATTCGTACAAAATGAGAGACTATTATGAAGTTCCAGCGGAAGTACTCAAAACGGCTACCTATTACTACTAGTAATATTACTACTGAAGAGCCATATGTGTCTCTAAAAATATATGATAAATAAAAGTGAAATAAGAGGCACAGACAGGAATTATACATCTATGGGAATATTCCAAAATTGCAATTTTCATAACAATTCAAAACAATAATGTTATCGATGTTAAAGTGTATTGAGTTATTTTTCTTATTTCAGCATTATATTCAGCATTATTGTATTTTCCTTTTTCTTAACTTTAATCACTCGAATTCATAAAAAGTGTGTTCTTTGCTGTGTTGGTAGCGGAGCGGGCATGAAGTGTTCAAAAAGCCCACGCGGGCATAAAGAACCCGAAAGACCTGCATGGATATTAAATACCTTTACGAGTTTTGTGTCAGGTCCTTAAGCACACAGGAACGAAATAGTAAACCATAAAATTAATTGAGTGAAAGAAGTGTGAAAGAAGATCTGGAGGAAAGTAACAAGTGTGTCTCATGCGAGTAGGTTGTTTTCAAAACTGAAAGTATCCGTCACAATATACTGCGTAAAAAAAGGCAAAATCATTTTTCTCAATGTCTATAGAGTTATGCTTTCGAAAAAATACCAAGAAGTGGATCCAAGAATATTGATATTGAATATGCGAATGGTAAAATCTGAAAATCGCATTCATAAATTGTCAGAAAAAATAAATAAAAAAACATTGGGTTTGTTTAGTTTTGGGGTGAAATCATGGAGAAGTTGGTTTTTGAATTTGCTCAATTGGTTGTGTTGAGTGAAGGAACAAGCTTGTATAGGACGTGAAAGATTAATCTGTTTCGTGATATCATTAATTAAATAAGTAACAGTGGTGGTATATGAGGGATGACGCCACTATCACGGTGGGCGGCGAAGACATTGCCATTCTTCCTCCTGGTAGCCGTGCCACTGCTTCTGCAAGTTCCGCGACGTTCTTCGCACTATCCAGCAACAAAATTTAATCAACAAGGATGGAGCAATTTTTTTGGACAATTTTGAAAATGTTCCCAGGAACTTCATATAAAGTACCCCTCAAAATTAAAATATCGATTTCAAATTCAAGGGGCCGCAACATCAGACAGATCGATTGGGGAATACCAATTTTGGAGAAAATCGGCTCAACAGAGTTAACTGACTGCCGTTAGGATTCTTCACAGACGGACAGACAGACGTTTTCACATTTTGCATTTACTCTTTTAAATTCAGAGCTTGAATACTTACTAGAAACCTCACGTATGTTTAATTTTGTTCATTCATTTTCACATTTTCATTTACTCTTTTAAATTCAAAGCTTGAATACTTACTTGACGTTTAGCCATCTTTCGATTTTTCAGTACAAAGAACCCACAAAACATGGATTCTGTCTACACTACGTGATAGAGGATATTTGTTCTAAATTTAGCAACTGAATTTATCCACTTTTTCCTTACCAAGGTCCTGTAATAGTTTTTCTGCCCAAAATTCGCCGTTTTTTCGAGCAGCATTACATAACTTTCTTTTTACTCCGTAGCGAGAAAGTAAAAAGTATGGACATTTAGTGAATCCCCCGCCGTCCTAGGAAAATATTGTATCCCTTGAGATCATGGGTCCAGTGTTCATTTTATTTGATATTTTCGAGAATAAAGATTAAATGTTGGTAAGTTTTCGTGAGGGGTGTGAAATGAGCTCTTGTTAATTTAATAAACACGCTTATTTCTATTTTGCAGAAGGACACCTTTTTAACTTATTGTATTAAAGTAAATAAAAGATACCAATAATTTGGTTCATATGCTGTTCTTAGACTGCCAGTCACCCTGGAAATATCAAAACTACACATGATCAATTTCGTTTGAACTATTCTTCTCGGTGTCTGTACTAGTATAAGGTCATTCCAGAGTCTAAAATATTATTTTCTTTCCATCTTGAATCTAAACGTTTAATTTTTGTTTGGAAAGACCTGAGTTGAAACCAAATCGGATTATCAGTATAGCTCTGAAGAAGGCCACAAGATGGCCGAAATGTCAGCTCCATCGACTGAGACGCGGCTCATCCCGGACAGCCAAGAATACAGACTACCAAATCCTTCAACAGTGATTGAGTCAATGAATGTGAAGTAATATCTTCGAAGTCTTAACCCTTGAATGCGTGACTATTTTTACGTTCATGAATGCATGACATGGGTCAATTTGACCCGGTCCGTAATACCTTGTATATTTTTAATTGAAAATCATTATGAAATGAAATAGGTATAATAAATACACTATAGTGTTATTCAATTAGAAACAATATTTGTTGATTGAGTTTAGGATTCACATATATAATTCCTATGATGTCAAATTTTACTTTCATGAAAGTGGACATAAGTGAGTATTGAATGATCTGAACGTACATAACTTTTACATTTAAAACAAACAGTTGAACATTTTCTGTCTTTCTTTGTGGGACATTTACTGCATCTTTTTCTCTTATTGTTGGTCAATGTACTAGGTTAACTGTTGTTTTTTTCTATTACACTTAGTGCTATGGAACTTCGTATGTTTTTCTGAAGAGTTTTGATTGTGCTCCTTTGCAGAATACATAGAAGGATACATTCTTTTGCCAAATCCATTAGAAATAAAAGCATTTTTGCTTTACTGATTGTTGAAAAGTGGGATTCTTTTGGATGAAAATTACGTATTCATTTACAGCAGCGACATCGAGCATATTCATGAAGGAGGCAAAAATTCCATATCCTTGTTTGGTGCTTGGCTGTGCAAGAGCGCACTAATTTGTCAAGTGTATCGACGCCACTTTTGGTAGGATTGTAGAAATTAACAATTTCAGTCTTTTTCTTCAGACTTTAATTATAATATATATAATTATAATAATTATAAATAACGAAATACGATGTAATCGTATATGGGTCATACAGACCCATCTCATGCATTCTGAGGAGAGCAAAATAAAACAACTTGTGGACACCGATCAAATAAGTAGAACATCGTAAAACGACCATCTACGGATTTTGGATGACTAAATAAAAGATGTCTTAAACGGACACGACCGTTGGAAAAAACCATTCCATCCAAAATATCAGTATAAAAGCTGATTTGGGTCAGATTGACCCATGTCATGCATTCAAGGGTTAAGAGACATTTAGATCATCGTTTGCATCCAAAGTAGGGAAAGAACTGATAGTAGTATCTGATTATGCTGTAGATGGTACTGAAATCGGAACACCTGACCAGGCTCATCAAACCGCGCCCGCAGGAGCTACTTGCCCGCCTGAGGAGCCCGGCGCGCCCCACGGTGTAAGAGATATAGGTGGGTTCACTCCCGCTCTAAAACTGAAGCTAATGTGAGGCTAGTTCTCACAGTTCTCGCTTTGTAAGCGCTGCGAACGACTTGGGCATTTTTGGGACAAGATGGTGATCCATTTAATAGCTTTGTAACCTCTGGTGGAAGCCACTAAATCGCGAGACACCATCATGAATGCCCAACTCGATCGTGCGTACCGTACGGATAAGCGAGGAACTAGCCTCAAACTGGCTTCAAAAATTTTGTCCAAAAGGCGGCTAATTGACACACCTATATATCTTACACCGTGGCGACGCTTCTATGGGCACGGGCAACTTTCCCTGACTCCATACTCATTTCCCTTTGAAGTCCGGAAAGGGGTGTACATGCGCAATCTGTTGCGGCGCAGGCGGTGAATTAGTGTCTTCATACGAAAATATGTTTGCCAGATTCTTTCTATCAAATGACCGAAAATTGTAGTATGTTTATATTTTTCACCACCTACTTATTACTAGACCGCGAAGTTTTAGGTTTTAAAATATGCGTTTTAGGTGTCTAAAATAGGTAGTTTGAACATCTTATTAAGGCTTTTTAAATGAGAGAATAGGTACAAATAAAACAGGAAACTTATAATAAAAACTTTTTTTACTATTTATTATATATATTTCTTAAATATAAAAATATAAAGCAATATTATGTTGAATCAGCATTGCATATTTTGCGATAATACTATTTATGAACAAGCTTAATAATTTATAGTTAGAATTATTCCTACCGTATTTTACCTCACAGTAAATTACTAATACATTCTCCAAGTTTTCAAGAGAAAATGAATATTTCTTATCGGTCAAGATCACTTTTCTTTCGCGGAAATTCAATCGCTTTATCTTAGAATCGGAATCAGGCTTTCCACGAAGTCAGGAAATAGTGGCATAGAAACTTTTATCGCAAAATCCTTGTCCTGTATATTCATTTCTCGCTATCTCACAGATTTTGAGAAACCAATTATTTTGGACACCGAGGTCAGGAATGTTAACAAATTAAATGTTAATTTGTTAAGTTGCCACACTGATTGTTCATATTCATGCGTTGTACCTACGTTATATTAGTCACCCTTAGGGTCAGTTTAAATTATGAATCTACCCGTGAGTTCACTGTGTCCTCGAGTGATTTTCAGTTAAGAATGGAACAACAGTTCCCTTTATTAAGGTGAGATGAGATATAATGAGATATAATGTTTATTTTAATTTGTTTTTGTTTGTGTTTTGCATTTTAACTCAGTGTTTTAAATTTATAATTTTAATTAAGTGACTATGTAAAATTAATTGAATTAGCGAATAAAATTTATTTCTGTATCCCGTAATTTAGGAGCCGCCTGAAGATGTAACTAAAACTAGTTACGAAACGTTGTGTTCAGTACATAGATATAACAATAAAGGATTGTCATTAATAAAAATTGGATACGTTTTATTATTGGAAATCGTTCAGTTATTTATTGTATTTAGAAATTATGTGAAATAAACTAACAAATCTCTATACGTTAACAATTCTCGCTTACGGACGGACATCGCTTTTAACAGACAAGAATATTTGTCTGTTAAACCTTCTAACCTAAACGTAGAAAGTTCATGCTTTTAAATCACTCTTAAGTAAACGGGATAACAAAATCAAGATACTTTTCACTCAATTTTTTAATTTTTACTCTCAACTGAGAATTTTGAAATCGTACTGATGTATTATTTCATTTTAATAGATAATTTCTTAGCATTAAAGAGAAAGTGGAAATTAATGTAGTTAAATTTGTGACAATAACTGTGAAGTAACTTCTCCCAAATACCGCCATGAGCCAGGGATCCAGAGACATACCACCACTCCGCAGCAATTTGTAGAACCCTTACTTTTAAATCTGGCGCCAATTTCTCTGGACGCTGTGGCCGCGAGCTCTAGTAAGCTTGTTACCTTGCCCGCGACCCTGACATGCCTGACCTAGACCATGTGGCAAGGGTCTCATTGCTGATGGTAGTCATTTCGTTGCTCACGCCAAACCATAGGAATTCCAAACGGCATAGATTAATGAGCTGCGTTGCACTATTGTCTTAAATTTTTCTATCCACGTTTTACAATCGATATGGGTATACCCTAATTTAACTTCACCTTAGGCTATGTACAAACATTTGATTACTGGAGTAATGTTTCTTTGCTGTTTCTTAGTTACATACTAACATCCAAATATGTAACAAAAACAATTCGAATTGTTCACACAACCTTTTCTTGCACTTTTCGATTAAAATATTCAAATTATATAAATTTAAACAAAAATGTTCATTTTTCGTCACCTGGGGAGGTCCACTCCCTTTGCCCCACTAACTATGCCTCATTGTACGGATACGGGACACTCTGTCACTATCTTCAATGCCTTTTCTGAAACGTTTCTTGTTATGAGAACGTTTTCGTAGAAATGATCTTTCTTTAAATAGGCGATACTCGAGGTGATTCTTCCAATTTTAACAATTTCTACATATCTTTGAGGTAGACTCACTTAAACATTTCAATTTTTTCTTGGGCCCTTTTTGTGAAGTAGCGTGGCACCACTCAGTGTGATGTGTCCACAGTCATTTTGAAAATTTTTCGTGAAAAAAGCAATGAATTCGAACAAATCTAATTTCAAATACAACTATTTAGCTTCAGAAAGACCAAAGAATATGAATCATTACGTATATTGCAACGGGACCTGGCTCTCTCTCAATTTATTTATTAGTAATTGCCTCCACATTGGGCATACCACAGAAATGATCCCTAATTTCCTTCTGTCATTGTTATTTATAACCATGAGCAAGTGACATAGAATCATGGACCGTTTACAAAAATGTGTAAAAGCGTGGATTTACGAAGCCGCCTACACAGGATACGCGTATTTATCTTCTATTGTGAGATATCTTTGCATAGCATGCTCCTTTCCCTATTTCCCCAAAGAAATAAAAACAACGCTTTTATTTTTTTCAAAATCACGGCCACCATCAATACAGGTGCAGTGGTATTTATTCACACACTATTTTACCTGGCAGATTTATTTTATTTATTTATTTATGCCAAAAACAGTTTAAAACTGCGTTATGGGGAGCTACGGGGAGAAGTTGCCGCTTCTCCTGCTGATACAAACACACACACACACACACACTCATCGTCATAAAAAACGCTGCACCTAGAAGAACAAAGCGAATTGCGATCGTTTTTGGCAGGCAGGTAGAGGGTACCACGCATACAAATTGATTAGACTTTCACATTCGTAGGACCAACATTTATTGCGCTACACGGCCACACACGATACATGTGTGTATGGTATGGCGTGGGGCCGCCATGTTGGCGAACACACGCGTTCAGACGTTGCGGCATGGAGTTGTACTTCACTCGAATGAAGTCTTGTGGTAGTCCATCCCATGCAGCTTGCACCTGAGCGCGCAGTTCTTGCAGATAGGTGGGATCCTGATCGCACGCTCTATAGCACCCCAAACATTCTCGATCGGGGACAGGTCTGGCAATGCAGCTGGCCATGGCAGATTATCCACGGCTGCAAGGAATGCTCAGGAAATGGCCACGGCAGGCGGACGCGCGTTGTTCTGTTGAAACGCATGGGCGTGGGCGTTCACGAACGGCAGAGCCACCGATTGCAGGATCTTCTGAATGTACCGTGCGGCTGTCACGGTACCTCTGAGGAACACGGCGGTGAACGGGTACGATGAAGAATATGATGGCGATATGCGCCCCACACCATCACACCAAGCTGGCGGGAGTGTGATGGGATACCACAAACCGCAGTCGTGGTGCACCCCACTGCGCCTCCAGACACGGACCCGGTGGTCGTCGCCATCGAGGCAGAAGCGGGACTCGTCGCTGAAGATGACCCGCTGCCAGTCTGCATGGCCCCAAGCCCATCGTTCCCGACACCAGGCGAGTCTGTAGCGCCGATGCTGGGGAGTGAGTGGCAGGCGTCTTAACGGTCGGCGTGCGGCACGCCTTGCGTTGTGCAACCACCTGCCAATGACACTGGCACTTACATGATGTGACAGTGCAGGCTGCACAGCCCGCTGAATAGCACCGATCGTTGCCATTGCATCTGTTCGGGCGTGGCGGACAATCCGTCGGTCCTCTCTCCTCATGGTACGTGGTGGACGTCCAGATCCTGCATTTCGTGTGTGTATGCCTTCCTTAATCCATTGCCGCCAACAGCGGGCGATGGTGGTGTCCGTACGACCGGCGTGGTGCGCAATACGGCGACAGAATCAACTAGCTTCCCGCACAACCACGATGCAGCCCCTCTCGAACGCGTCTAACTGGACAACTGGCTGTCGAAAGCGTCGCCGAGGCATAGTGTACGTACAGATGACGCTCTAGCGACGCAACCCGATGTCGCAATGGCGGCCGTGGCCGTTTGAAGCCGTCTTATCTAGACCGGTGGGCGCAACGTCAAGCACCTACCTTCTAACCCCCAGTGCGCGGCCGACCGTGAAAACGAAATCATTGACTTAGGGAATGGTGTGCAAAATACCCACCGAGTGTGCAGCGGATCAGTAGGGTCCTTCGGAGTGCATCTTTTTTTATGACGATGAGAAAAACCATAGAGAAACAAACACAAAAACAAATATTAACAACGCATTTACACTTAACATTCAAAAAACTCATTCACACAAGCGCGCATTTCTTTTCCAATGGCGGTATTACTTTTTACATTGAGAAATAACGTTTTCTTTTCCTTACCCAAAACACAACTTGGCCTTCTCACAAATGTCTGTATGATGTAAACAAAAAAAAATCAAAATGGAACCATTCTCCTTTCGGAGTCTTGGCAACTGCTGGGCGTGGAACCAGAAAACATTTTCAACTTCAGTTATCTCGGTTCTCGATACCACTTCATAACTGTTTAGCAATCTGCACGGCGAACGTGGGCATCCATAATCTCTCTCAACTTACGCTGTCAAAATTCAACTCCAACCGGGGATAATTTCCGCCATTCGTACTCCCACCAAGTCTAAAAGCGTTCTCTTCCTAACTCCTTCCTTCATCCATTAAAACAATCGCCGTCTCTCCCCGTCATTTGTCGCATGTATATTTTTATAAAGAAAATTGCATTTTCTTTTTTATTTTGATTCGCGTTTTTCACACATTCTCTCCGTAAATTAATAATATAATTTTTTAGACTTCTCACATCCTTAAGATGTTTTAAAATGTCCTGGTTGTGTCATTTTAATTTCAATTTACATCCTTACTTACATAAGGTTTTTCCCGTTCACATGTCTTACGAAACAAAAATACAATTATCATAATTTTATCCCAAGTTTGTTTTCAAAACTCAATGTTAACTAGTTTCTCGAAATCCCAAATTATTATTGTTTATTTATGTTTGTCTATCTGCTCTCATTTTGCTGATTTGTCAATTTTGGCGTAATAAATACATAAATGTGTTTACGCCTCCGCTCCGTCATTTGTCACCATGAACAATGTCATATTTTCCCTAATAAAATATTTTGAATCTGTCGTTTTACCACATGTCCATGTGAGATGTCACAATATCTATGCCACACAAATTATAAATGTTTCAGGGAAACGCTGCGGACCGTACATTGGAATACGTGAACGAAGATACTTCTCTGGATTTCAACAGAAAACCATATCATCTACACGAACAAGTTCAGTATCCATCCTCTGAAGAACAACCTGCCGTTGAAGAATGGCAAAGTTACAACTCTCTTCTTCCACGATTCATAAGTACAGCTGCAGAGAAACGTCAAATCAGATTTCATCAATGTTATTTTAATCCCATATCGTGTTTTAAAAAGCGAAACAAATATAAGTGCAAAGAGTTAAATAAAACAGAAATATACAAATTAACATTAAAATTGATAGTAGTAGTTCAGAGTTTTGTTGTTAATTTTAAAGTTTTTTTCTGAAAATGTTTTGAATTTGAAGTATTCCATAAAACTGTAAAATGATCAATGTACTGCAATATTATTGAGTGAATACTTGCTCGAATCTATTCTCATGCAATATTAAATCATAAAAAAAGTCTTCCAGTGTCTTCTTTTTGTTTTGAATGGTTTATCTCCATTTAAACGTTTTTATAAAATCTGAGAAATTTCAATGTGCAGAATTTAAAGCAGCACGCTACATATATTCAAGCAAATATGTTACTTATTAACATATTTAAAAATACTTTCTAATATTAATTTACTTTCAGTAGCACAAAAGTTATTAATGTGTAAAAAAAATACTAGATTATTGTGTTGCCTCTGAGTTTTCGAAGTCGGTGTTAAATTTCTTCAAAACTAGAGACTCAACAGCTCATACTTTCTCCGATTATTGGAAATAGTTACATTACATATATATATATATATATATATATATATATATATATATATATATATATATACATATATCACACGAAGCGCCCGTGATTCATTACTGCGTTTATTTCGATAGTCAGGAACGTAGGCCGGGAGCCAGCAAGAAAAACCACGTATGATAAGCTCAAAGCTAAAACTGTTTGAGAAGTTAGCCAGTGTTTTGAGGAACAGAGAAACGTAAGTATGGCGACCTGTATGGCGCCATACAATATGGCGTTGCGCTGCACAATTTTTTCAATGTGTCGAAAAAAAATGCCATCGGGAAATGAGTACACAGCTAATTTTTGTTGTATATTGTTCGTTAGATAGCCAAAGTGTGATGGAGTTGTATGTCATGCCAATGTGGCGTCTCGTACTGTACGCCATATTGAATTCAAAGTGTCTTTTTTAATGCGCTCTTGTATTGCGAGCTCAAAGCTAATGTTTTGGTCTAATGGTAGAAAATTATTTTTCATTGTCGATTATGACAACGCCATACCGTTTCGGCGTGTGTAAGTAGTCACCACACTGATTCAAAGGTATCCAATTTGTAACTAGGTATAATAGGTACACACCCGAGAAAAAATATGTTTTCATTGATTTTAAGGCGAGTCTACAAGGCGAGTCTGTAAATATCATACCGATTGGATGTCTCGAACGCGAGAAATTAATCTCTAAATTTGTAACATTTTTACAAGTGTGATGTATAACAGGTACATGTGCCACTTTTATGTTTTTTAGCCATGTTTAATGTCTGAAATACCGATGTTTATGTACCATACCGATTGCATGTATCTAAAGCGAGGAATTAAGTTATATATTTGTAAAATATTTTTAAAGTACAGGAAATATAATTAAGTTGTAATTATTCTGACTTTTGTGTACGTATTAATATTTGGAATAGAAAATTACTGCGGAGCTTCTATGACAATCGATATTTTAACACTTAGGTATCCTTTTTTTTATTTTGATCATTGTAGTACATGTTTCCTAAAAAAACTAGTAGTGCTACCAAAGCACACTTTCTCGCATTGTTCCTAAATGCTCCGCAATATTACACTTCTACATAAACCAGAAACTTTTTTTCCGCCTCGAGACGCATTCTCAAATTTGCAGAGTAAACTTGCCGGCACTCATTACTTTACGCCACATAAACGCGCATGATCGAACTCGGGCCGAGGCATAAAAACGTAAATGCCCGATTCGTGCAAAAAACAACAAATAATTTAGGACAAGGTATAAAAAATTCCACCATAGATATATATACAACGAAAATTATAACTGCATCATTCTCTTATACGTCCTTTGCACTCTTCAACAACAAAATTGAATAAAAACATTTGGAGCCATGTTTTTGAAAATTTTGAAAATGTCCGAGAGGCTTCATGTAAAGTGCCCCCAAACTTAAAATATAGGTTTCAAATTCCATGAGCCGCGATATCAGCCAGAACGATTGGGGAACGAATGGTTTAGGCGCTAGTGTTGACCACAGTCAGACAGACGGACGTTTTGCCATCAATGGGTATTTTGGTATCAAGGACCATCAAAACATGGATTCTGGCTACACCACGAGTTAGAGTTTTTTGCTAAATTTAGCAACACGATTTATCCATTTTTTCGTTACCAGATCCCGACAATGCGTTTTTCTGGCGAAAATTCGCAGTTTTCTGACGCACGATGACATAACATTCTCTTACGAAGAATTCGTAACGCGAGAAAGTACAAAAAAAATCATACGGTACTAGAGCACGACTTTTCACGTAACATTTATATACATCATCATATGTGAACAAACAATTAATATACTTGCTTATGAAAAAAATGTTGATGATATTGTTTTCAATGAAAGTATTAAAAATAAAAATTCACAGTGATCAGAGATGGAATTATGCAAACACGTTTAATTAAAATATATGTAAATTGAGTGAATATATATATATATATATATATATATATATATATATATATATATATATATATATATATGGGAAAGAAAGAACTTACCAAAATATGTTAATATTAATAAAAGAAATAATAAAATTGCAAACATAAGTCCAAAGTAAACACAAATAAGGAAAAACACATTCCCACTGTAAATATGCAGGGTATCCGGGGACGAAACGTAGAAAATTAGCTCTTAAGCCAATTTTAAGCATATTTCGCCTGTAAAGTACTTGGATATCCTGAATGGCTGAGCCGTAATAAGCACTCAAAAGTTGGTTTGATAAAATGCTTACTATGCAAAAATTTGCATTGCAGAAGCATAGAAACACTCCAGAAACATGTCAATTGTTTATAATGGACAAAAGAAATGAAAATATTTATTCAGAAAGAAAAATTAACACAGAAAAAAAGTTGAATTGTATAAATTGGGTGATTTTTTTATTTCTGAGTCACTTTTTCTTTGTATTCGATGGTGTAATGGTTATCGTACCGACTGGTATACCCAAGTTCGCCGGTTCGAAACCCGATTGATTTTTTAAGGGCGAAAAAAAACTTCGCACGCTCGTCTTTGGAGATGAAGTAAATCGGTTGTCCCGTATCGTAGATTTACAGCATGTAAAAAGCCTAAAAGAAGCCTCTAAGCAAAATTAAAATCGCCCGTTTCGTCACTCCTTTCTCTTCTAGAGGATGAAAGGAGCGTAGCGGAATTTGCGTGGTCAGGTGGAAGCGCAGGCCTGATGGCCCGAGCCTCACAACGGAAAATAGGGCATTAAGGCAGATATTTTGCCTTCAATCGATTTTCATTATCAAGGACACTAACCAAGAATTCTAACTATCCACATCTTCCTACACATAGGGATCAGATTTGTCCACTTTTTCGTCAATTTCAGGTCCGGCAATAAGAGTTTCTGATGAAAATTCACCGGTTTTTCCCGCAATATTATAATACTTTCTCTACACTGCGTAAGCATTTGCCAGAAAGTAAAATCAAATCTGTAGTTCGTTTACAGATTCAAATAAGTTTTCTATAACTCGGGAGTGAAAATGTGTAGTTTCCAAATGTTCCTACCCTCATTTTGTTGGAACTTTCATTCATCATTCAACTATTTGTGGATAGAAGGTGGGGAAGGACCTGGAACTCTAGAAAACGGGTCCAGATGATACTTCTATCCATTCTTTGCATACAGGTTTTATTGTTCTTTGACAAAATAAATTTAAAAAAAAAATCAAAACTGAACTTACCGTTATTTAACGGGTTGTTGGTGGGATAGGTATTGATTTTCGTTGGTCCCCAAGACAAAGCTAGTATCTTACATGCCCTTTTCATGTTTATAGCATGTCAATAAGATCCCAGTATGTCTACCTACAAACATACATATCTATTTCCCCAGTGGATCAATACTGTAATGTTTTTACCTCTTTACTTCGCATTCACAATTCTTCCATTCAAAGCGTGCGCCATATTCTTTAAAGAGACTGCGACTGCGCCGTAGGATTGAAATCCACCTCTAAAGGGTTCCAGGGCAGGAGCTTGAATTTTGGCATGTATCCCACATCACGCTCTGCGCGACATTATTTTTAGAATCTGCCTGCCGGAAAGTCTTTCTGCTCACCGGAGTCCGTTGCACGAACGAAGAAATAAGTCACGATGTATTATCAACTCAATAATTTCACTCAACGGCTCATAGGCTGTCATGGGACTACCCCGTACTATCCCATCGTAAGTGAAACAATGGCCAATATCTTACTCTTAACAATTTTTATTGTCCTTGGTTCATTATTCTAAGTTACGTGATGAAGGACCTGTTCATGATTATTTTGACAAATTATATATTATTTAAAAAATTATTTTTGTTGGTTTGTAATTTTCATTTCTTTTTCATTTTTATTTATTTTGGACTTAATTGGTTAATTGTAGCAATATTTAAAGTGCTACTCTGACTAGTCTCCACCAGAAAAATCAATAACAGGCTCTTCACTTGCAGAGTGCTATACCTCTGAATAAAAATGATTCACCCAAAATAATATTTGACTCTGTAAATGTAAAAATTGCTCAGGAAACAGTAGTACCTGCTCGTAAAATGTCCTCTTCTAAGACCATTCCTGGTACCAAAGTACCATATGGGGAAGTTCCACAATCTATTCGTTTGAAGATGGAACGTTTTCAGGTAAGATATTTGACAACACAGTTATGTTGAATAGATCTAATGAGGAAAAAATTGTTATTCTCACTCTGTATATAATATGCATGGTACAGAGTCCAGCATTATAATAAAGCATTGAAAAATGATTTAATGCAATGCATTGAAACACTGCACTTTTTTTTATTATTGTGACAATTATTGAATATAAAATAACATTATGATCCAAGAATTGTTCCATTTTACTTCAGTGATAAATACATTGCAATATATTTTCTCCTAAATTTGAGCATTTTGACAAGTTAACGATTATCTCACTATTTTATGGAAATGATTAATTACATAATAGATCTGTTTGTCTGTGCTTTTCTTACTTCTGAAAAAATTGTATAGCCAACCTATTAAGAGATGACATTATTGCTTCTTTAGAGAATTGTTGTACATTGTACTATATTTTCTTCATTACATTAAATTTAGCGTTTCCCTTTCTTCTTTTACAGCTTGCTGATGGAATACCAGTTCACCTGAAAGGAGGTCCTTTGGATAAAGTTCTCTTTTCATTAACTGTAGGTTTGTGTTTGCTAGGCTTGGGAATGAGTGCTACTATGTTTTATGGAATGTCATATCCCAAGAAATCCTAGGAAATGCATTCTTTACTGCAGAAGTTAGCTTACTTAGATTGTTTTAAATCAAGTATCCAAACTGAAGGTGCCAAAAAAACAATGTTTAGTAAAAAATATGTTCAATCATTAGAGTCTTCAAAAGATGCAGCAGCATTCTATGTTGTCTGATTTCTATTTTCTTCAATTCTTTTGTACGATGTGAAAAAAACAACTGTAAATACATTTTTTCATGTATAAGAATAAATATTTTACTAAAGAGAACAATCAAAACTTAGTATGTCTTGTAGAACCCACTTTTTATTGTTATTGTAAAATGTTTATTGCACAATTCATTTATAGAAGATTTTATGATACTTAGAAGTGCCTTAAAACTTCACTTGGATGTTCAGTTTAATCATTGTAACTTTAATTTAAAGGTAAATGTCTACTTACCCTTTGGGGAAGGAATTTCATTAATGTGCTGATATTGATATGATAGGTATGTTTGAAGATAGTGTTATGACACTTTTTATCACTATATCAAAATAAATTAAACTTTGAATGTTTTTTGTTGGTTTAAAAACATTTGATGAATATTTTCACAAGATCTATTTTATTTCACTGGTAGACATTTACTAAAAACTCTCCATCTTCAGGGCATTTTTTAAAGAAATATCTGGAATAAATAAATGCTATTTAAAAAAAAATCTATTGACAATGAGATAACAACAATATATTCCATTTTTTATTAAATGAATTTTATGAAGACATTTCTTCACACTTACAATTCTAATTTCAAGAAAGTTAACTAGTTGAGACATATTTCTATTAGTGTAAATGATCTTAACAATTGTTGATGTTTCTTCTCGTATATAATTCATTTGTTAAAAGGAATAACATAAAAAAAAATTATTATTGTGACATTGTCAATAAAATTTTCAAAATCAAGTTTGTATGCTTATGCCTAGTGCCTAGATTTATATGAATTAAAAATGTCTAAAATATCACATAAATTGCTGTGAAAGCTTTAAAATATGCAGTTTCACATTTACAAGTACACAAATATTTTAATACAAAAAGCATTACAGAATACTTAAGGAATTTTAATTGAGGTTTTGTCTGTATTTCATTTTCAAAGCATTACCCAAAAATGTCAGATGTAAGATGTCAAGCAAGATGCCAGCAGACAAGACACAAGCAAGAAAACAACAGGTGCTGTGTGGAAAATTCTCTCTGAGTAGCAGATAAATGGTTACCTGTAAATGGTAATAAAATCCAATATTAAAAAATTATATTTGAAATATCTATTGACTTACTTGGAAATTTGGAATTTTCTTATACTAAATATAATTTTCAGAAGCATTATGAATCACCACTTTTCCATCTGATGAAAAGAAGTCATTTTTCAATTGAACAGTGTTTCATTAATTGATCATTTTATTCACACTCCTGGACCTGTTTACAGTCATTGGTAAACTTGTGTAGAAATTAAGTGAATTCACCTTTTGCACCTGTTTACATCCATTGGAAAATGTTTTAAAATTAGTGAAATCAATCTTTTCAATAAAGATCAACAATGTCAAGGTGCTCCTTACATAATGAAAACTATGAATCTCTAGTGTCCCAGTTCCAAAGAGCATTTGCATTTTAACTTCAAACAAATTTCTGTTTGCTTGTTGTTGTTTTTTTGATATTCTCTAACACAGTTGAACTTTTTTTACATGGGGCAAGACATATTGTGACAAAAACAAAAATGTTTACCACTTTCCTGTTATTTCAAAACTTTCATCTAATATGCAGAACCCCTCTAATAAGCAAAAATACACAAAATTAAATTTGACACAAAAGTTCCAGGTAGGCTGATTCACAAAGAAGTTTGATCATTTTCAAAGTAACTCTATTTATGGCTAAATATTAATTTTTGTTGCTCAAAGGTATTTACAAGAATGAAGCCTGATATAAATATCATATTAAGTTTTTTGAACCAATGTTTTAGGTTTTTATTGTATTTTAAATGTTTGTTTAGGAAATAATATGCAAACAAAATTAAATCATGCAATGTAAGTTACTACTGTGTTTGATGTATTAAATGAAAACTATCCATTAAATTTTAAACATGACATTAAACTACAAAATATTAAAACAGATATTGTAAGAAAAAAAATCTGTGGTTCTATTAAAATCTGCTTGATTGTGGAGTCACAAAGCTCAGTCTCACATTATCATTACAATAATACATGGCTTCATGTCAAGCTTCATGTCAATGATCCTCAAGAACTACTAGACATCTTTCTTGTACCATCTAAATGAAAGACCAACTCAGGTATTCAATTTCCCAAAACATTTCCTTTAGAATATAGCTGCCAAGAAAGGTCTTTGTAGTTCTGATATAATGTACATAGTTTGTAAAACAAAGAAATATTGATATATCTATAAATAATTTCGTACAGAATAGCTCCAAAACTAAGGATCAAGGGATTATTAGTTATAGAGAGTTATTATTATAACTCTCAAACTTTTATATAAAACAGAAATATATTTAGTATTTAATTGTGTGACTGTACTTATTACTAATAGGTTTATTTATTTATTTAGTCAAAAAACAGTAAAAACTGTATATTGACGTGTGGGGAAAGAAATTTATCTGCGCACATTTTCTTGAGGGCCAGAATTTTATTAAAAAAAAAAACAACGAAAACGAAAACATTAATTTAGAAAATAATTATTTTAGAAAAATAAAGATATTTGAAAAATGTTTTTTCCCGAGTTATAGAAAATCAATTTCAACTGTAAATGAACTACAAGCAAAAGGAGTGCTCAACAAAACGTGCGCACAGTGAAGCTACATTTACGTCCAGAAGCAAAACAAGGGGCCATCTCAGCATTTGCTCTATGGATCAGGGAAACTGGATAAAAACCTGATCGAGATGGGGGTCATTGACCCGGAAGCTGAAGTACATTACTTGTTACAGGCGTATTAAATATTTTTTTAAATGTATACAATGCAAACATAAACTAAGTCATTATATATCTTTGTTTTGTTACATTAAACATTATTTTTCTTTTTCACGATCAGTATAGTCTCTAATTGTATAGAAACAGTTTTGCAGCAGAAAAGATTTTACTTTTAACTTAAATTTGTATACCGACTTTAATTGTTTTATGTCATCTGGCAATGCGTTGTAAAGTAACGTACATGTATTGTATGTTGATTTCTTGTACTGTGCTGTTGATACTGACACTTGATGCACGTGATTTCTACGGCGTGTGTTGTAATTATAAATATCAATATTGCATGAAAATATGTTGAGGTCATTTTTGACAAATATTACAGATTCGTAAATAAATAGACAAGGCAATGGTAGGATTCCCAGCTCAATGAAAAGAGGCTTGCAGGAATCACGTGGAAGGCATTTTTTCATTATTCAAATAATTTTCTTTTGCAATCTGAAGGTCTGAATACTACATATATTGCATTTTAGAATACATAATATTAAATATTACATTAAACATAAATATACACAGTGTTTGATTTATAAAATTTTAGGTCCCGAAAGGCACCCCAAATTAATTATTAATTTAATAGAAATAGTTACATATTTATCATATAATAATTATTCCCTAGGTACCGGGACGCTGTTCTGTCGCGTTCCTAAAGAAATCAAGTCCTCAATATACAAGTAATAGTATTACATTTATTTGTCAAAAAAATGTATCAATTACACTTTGTTTTTATATTACATTACCATGTAAGAATATATGGTAATGTAATTTAAAAACAAAGTGATTTGTTACATATTGTGATAAATAAACTATCATATTAACTTTTTTGAATATTCTTACAAATACATTCATACATTTTCATTTTCATACTTATATATACATTTGAATTATATGTAATATTCTAATTGTAAGATTTTACATGTTACATATATATATATATATATATATATATATATATATATATATATATATATATATATATATATATATATATATATTATATATATATATATATATATAATTTTTTATTATATTACATAATATTAAATATTCAATTATATTTGTGTTTGCATATGATCAAAATGAACACAAAGAGTTCTTGAGATATTTATATATAGTTGTATCATGACCTGCTTGATGGAAGAACATGTGAATGGTTGATTGGTATTTTTTGAATGAGAAAAATAGTAACTCAATGAATAATTTTAAATTCAGCTTGAAGGAAGGACTATGCCAAGTGAATAGACTATGCCTAGGGAATGACACTATTGGTTTTCAGTGGAATGCCTAATAAATCCAGTACAGATATGGTTTATAGGTTCCCAATTTTAAAAGGATCAGACTTTGGAATGAAAACACTAGAGATAATCCCAGGTACGAAACCAATCATTTTGTTTAGTACATTCTGTCACTAATATTACAGGTTAATTCACAAATGATCAAATGTTATTTCAAAGGTACCATATACAGGATGAGTCACGTAACTTTAGCACCTTCTGTAACTTTTGAACGGTTGAAGTTATTGCAATGCAGTTTTCACGGAATTGCATCATGGAAAGGGGCTAATTGATATATGCATTAATTTCTTTTTTATCACTTGCATTTTACGAGATTTTTGAGGTAACTTTGTTTTTTTAAATAGAACTATACATTTTTTCAATCCACCATGACGAGCGTAAAATGACGAATCCAATGATGTACATATTGTCATATGATAGATAAGCATTTTTTTGAGTTTAATTTATAATTTTTGCGAGTGGGGCTTAACAGATATTTTGAATAGTCCACCACACAAGGTCACGCAGCGCTCCACCTGCAACCCGGGCAAAGGAAGGGAGATTTGAAGATACGAAACATATTCCAAATATTCACAAAACCATTACAGTTTTTTCCTGGACTTACGGATTCAATGGAAAATAAGGATTTGACGTATGTATTGTAATAAAGTTGTTTATAACTTCAACTTCATTTAATGGGGTTTCATAAGATACGTATTAATGGGATCTTGAAACAAAGCACAATAAGAATAAATAATTAAGACTGTACACAATTATTGCATATTTTGAGCAAACAATTTCAATGTTAATAAGCATATAATAATAACTTGGGGATAGAAACAATCTTATTTCAATACACAGTACTTATGGCAAATCCGTATTTTCAATTCGTAGGAAACACAAAATATTTGAAAATGGAGCAGGATGGAAAGCAGAGTTCAGGAAAAAATGCAACAGTGTTGGGAATATTTGGAATATGTTTCGTATCCTCAAGTACTAAAATCCCTTTCTTTCCCCGAGCCCGTGTTTGCTGGGGGAGCACTGCGTGACCTTGAGGGGCTGACAGTTACACTGAAAATATCCGTTAAACACTAGTCGCAAAAAAATCAAAATTACCCCCCAAAAAAATGCTTATCTAACATATGACAATATTTGTATCTTTGGATTCGTCTTTTTATGCTTGTCATGATAGACCAAAAAAATATGTATAATCCCATTTGGAAAAACAAAGCTACCTCAAATATCTCGTAAAATATAAGTGATAGAACAGAAATCAATACACATTTCAATTAGCCCCATTCCCTCATTCACTTCCGTGAAAACTGCATTGTAATATCTTCAACCGTTCAAAAGTTACAGGAGGTGCTAAAGTTACGTGACTCATCCTGTATATTTCATTCACTGCATTTGTATAACCAAAGGAGGTTTCCAGATGAGCACAAAGAATCTATATCACCTGTGCCATAAGTTAATATCCTCTGATTGACTTCTTTGTGTCATTAACTTTCTCACAAAATTTTGGTCAGGAAGTTCTTTGAACACTGTATGATATGATCTGGGAAGGATGAAACATGTTCTTAGAAATGTAATTAAAACATGTTCTTAAAAACATCTCTCAAAATTCTTTATTATAAGAACTGTTGTAAATTTTTGTATGTGATAAATAGAGCTAAGATTTGTTGATTTTTACCCATTTGCTTGTCTCCTTATTCCAAGAATCTAGTGCTTTTTATTCAAGTAGTAGTAGTACCATAGTACTTGAAAAATTAATAAGATTTTTGGGTATCTAAAAAAACTGATTTGAAAATCAAAAAATGTGTAATTTGTTATTTTATTGATTTATTCAATTGGCAATAGAATGCTAAACTAGTGGTGCTTACTCAGCACATACAGTCTCACATTATTTGCAATGGCTTCATTATATTATACTAATACATGGACCTAAAGAAGTGTTTCCATTCCCCCCCCCAAAAAAAAATTTCCTGCATTGCAATTGGAACTGAAATCCATGGTGTTTTTTTGCCATGTGCTCTACAGCTACCCATGCAATTACATGAGCCAATGCTTTAAAAAATAATGGTTTCTCCTATTATTTCTAACATCCAATTTTCAAACATTCAGAAAGTTCAGTGAAAATTGAATCACTATTTTAAATAAAAGTTCTTTACCCTATCTATGAAAATATTTACAGCAGTTTATGAGAAAATGTATTTTTTTCATTGCAATAACTTCAAGCAGAAACATTATGCAAAACTTGTTTTTTCAAAAAATTTTACACACACATATTTAAAGATATATTTTTTTAAAACATCATTACACCAAAAGTAATAATTCTCAATATTGCTCCTTTGCGATGTTAATTTTTTGCAATTTTTGGAAATATAGAGAGCTCCAGTCATACACTAGCGTCTATATGATGAAAAAATTCAAAGAAAATATTTGGAGCCGTTTCTGAGAAAATATTGTTTATATAAATTGCATTAATATAGTATTTTTACTTTCTTGCCATTATAAGAAGAGAAAGAATGGTAATCATATGCCAGAAAAAGGCTAATTTTCAACAGAAAATCACTTGTCGAGTCCTGGTAATGAAAATTGGATAAATCATGATCCAGTATAATGTAAATTACTTTCTCTAATACTATGGCAGATCTGGGAGTGGGGCCATGGGAGCCTGGCCCCCTCCCCTACAGACCTAGTGTTTTCATTTGTTACCTTCCTTTATTTGGCGAAATTGATTTAAATATTTATGTTAGAATTATGTAATTATCATATATATCATATATACATGTTTAATATTTAACAAAAATCTATGATGGCCCCCTCCAAAATGATCGGCTGGATCCGCCCCTGTTCTGACATGTGCTGAAACTAGAAAACATGTTTTGTGAGTTCTTGATTCCGAAAAATCGATTCATGCCAAAGCGTGTGTCCGTCCGTGTATGGTTAACGCTAGAGTCTAAACCGTTCAGCCGATTTTCTCCAAATTTGATCTTTCCTAATCGATGTGAACGAACTACAGGCTTTGCTCGTCTGAAGCTGATATTTAAATTTTTTAGGGTACTTCACTTGAAGCCTCAAAACATTGTCAAACTTTTCTCAAAAAATGCCTCCCAAGTTTTTGTTATTAAACTTTGTTTACGGATAGCGTAAAAGACGATTAAGAGAATGGTGCAGGTCTTATTTTTGCTAAAATCCTTGATTTTTCGAAAATTGCAAAAGTGCAATTATTTCGGCGACTTCCTACAACTACAATATTGAAGTCAGAGATATTTTTCTTAAATTAAATATGTTCTTTAATGAAAGTTCTTGAAATAACGCCATGTACAATTTTTCGAAAATATGAGTAGTTTTCGCTTCATTTATGTGAAATATAGACAATTTTTAATTAAAAATATTTTTTTCTGAAAAACCGCTCCAAATTTTTGCTTCAAATTTTCTTCTCGTATGTATCAATGAGCGGTAAAAAATGGTGCTAGTTCCATTTTCGGCGAACACTGTATTTTAAAAAATTGCAAAAATCAAACATTTCAAAATTACAAAAATGATTATAGCGATTTTTGCCTAAAGCAAAATCTGTTCCAAAAATTAGCTCTTGAAAAAAGCAACGTATAATGTTTTTGAAAAAACGAGTAGTTTTCAAGTAATTTCTGATTGAAAGTAATGCAAAAAGAACATTTTCTCAAAAATTGTTCCAATTTTTACTTTCTCCCCTTACGAAGTTACTTCCTAAGATGAGAAAGTTATGTAATCGTGCGCCGGAAAACGGCGAATAACCGACGGAAAACTCTTATTACCGGACTCTGGTAACCAAAATATGAATAAATCCATTTTCTAAATATAGAAAAAGTTCCGCTAACACGTGGTGTATCCAGAATCCATGTTTTGTGGGTCCTTGACACCGAAAACTCGATTCATGGCAAAACGTCTGTCCATCTGCCCGTGTGTGGTCAAGGCCAGCGCCTAAACTGCCTACCCGATTTTCTCCAATTGATTCCGGGCGCCTCAACAGCTAAAGTCAGTAGTCCCATTAGTGGAGTGCACGTTTTTCTTCGGGCGGTGGCGGTAATCTCCCTCTGGTAAATGGTGAGATCTGGCACCGACTTATCTGTCAGATAAGGGGCTTTCCCCAACCAGGTACCTCCCACCAGCGGGGCACTACCCGATACGGGACAAGCTCGAAGCTCCCGACTGGTCTTCCGACGTGTAAGTAAGGGACAAGGAACATAGGATAAGGAAGGGGGACGAAAGATCACGTGGCCGTCACGTCCGTGGCCCGTTTGTTAGGGTACTGCTCTGGCATTAGCCTGGTGTTGACCGGAGAAACCACGGAAAACTACCGATCAGAGCTGCGAGCCGCTAGAACACTCCTCCAGACAGAAACTGAATTCGACCTAGCTAGCAAGCCAGTGTCGAAAATCCTGCCACCGTCAGGATTCGAACTTACAGGACCTCGCGGTCAGAGGCACTGCAGAGACATCAGTTGATGCCCTGAGACACCACTCCCGGTGATTTTCTCCAAAATAGATAGTCCTCGATCGAACTAAACGAACTCCAGCCTTTGCGAGATTGATGCGAATATTTTGATTTTTGAGGGTATTTTTCATCAAATATCAAAATCTTCTCAAAAATGGCACCAATTATTTTGACTAAACCTTTTCCTGGGATAGCGCTTATTGATTAAGGGAACGCTTATTGATTCAGGTCTCATTATCTTTGAAATCACTGGTTTTTCGACAATTGTGAAAGTGCATTTTTCGCGGATTCTTACAACTACAGAGTTGAAGATAGAGCTTTATAAAATCTAAATAAAATCTGTTTTCTAATAAAAGATCTTGAAATAAGGTTATGTACAATTTTTCAAAAATAGAACTTGTTACCACCTTACTAATTTTACGTGGAATATAAGCAATTTTTAAATTATTTTTCTCAAAAAATGGATCAAAATTTTTCTTCATAATTTCTCCTCGTATTAATCAAAAGTTGGAAACAGTTGGTGCTAGTCTCATTTTGGGGGAACTCTATTTTCGAAAATTACAAAAAGTTAACATTTCAAAACTAGAGATTTTTGCCTAAAACAAAATCTGTTCTCAAATATCAGTTCTTTGACAAATGTTATTAGCAATGTTTCGAAAAAACTAGTAGATTTTGCGTAATTTGTGCTTGAAATTTATGCAATTTCTAAAAAGTCTCAAAACAACGTCCTTAATTTTTTTCTTTAAATTTTATCATCGTATGTATCAGTGGGGTAAAAAAATGTCGCTAGTCCCATTTTCGGCAAACTCTCCATGCTTTTGAAACTTTCTAAAAGTTGCCATTTGAAAACTAAGAAATTGAAGTCAGAGATTTTTGTATATATCATCAATTGGTCCATCATTGATAAGACAGAAATCTTTTAAATAACAGCCTTATATACAAATTTTCCACAACGTTTCGGAAACATTGTGTTTCCGAAACGTTGTGGAAAATTTGTGTATAAGGCTGTTATTTAAAAGATTTCTGTCTTATCAATGATGGACCAACTTATATATTAGTAATATAGACTGAAACGAAAAATATTAAATACATCAGAGATTTTTGCTTTAAGCAAAATCTGCTCTAAAAATCAGCTCTTTAAAAAAGGTCATGCGCAACTTTTTATTAAAAACAAGCATTTTCTTAACGAAAATTCTCCGTTTTCCGGCGCACGATTACAATACTTTCTCTTCTTACAAATTAAGGGTGAGAAAATAAAGCTTGGAGCTATATTTGAGAAAATGTTGAAATTGTTGTTGAGGGTACATATAAAGTAGTACCATTAAAATTCAAAATATGTTTGAAACTCGCAATGCCTTCAGTTCGTTCAGATCGATCGGGGAATATCAATTTTGGAGAAAATCGGCTGAACGGTTTAGGCGCTAGCGATGACCAATAGACGTGGACAGGTGGACGGACACAAACGTTTTGCCGTCAATCAATTTTTCGGTATCCAGGACCCACAAAACATAGATTCTTAGTACACAACGTGTTAGATGAAGTAATTTACTACTTATATGAACAATATTTATCCACTTCTTCGTTATGAAAACCGGGCAATAAAAGTTATGCCGAAAAATTGCCGATTTCTGACGCACAATGACAATACTTTCTCCTCTTACGTAATCAGGCGAGTAAATGACAACCTTTTTAAAATCACTGTTATTAACTTACAGCGCCATCAATCGTAGGTTACGTGAGGGTGAGAATTCTTGTCTTCAGAGAGCTCTACTTTTGGCTTATAAAAACGCAACTTGTGAGTTGCTCAGAGTGACTGGCGGTGTTGCCTCAGTCGCAGCATTGGCATTGTCTGAGCAGCGACTCCGATCGGTAGGTCTTGGGGCTTCAAGTCCGGACGATGGTGCATTTTTGTCGCTAGCCATATAACTAGGAGGAATTCAGCCACTGTCGGGGGAAGAATTCTAGCGGCCAATTCCAATGAATGTAGTTTTCTGCGGTTTCCCCATAAGGTACTGATTAGTATACTAGGTAAACCTTAATAAACTGGCTACGAACCGCGCCCAATCGTTCCCTCCTCACCCTTGTTACCTCCTTTCTCCTTCAACACACACATGCTCACCCACTCGTGCACGTACTACACTACAGCACATGTCGGATGGCTAGTCGGGCAAATGGAGTTTATCTCGGCTGGGGAGATACCTGGAGATGGAGACCTCGCAAGTCGACGTGTAAGTCGAATGTAGATCTCCCAGTGAGAGAGAGCCCGTACCAGCTCGCGGCATATGAAATGCGCACCACCTATGGACCTAATGCCCGTAGCAGTTGTCGCGCCCGGAAACACCAATCAATGCATCGGCCCAAAGCGCCTGGTGGAGAAGAGGAGGCTCGAGGCCCCATGGGCGCGCCCCCTCCAGCGCGGCTGGCGTCCTTTGGGCCCGGAGCATTCCCTCGCATGATCGATCTGGGCGCGGAAAAGCTTCTTGGCCGCCTGCGGGTGCTACCCGGCTGGGGCTGGGGCTGCGGCTGGGGCTGCGGCTGCGGCTGGGGCGAAGAGCGCGTCCGCAGGACTCGGCGGCGCCTTCGCGCGGCTCGCTCACCCCTGCACCCCACCCCCACCCCCACGGCGCCAGCGACCGCGATTCCGCGCTCAACACGCGCCGCGCACAAGCACTCGCGGTTGGCGAGCGAGCGAGCGAACATGTCAAACGATGGTGAAGTGTGATAACGCGTGTGATGTGTCGTGAGACATTGCTATTCTTGACTGCAGGTTTGTGGTCCTCTCCTAAGCCATAGTCATTCCATGCACTAGTACTCGTTCCTGCCTGCGCAAATAGTATTAATGAACACCTTACATACATCATTTTTTTTGTTTCAATAGTGTTCTCTGCTTGATATTAGACTGATTTTCCCCCTTTGTTTCGTGATTTTTGCTTGACACGAAAGTGTACAAACTGCACACAAATTAGTGTACGTCTTTCAGAAAATGTCTCAATGTGAAATCGCGTGCGCGCAATCCCTGAGTGGAGTTCAAGTGGATAGAAAGAAGACGGAAGTGCATTTCTGTTGAGAAATCATGGCTTCTGAAGAATCTCGGCTTGGAAACTCGGAAGAGGACTGGAAAATATACGAGATTCTCTGCAGAGACGTAGAGGGCGGCGATACAGTATGTAATCGTCTTTATAATTATTTCCATGATTATGACAATCTGTAGTTAAGATTTTACAATTGAGGAAGTTTGTTCGATTATGTAGTATGTTTGACCGTGTTGAGATTACGAAATTACAAGTGCACCCAAGCTTTTCTATATATTTTAGTGTTTGAAAAGTCTTTTATTTCAAAATATTTTTTTCTTTCTTTTTTTCCAATTCCAATTGAATTTTCCGGGGGAAATGTCTCGTGTAACAATGCCGCATTGGCAAGTTGTGTGGCAAGAAGTTACAAATGTAAATAAAACATTACGTTCGAAAGATCTAGTTTCTTTTTCTATAGCATTGAAACGAACAGATGACAAATAGCTATTTTTCCACGGTGCTGTTTATTAACGTGTTAAAAATTCCGGGCCTTTGGTGCGGGCTTTCAGATAGTGACGCACGTCCAATGCCAAAAGAGGGGGAGGGGGAACAGGTGAGCCACGACGCGTCGTCGCCGCCGCCTCCGCCGCCGCCGCCGCCTCCCGCTGCACCGCCCCCGGCGCCGCCGGAACTGGTGCCAGGCAGAGCAACTGTTCGCTTCCTGATCGATTTTACTCAACACAATACGGGAGGGCGGTACGAACCTATGTTTCGAACGAGTGTGTTTCTAGATGGAATGTCATGAATGGGGATTCTCTCAGCGGACGTCAGCCACGCGTCCGAAGTTCAGGAATGTTCTGAGTTCGCTTTGTGTGATCTGCACACAATTCAAATCACGATTTTAAACTTGACTGAATAAAAATTGCAATAAAAAATAGTAGAAAAGAGTAGTAGTTGATAGATCACTCGTTATTTTATAGGTTTCATTGATTATTCCTAAATATGCGAATATTATAATTTAGAAATGTTTCATGAGCTAAATTTGTAAGTGTTCAAAATCGTCCTGCAAATAATATTATTTTTTAATGTACTTGAATTTAAAAGTAAGTGAAGGTTTTTTTGGGAACGGACTGAGACTTACGATCTGAGGAATATGTACATTGAAGAGTATTAAGTAAAAATAAATGTCTTTAAATATTTTATCTTACATTTATGTAGTTAAAAATATATTCACCAATCGTTTATTGTATTGTATGAAAATGGTGTGTGAGAAAATTGAATAGAAAAATCTTCGCGTTTGTGAATGTAAAAGCTCTAATTGACAATGAATGAACTCATGGTAAATTGAATCACAATGACCTGCAGTCCATTGCAACATCGGAGAGGCGTGATATTTAATAGTATATTTAAAAGTGTTGTCGTTTTGGTGAAACCTTACATCCTTATCCAGAAGTTGAACTAAACTTATAAAAATTTTAAAAAACGTCAATTTATAGTTATTAATAGATAACATTTATTTTTGTGGAGGTTGATTTGCTTAGTCTACTGAATACAAAATGTTTGCATTGTGAGACAATGGCGGCGCAAGAATTTATTTCGCTAGGGATGGAGACTTGTATCAATCAGATTCTCAGTGTTCTACAGATCATCCAATATCAGACGACTTTCTTAAAAAGTTATTATTACATAGTTTCAAATGTTTTTGTGATTGAAATAACAGTAATTTCCAGATGAAAACAAAAAACCTTTTCATTTCCAGATAGAAGAAATTGAATCCAGTAGAAAATTATTTCTGTAATGGTTAACGTATTGTTATAATTATTTAACACTTACTATGAAACATTTTTATAAGCTTTTGATGTACAGTAAACTCTCATTAACACGAATTCCAAGGGACCGAAATAATCGGAGTTCGTGTTATAAAAATTCGTATTAACCGAGTATTATAAATGTACGCACCACCATAATCCCTTGCCGGGACCGAAGTTTTGTTCGTGTTAAAGCGAAATTCGTGTTAAGCGAGTTCGTGCTAACGAGGGTTTATTGTATTTATCCGCTACGAATGTCTTGCTGAGCGACACCTGGGACGATCAGCCCCGACGCATTTCCCTTAGGAAGCCACTTTTGGAAGGGTTGTCGAAAGTTTTTTCATATTTACACTACCTTTCCATATTTAAAAAAACAGTTTTCAAAACTCTAAGAAAATATAGTACCCCAAATAGGTTTATTCTTCTCTAAATTTTTGTGTAGTTCCACAATTTTCTTTGTTTTATTTAAAAGTAGAATTTATTTGATTCTATTGTAGATGTACATGATTCAATTGCATTTCAAATAAAACATAATTAAAATGTAAATGAAAATGTTTATTTGCGTGCTTATGGGACGGTATGTATGAAAAGTAAATACTACGAATTTATCTTTCAAGACAATATTATGAATGAAGAAAGCTATTTCCCACGTCTATGATGTATTTAAGCAGTAACTACAACAAAGAACATCATTGTATGTATTGTATTTGTGTTTTTCAGAGTATTCTCTTATGTACATTTAATACATCACCCCATAAATTAATGTACTTCCGTCCCAAAATATTACAATTTTCAGAAATGATACCAAAGTGCGAAGTAGTTTTGTAAATTGTTCCAGATGAATTAATTTAAAAAAATAAACCAAAAAAGTCTTTGCTCGTTATTTGAAATTGTTTTAATCACTTCCTTTTCGTGTTCACTTTTATTACTATTAATTTCGCATTAAAAATATAATTTGTTTCCTGTGATACAGTAGATACGATAGTTCTTTCCCACGTTGCAATGGTGCCCCATTCACTTAATTTTAAAATTGTTTAGAAAACTAAAACACAATTTCTAGAAGAACCGATAGCTGTCCAGGTTAAATAGTAACAGCACCCAAATAGGACATAGATTCTTGCGATTAGTACTTGAGAATGAGACATTATTTTCATCAGTTGGTAGAAATGTTATTTGTATAATGAAATGTATAATAAGTGAAAAACATACCCGATGCATATACATGCATTGTTCGAAGTGATACAAACGACACCTCATAATATTCGTAGTTGAGTTTCGTGTAGGACTCTCCCCGTGCTTGAAAACTGATAAAAGAGAGAGAGGCGAACATAATTTGTATGACACAAATATTAATCATATCGTTGCTGTCAACTATTTCCTAGGTATTTGTCAGTACTAATCGATAAGGTTATAGACCAAACACTTCACCGTGTGTTAATCAAGCGATTGATACTTATTTATTTTTCCCGTTATGATATTTGAGCAAGTCAGAAAATCACTAATTGGTCTGTCTTGCCGAGACTTCTGATAAAAAATTTACACGATCTGACTCTCAGATGAATACTGTGAGAAGAATATTCCAAATTCAAAAAATTGACTTTCTGTATTTATTTTTTAAAAATTGTCTTTCTGCGAAAGAGCGCAGTGAACAACAAAACTGTTTAATGAATTTTATTTGGCTAAATGTTGTTTCCAATTCCTTCACTACTTTTTACACTATTGCTTCTTTTTTGCCATTCTCTTGATATATATATTTTCTAAAATGTAAACACAATTTGTCCGCATACTTTCGTCTTGTGGAATGGCAATGTTTGCTTTTTGGTATGCGTTGTTCAGTTCCTTGCGTTTGGTTAGTCGTATTTACTTTCTCAGTCAGTGGCTAATAATATCGAGGTTCGATAGGAAAAGAAACTGTGGTCATGAAAAAAATTTCATATTCGGAAGTGGCCCGTGCATGGAAAAATTGAATGTTCAGAAAAATGATCGGGGTATTCATAAGCAAAGGTAAGTATTAGGCTAAACTGGGCAAAAAACATCTTTTAACATCTGAACAATAAATCTCCAACGTTAGTCATAGCTTAGGCAGAGCACAACAAATTTATGTTTTTACATCTGTAATGCTACATTTACAGTTAGAATGGCTACAAATTGCTGTAAACTGATTTAGTTGTTGTGCTCCTGCTGTGATTCTTGTTACTCTATTCTAATTATTTTAAAAAATGTGTATTAAAGATGAAAAATTGCATTTGCAATTCTCAAAAAATCAGAGATTTTCATTTACATTAATTCAGGATCAAGTTTTAAAGAATAGTTTTTAAGGAAAAAATCTGTACCATCGATGTTGTAGTTTTTCATTGTTAATTTTTTTGCAGTTTTCGAAAATAGAGTTCGCCGAAAATGGAACCTGCTCTACTAGCGTTCTTTGCTTTATCCGAGGAAAACAAATTGGAGCCGTTTGTGAGAAAAATTTTATAAATTGCCTTTACCACAAGAAAACATGCGGAAAACTACTAATTTTTATAAAAAGTGCTTGAGCTTACTTAAAGATCTAATTTCTTAAAACAGATTTCATGAACAAGAAAAATCTATCATCAATATAGTACTGTTGCAGTGTTAATTTTTGGCGATTTTCGGCAATTCTTGAAAAATCAATTCACCGAAAATTAGCGCCATTTTATAAGCGTACTTTGCTCTTTCGAGAACAAAATTAAAGAAAAAATTAGAGCAGTTTTCAAAAAACAATTCCAGTTCGCATAGAGCTTCCCTCATGGACGGTTGTGCCAACCGCTCGCTGTTCAGATAGCTTAAGGCGTATCAGATAGCTCAAGGCGTGTCAGTAAGCGGTACGCTCTCGACCTGCATTCTCCCCAAATCCTTGCTTCTCCCGATTTTCTGAAAAACTACCTGCTTCATCTCCTCAAATTCATGGCCGAAATCAAGAGCCGGAAGTGTCGATTTCCCCAGAGCAATGCAATTGCAATTTTCGACAATTCTTCAAAAATTAATTCACCGAAATTGAAACCTGCATCATTTTTATAAGCCTACTTTGCTCTATTTGAGAACAAAATTAAAGAAAAAATATAGAGCCATTTTCAGAATACAATTCGCGTAGAGCTTCCGTTGTGAACGGTTGTGCCAAACACTCGCTGTTCAGATAGCTTAAGGCGTATTAGTAACCTGCGAGGGCCGCAGTGTCTACAAACCAGTGCTTGTTATACATCCACAGCGGACACTTTGTTGCAGCCGGAGCACAGGCGTGCCCCACGGGACTGCCCGGAAGTTTCTCTCTCTTTCTTTATCAGTGAAAAAGTAAAAAAATTAAAATATGAAAAATCTCAGCAGTATATTCACTTTCATCAACAACAAGTATTCCATTACCAGCAGTGAGTTCATCAAACCCCACTCTCCCGAAATCCTTCCTTCTCCCGATCTCCTGAAATCTACCTGCTTCAATTCCTCAACCACATGGTCGAAATCAAGAGCTTCAAGTGCAAATTTCCCCAGATCAACGACAATCAAATCAATATTTGGAAGTACAACTGCAACCTCCTCAACGTAATGAAAGAAACGAAATGGTTGAAAAACATTCAAGCATAAACACTAGTGAGAATAATCTTAAACGCAATGTTCAAGTGAATCAGAAGATGTTATTGAATATGCCGTCCAGGTGTCGTCACGGTACAATTCGTTAGCTGACCTCCAGGACAACGGGGAAGAAAATGAAACTGTGTTGGACATAAGAATTCCTCCAATTTTTATTCATGAAACAAATTATTCACAAGTAATAGAAAGCATCAAGAAGAACACTTCTGCGAACTTCACAACCAAACCAGAAAAAGACACAGTGAAGGTGATGCTTACGACAAGACTTCAGGAAATACAGTAAGTTTTGCGAAATAAAAATATTCAATTTCACTCCTTTAAAGAGCCGTCAAAGAACAATTTACATGTGGGTAATTCCACGTGAAATCGGCCGAAAAAAGCATGACCTCTTCTGATTGGCCTACAAATTTTTTGACTTGTTCAATGTGATGTAAAAAAGGCTAGAAGCATAATATTCAGTGCATATGTTTAACATTTGACCTTGTTTTTATTTATACCCAAAATTAGTAAAATTTCTGAGTATTTTGGACGAACTTCTTAAAAAATTTAAATTTCACGTAAAAATCCATTCTAGTATAAGAAAAATGTTTCCTCTAATCGTAAACAGTGCAAAGAAAAGTTGTTTTTTTCTTTGCATTGAGTCTCATATCATTTGCATTTTATACTAATGTTTTTATGCCCGAATTCAAAAGTGCATGTTTTTCAAATCTAAATTCCCAAAATATGTAATCTTCGATTTCCCCGTTTTTTTAACCCAAAATATTATACAAAAATATTATACACCAAATTTCAAAAGTTACTGGTATTTAAAGTTGATTTTTTTTCAAATAATCCATTTTTTAAAATAATAATCCATTTTTTCAACAGTGTATATATTTTTCACAAAGCATATAAATATACTTTTCTAGATCAAAATTGATTAGGCATTAGTTTATGTTACAACATTACCAATCATAAAGGCTGTAAATGTTACCTTAATCTGAATTTATTAATGTTTGTAAACTAAAAATTAACGTTAATCTAAACATTTACATCACAGTTAAGGTTCTAAAAATTTCACATTGCAATCAAAGCATATAATACTTTATACGTTTTTCTTGGAGATAATATAAACATATTAGGTATACGAAAATTAATACTAAAGTAAATGAAATCACAATATCGATAATACAGATCGACGATTTACTTAACCTTATCCATGTGTTTAACGCTAACACGCATTATTAATGCGGGTTTGAATGCGTGACAGACAAACAAAGTTCACCTGGAAGGCTGTATAGCTTAAAACAGGCATGTCAAGGTCGCGCACAAGGGAACTACAAATAGCTTACTATAGGTTGCGGGCACTACCTCTGAAGAAACTGGCACAAGAGTTAAAAGTGTTGTAGAAATTTCTGTGGAGTGGCTGTGCATCACTACATTGCTGGCCCAAGACCATCTTTTGGAGAAGTCTGTTGTCACTTATTGCTGCAAATTTAGTGATATTAATTTTCATTAATAATTTATAAATAAAATACGTCACTAATATTTGAACCGATCAATTGTGAGTAAAATTAAATATTTTGAATCAAAAAGATCTTGACTTCGTATTTTTTTAATTTACAAACATTAACAAATTTATTTTAAGGTAACATTTACAGACTTTATGATGAGCAATATTGTTACATCAATTAATAATCAATAATTTTGGTCTAGAAATGTATATTCTTACGCTTTGTGAAAAAATATATGCACTATCTAAAACACGGATTATTTGAAGAAACAAATCGACTTTAACCCTCAACCGGCATACTTATATTTTGTTACAGAAATGGGACACTGGGTGTCTCACACACCGCATAAAATAATACAGGATTTAGAGGTTCTTTACGACTTAAATATTTATATTTTACAAACCAATATTTTACAATGAATATTTTAATTCACAAACACACAGATTTGCATTTCAGAACATTTTTTCATCCCATTCTATTACTAACTCTTGTTCATTTAGGTTCAGTGCTCTCCACACATCTGCGAGCTCTGTGCTCATTGCAAACTCCATGTCCCTAACGAAACAAAACCGATATTACGTAATAAACCAGTATGCTAATATTTCAAAACATTTATCTGATTTTATACCTCATTACAAATGGATTAAATTCTCAGAATGCAAGTGCTTCAAATTAAAAATGCTTACGCAAATGACTGAGTAGGGTGTGTAAATTCACTTCAAAATAATAGAAACACGAACGTAACACATTATCAACAATGAAATGAATCACTACGATAGATGAACTGATAAAACGAATTTAAATAAAGTTAAGCGGTCAGAGTTGCAAATATTAATTTATTTATTTATTTATTTATTTATTATTTTATTTATTTATTTATTTATTTATATATGTTACAGTAAACCAATATAAATATTGAGTGGGGTGTTCTACACCCCAGTGTAACGGTTGAGGGTTAAATACACGTAACTTTGCCCATGAAATTTCCATTATTACGCGCCAATTCTTTTTTTGCGTGAAAACTTAAAGTTCGTATAACATTTTGGGTCAACAGTCTCGAAAATAGAAGATTACGTATTCTGGGAATTTAGGTTTGAAAAAATGGTGTGGTGATAAAATATTGCCGATTAATTGTTCTGAAAAGAAATTCTTAAAGAAATAAAGATAACCCAATTTTGAAGGTTTGTAGACTTTAAAACAAGGATAGAATACAATTCCGGTTTGTGCAATACATGTAGAGGACAATTACCAAGGTAGAAGAATATTCCACCTGGTTAGACTATTTTACAGTATAGTAAAAGTTCAAAAACGTACTGCTTCAAATGTAATACAATGCAAACGATCTCAAAGGTTTGGGCATTCGCAGTCTGATTGTGGGCTCCCATAGAGATGTGTAAAATGCGCTGGTAATCCTCATTACTTTCTGCGTAGTAAATCTAACTAGTGGTGCTATCAAAGCACATACTTTCTCGCATTGTTTCTAAATGTTACGCAATATTATACTACTACATAAACCAGCAATAGTGTTTTCAACCATCCATTTTTTCCGCTCCGAGACACGAACTCAAACCTCACAGTTGTAGTGCTGGCATTCATACCACTACGCCTCACAAGCGTCGTATAGGTCGCACTCTGGCAGTGTTATGAATAGGTAAATGACTGATTCATGTAAAAAACCCTCAATAATCAAAATATCCAATAGAAACTCCCAAAGCATCCAGTCCATTCAGATCTATCAGGGAATATAAATTTCGGCAAAAATCGGCTGAACGGTTTAGGCGTTACAGTTGTTCACAAACGGACTGATAGCTGTTAGGTTGAAAGGTTGATTAATTGATTGATAGTGATTCTAGGCGCGTCAACTGTTAAGATCATTAGTCTCATAAGTGTAGAACATTTTTTTCTCGGACGGTAGCATTGATCTTCCCCCCCCCCCGATGGATAAATCCGGCGCCGACCTACCGTCGACTAGCGGGGTTTTCCCAACCAGCTACCTCCCACCAGAGGGGCATCACCCCAGCCGAGACAAGATCTAAGCTCCCGACCGGTCTCCCGACATGTGTGGTAGTGAAGTGTGGCGCATGTAAGTGTGAATGTGTAAGTAAAGGCTAGGATAAGACAAGGAATGGGAAGAATAGATCGCGCGGTTCGTGGCTCGTTTGGTAGGGTATTGCGCAGGCATTTGGCTGGCGTTGATAAGAGAAACCACGGAAAGCTACCGATCAAAGCTGCCGCCCGCTAGAATTCTCCTCTACACAGACACAACTCGACCTAGCTATCTGGCTAGTGTCGAGAATATTGCCATCGTCAGGAAACGAACCTAGGACCTCCCGGTCTGTGGCACTAAAATGACATTAGTTGCCCTGAGCCACGTCTCCCGGCCAGCCGTTAAAGATATCTAAGTCGGTTCCGTGCGTAGTGAATATATTGAATTGAAATTTCATGTCGATAGAGTCATTAGTTTACTTAAATTGGTTCATTCAGATGCACAGAAAGGCAACAATTGATTTGATGTGACATACATCTTACAACTCTAACAAAAGATGTGAAAAATTGTTTAAAAATTGAAAATTCGGAAAGTACATACAGACACTTCCAGTTTATTTATCTTCATTGATTGTATATGTGAGTAGAATTGCTTCAAATGATTTTCAATAAAGTTTCCGGAATTCTTAATAGTTATCAGCGGCAGCAGAGAATTGTGACTAATAATTATACGTGAGTGGGGCTCGAACCAGTGACCGTACCCGACATTTAACCACTTCGGTCACTTGGGTCGGACAGAGAATTTCCACTTTAATAATTGGCATAAACGCATGATTGTTTCAGTTTTAGCTTTAGGCTGCCGAAAAATTGAGAAAATGTGAAAAAATCTTTAGCTAATTTGTCTTTGCAAATAGTTTTATTACTCGGGAGTGAATATGTATGTATTCGGTTTTTTATTATTTTGTAATTGCAAATATTGCGTTCAATATTGCGCAAAAACTACTAAAATTTTTTAAAAAACGTACATGACCTTAATGAAAGAACTCACATTGGACAACAAATTTTATTTGAAGGAAGAATCTCTATCTTCAATTTTGTAGTTCAAGGAAGATGCCGAAAAAATTTCAACCTTTTGCAATTTTCGAAAATTCAGAGTTAACCGTGAAAATCGGACCTATGCCACATTTATAAGCGTATTTTATTTTATTATTACAAGAAATTTAAAGAAAAAATTTGGAGCCAATTTTGAGAAAATTTCGAAAATATCCGGGGGCCTTCATATAAAGTACCCCCTAATTTTGAAGAATATTTTTGAAAATCGTGGCGCCTCGAGTGGAACCAGATCGGGTGCGGAATTTTCATTTTGGAAGAAATCGTACTTCGAAGAAATCGGCGCTACGAAAGGCGATGTTTTTATACTCAAAACGAGTTTTTAGGGACGTACAACAAATGTGATTAGGTAATGGTTTTATTGTTCTTATGTCAGCATTAAAAGGTAAAAGAAATCAGTGACTGCAGAAGAATCCAACGAATCTCGACTCGTTACAAAACTACGATGAGTTTTAGAAGCCGTTTACGGCATTATGAGGAAAAAGTTTAAATTATTACACCATCAGCTAGATAATAAACTATTACCTATTGTAGGAACGTTTTCAAACTCCATTTTAATTCAGTAAATGTAAACAAACGTTCTTCTGACAAAGAATTGACTAATTTGCTCGCGATTTATTATTTTATGAAATTAAGCATTTTTATTTTGAATAAAACATTCTATTCGATGTATAATAAAGATTTCCAACAACACTAAGACATTTTCTATTATTTTTTATCAATTTTGAGAATATTATACATTTATAAACATATTAAAACATTATATTATTTAAGACACGGAAATCGTAAAAAAAGAATGGTTACAAAACCAGCCCGCCAGATCGTAAATCAAATTCTAGACATTTGCCGGATGGAGCACTCAAAAGCATATGATATTGTCTACATTTCATACGTAGCACTATCTGAAACTCCAGGAAGTTTATGAATTAAGTGAATTTTTATTAAAAAATAAATTTTTGGTTAACATTTTTGTAGAAAAAATTATTTTAACCCATTTATTACTCTATTTACGGATTGAAAGACATCTACAAATCAATTTTTAACCAATTATTACGTCAAAGTTCATATCAGAAGCAAGGAAATAAAAAAATGCCATGAAATGGTTATTTTCGTAATTTAAGCTTTTTCTGCTTTTTCGCTATAAGTACTTACCATGTGGATATTTTAGCATCATATGTTGAAAATCATATTTTATACATCCAAACATGTGGAAAAAATCTAAGTCGAATTGCAAACTAATGCCGGAAACCCCCCTTATCCGGCTAGAGCCTTTATCTCAATGCTGCCAATTTTCTAATATACACTTACGAAACATGTTTCTTGCTTGTTCAGTACGAAAACTGGGAATTGAAAGTAGAAAGTGCGGTATGGGAAATGTAAATCAAGGGAGAATGGAAAACTATTAACTCAAATAGATATAAACTCCGTCCTACTCTTCTTACAATCAAAGCAAGAATATAAACTCCGTGATTTCCATTGAAAAATTGGTGCATACCTTCATAGATTGTTTAGCAAATAGTTCTTCATTGATGATAATCAAAACGCTAAACGAAAAGGACGTAAATTCATTCGCAAATCAATCCTTATGGACTTAATATTATTATTAATCACAGAATTTTCTTTTAATAAAAAAGCTCGTGTTTTATGTAGTTAGAAATAATTCGTTCGACATTTTGACGTAACTTTATGAAGGGTAATTCTGAACCTATTTTACATTCCCATTATAATTTAGGTATTTAGAACGATCATTATAAGATGGCGCTATTCTATTTTAGGTATGACACAAATTGCTGCTCGATTAGGAACAACTTAACTGTAATATGTCAGAGACAGGTACAAATGTTTCCTCCCCCTGAGTGCGTCACACAGTTTTCAACTGTCGTTTTCAACTTTTGTCGTTAAATAAATAAAGCTATCTACAGCAACAAGAGATCATATATCATATCATTAGGTCATGTTAATCCAAGTGTCTTAATTCGCTAGATTGAAACAAACCAAGTTTTCAGCCTGAAGCGTGGGTGAAAGTGGGATGCAAATTGACGGGTTTTGCTCTGAGGCCTCTTTGCTTACTTCCTCTCTTGCCTGTCTGCCATGGCAATAATAACATTTTTGCAGTAATTTGCTTGTTTTCCGACATTGATAGCAATTTTATAGAACGCCTAGCAGCACTCCAGTCTATTTACAAGTAGATTCGACGTTTTCTCCACATTCCAATCTTCATTTCCTATTTTAAATGATTACATCTAATGACTACTTTAGCGAAAACAATACAATAATAATGCAAGAGATTCACTATACATGCAATATACAAATATAAAAGGGATGCATATGTATCTGAACTTGCATGTACGTAGGCATAGACTTATAATCTTCAGACTTATATATTAATCCTTATCGTTAAATAATGATAAATATTAAATTTTGTCATTTGTCATTATGACACCATAATTCCCATATTCATATATTAATTCAGATCACTAATAATTAATATGTGAAATGTTTGTCACAATGCTTCCAGAATAATCATACGTAGAATTGATCAAAGTGTAGACATGTGGATGCGTTACAAGACCAAAGAACGGAGCCATGGGTTCACTACTTTAGGATCGCATGAACAGGGTGGCGCATTGAAACCTACCACTTGTAGATAATTGTCAGCAGAAAATCCGTGTTCAGTTGAAAAACAGTTCAATAATATTCACATTTTCCTGATAACCAGCATTTCGACTGAGGATTCAGTAGATCTGGCAGCACTGTTCGTCGGCCACTAGGTCTCCCTCCCCCCCAACCGCTAGCCGCGATTCGAGATTGCCAGTCATGACACCGAGTGGGGAGCGACTTGACACTCGCGTCTTACGCAATAGTGGAGGAAATCCTATAGCAGCGCCACCAGAAGCTCCAATGAAGATGCCGGATGTGATATGCTACCCCGCTCCCAACCACACCGACGAACACTGTACAAGAACCATTTGTCTAAACCGCCGTAATCGTTCCGTGCAACAATCACCGCTGTGAAGTCTAATAGCATTAGCCCGCACCGCACTGAGCATATAAAACGCACCTGCGCTACGCACCTCGCCCTGCCGTGAGCCCGCCCCGCTCCCGTTCTCCTGCCGGGGGCGGCTATGGCCGTCTTCCCGCAGCCTCCGCCCTCACTGCCGCCGCCTACTTCCCGCGCTGGCCCGACTCTCCAGAAGAAAACCAAAAGAAACAACCCGCCAGTGTGACAACTAGCATTTGTGTTGAACTGTGAACAAACATTTGTGAGGCTCTGCCGATAAATAACTATTCCCTCTGTCGTGACCCGATATTGTGTGCCACTGTCTTTTTGTGCATTGTGTTCTCCCTGCCTTGAAAATGGCTAGGCTTCTGCGAAAGCGACCCCGCTTGACAAGTAGCGGCTCTGACGATGAAGATGCGTTTCCGACCAGCCCCAATAGCACTCGACATTCACCTCCGCTAAATTCGATGGAGAGGGCCCATAACGAAGTAATAAACATGTCCCCGCTTCCTGACGAAACACGGGCCCGTACTCAACTTCCACTTGAACTACGCCGCCTTCTGCCGGCACAAGGGAAGTCAAAAAAGAAATCACCCCTTCTAAACACTACTTCGGAACCACAAGAGGCTCCGCAAGAGGATGAAATCCTACCGTCCTCTGAAATATGTGAATGTCCACCATGCCCCCGCACGATGTCCCCCAAAGCCACAGCAGGAGACATCCGCACTGGGAAGGGCAACATCACTCGTAAGGTCCGAAGACAACCGGTGAAGAAAGTAGCAGGAACTGCGCGTCCCACTCCAAGCACCCGAGCCCCGACCACACGCTCGCGCTCCGCCCCTCCAGAATACCCACTTAAACAGCCACGAAAAGCGGTGAAGACCGCCACCAAACCCATGGGACCAGCCCGGAAGAGGAGGACGCAGCCTAAGGCCGACAGGACGCGAGAGCGCGGCAGGTGCGATGACACCGCCAAAGTCAACAATGTGACAACCCCAGCATCAGCCAGCGCCCCGCCCCCGCAATCGAGTGAGAACGCCCACCAGGACGCCATCGTGGAAAATAGGCAAGAAGATGATGAGCTCGTGAAAACGTGGACGGGAGGGACAACCACCACCCCAATGGAAAACCTGGAGGAGGAGGAAGACCACGTTACACGTTGTCAAGTAGAACCAGAGCAATGTGCTAGCAAGTCACCGGACGCGCGACCCGCCCCCTCATCAAGTGAGGATGTAGGCGAAGCGCAGAGCGCCGCACCTACACGAGCGCCGACGCTTTCGACAACGCTGGAGCCGTACCAGATCGCGGAGGCGTGCCTACTACCGCCCACGCCAATCTGCTCGGAGGCGGGCCCAAGCCCGCCTGCTGATCGGCCAGATGGCCAACCCCCATCTGCAGCTGCACAGGTAGAGCCGCCCGAAACTGCCGCAAGAGATGGACTACCGGAGGAGCCTACTGACGGGTCGCACGAGGAGGGCGAAGCCTCCCACCCACGTACGGCGGCCCCCGTGAGGCCTGAGGCGCCTATGACAGCGGAGCAGCCCGGAACGCCTTGCAGAGGTCAGGACGCCACGCCCGGCCGAGCGGATAAGGTACGCCCAAACACGCTCAGTTCGTCCCCTACCGCATCCCCATCTACACCACCCCTCAATACTTGCACCAGTCCAGTTGAAGTAGTAATTGCCGCCCCCCTCCATGAGGACCACACGGTCAGCACGGAAAGAGAGATAATCAGTATCACTCCAGTAATGACAAAGAAGGGGGCGATGTATAAAGTAGTAAGAAGATTCCGGCATACGATCAGTCGCAAGAACGCCCCCGGGTATGTGTTAACTGGTGTGAGTCATGACTTAGTGCCCCTCCACTGTGATCCATACACGACGCCGCCTGACCCGCCACCAAAGGACCCGACTTCCCTGGAAGACTTGGTAGGGCAGCGATCCACGAAAGAACAAGGTGACGTGGAGTTTATCCCCACTCCGACGTCTACCCGCTGGAACCCACGACCGACACGCCCCCCTCCACCGATGAAGCCGACGCAGCCGCCAATTGTAAATCTAGCTAGCCCCGAGCCAAGCGCCACGCACGCTGATATCCGTGCCCCCGTAATTAACCTTGAGAGCCCGGAGCAGCGCCCCAACCACGCAACTGCCCCAGCCACAGCAGACGCGTGGAACAACTCCGGCGAATGCGAGTGAGCAGGGACATAGCACGAGCCGGGAGACGAATGCGAGTCGATCTGGGCACAACCGCGTCCAAGCACGAGACGAGACAAGCATGAGCCAGCCACCAGTTATTAACCTAGCTAGCCCCGAGCCAGGCCCTCCGCAAGCTGGTAACCTGGACCCCATAATTGACCTTGACAGCTTAGAGCTGCGATCCACCCATGCAACTTCCCCGCCCACAGCAGACGAGCGGAATAACCCCGCGAGTGATAGTGAGCAGAGACCGAGCACGAGCCGGGAGAACGCGACGCCGTCACCGGGCAACCTCCCTCATGCGAAGCAACAAAAGGGGGGGAGCTACCACAAGTCCTCCCACAGGGTCCGGCCCTGCTGGGATACATTGCTCCCCGACGAGAAGGACAGAAAGTAGTAGTTTACCTTCCGGCCCCGCCCGAAATCCGCTGCCCGTGCTGCCCACACGAAACCCCGCCCATCTCCACCAGACGTAGCCTTGGCGAGCGAGTGAGGGCAATGCAGGAGCATGTTAAGGACCGGCACCGGAAACAATGCACACTTCGCTGCCTAGGGTGTGGTGGAAGCGACATCGGAAGCCGCAAGCACATTAATCAGTGCAGATACCTGCGGGACAGGGCGACCGCGCACACACACAGGCCTGCCCGGTGGGCGACGGCCCAGGGCCCCGCCCACGATCCCTCCGGGCGACTAATGCGACCAGCCTTAGACGGACAAAACAATATCCTCGTCCTGGTCCCAATCAACGAAGTAGCGGTCTGTCCGGTATGCGACATAACCGTCACGAGTGCTCAGGATGAGTCAGTTCGGCGCGCCTCATTCAAAGCCCACGTGAAGCGTGTCCACGGACTTAATTCGCTTCTCATATGCGGCGGATGTAACCGCAGCTGCGGAAAGTGGGCCGCGCATCGGAGGGCGTGCCCACAGGCCGCGGAAGCCCAACCCCCGCCCACACCCCGCGAGCTCCTTGCCGCCGCCTGTGCCTATCCAGGGTGCCACTGCCGATTCCCGACTGCCAAGCAGGCTGGCACCCACTACAGGGTGCATGCACAGAGGGCCCGAAAAAAAAAGTTTGGACTCGAAAAGAATCCTACCGAACACGAAATACGCAGAAAGGGAGCGGATCCGAAGAATAATTAACCCAGGAATACAACGCAAGAACCACGAGAGCAACAAGACCCACCCTACCGATGCGCCTAACAATCAGGAAACGCCCAGTGCTACCACCTCTCAACGCGAGAGCCAGAGTTCTGACACTAGAGCAAGGAGGTCGCGTAGCGCGCCCCCGCAAAGCTCCACACCCGAGTGCGAAGAGTACGACAGACCCCCCGGCAATGCAATCCAGCGATTCCCACGGGCAGAGCTACCACACAACGGAAAAGGCGAAGGTGACGGAGCCGCGGCCGAGGAAACTGAACGGCCAGCTGACCTGACCGTTGGAAGGCGGGATTGCGTGTCGGAGAGGAAGAAACGGGGGAGGCCTCGTGGCCGACGCGAGAGAATAAGGGGAAATGCACGCGTGACGAGGAACCTGCCCCCCACGACAGAGAATGCTGAGAGTCCACATGAAGAAGGAAGAGAGACAGAGGGCGACCCGACGACCACCCAACGCCACACCACTGCGGCGCGAGCGGGAGGCGCGCGGGAAGACGCCAGGGCACACCCCTCAACTGAGTCTGCCCCTGCATCTGGCCAATCACACGCGCGGAGTGCGTCGCCTGCGCTCCCCCAGGAAGCGACCCGCCAGCACAGTGAGGGAGGCTCTACTAGACCAGACCCCGAGCACGGTCTACTGCGGCGGCCCACAGGCCCCCGAGCGCGCCGCACGAATGAGTGGCCGGAAACCCTCACCTCTGCATTCAATGAAATCTGCCTTGCCCTGAGGAGTGGCGAAAGCACCGAGCCCGCTGCTTTAGAAGATATATACGAGAGATGCGTGACGGGCCTTCAGGAGGCAGTAAATATAAAGACGCGACCAGTGACAGTGGCGCCAGATGAGGCGCGGCCGCGAAAGCTCGCCGCGAGGCCGCCTCCAGCTGCCGACAAGCAACGAATACGTACTACGTACATGAATCAGCGACGCCGGGCAATGCGCTGGATCACAGGAAAGGAAGGGGAGAGGTGCCAGATCCAGCTAGAAGAAATTGAAGAGTACATCCGGTGCGAGACAGATGCGAATCGAAACCCCTCAGCCTACGGCGGGTCCGTCTTTCCCCATATCATGGACCGGGAGCCTCTCGACTGCGGCGAATTCTCGACCCGTGAAGTACAGCGGCGACTCATGAACGCCGAGAATACCGCCCCGGGGGAAGACCGCTTAACCTACAAACATATTAGGGCAACGGATCCAGAGGCGAAGTTAACCACAGCTCTAATGAACTTAATACGGAAGGCAGGACGAATCCCGCAGGCCTGGCGGCGGTCGCAGACCGTCCTGATATATAAGAAAGGCGAGCTAGACAACATTAAGAACTGGCGCCCGATTGCCCTCGGACCCACACTTTGTAAATTATATACAGGGCTGTGGGCAACACGCTTAAACAAGTGGGTCGAAGAGAACGGAGCCCTGTCAAAGGCCCAAAAAGGTTTCCGCCCCTTCGATGGCGTGCTGGAGCACAACTACACGCTCCTACGCCATATCGAGCGGGCCAGAGCCAGCAAAGAGGACATGGCTCTAGCACTTCTCGACCTACAAAACGCGTTTGGGTCTATGCCTCATAGAGCGCTGCAGGATGCCCTTCTTGCGATCGGGGCTGGGGAAGCATTCACCAATATCGTGACCGACGTATATAACAACAACACGACAAGGGTGCTCACATCCCGCGGCCCGACTGGTGAAATCCCCATCACGCGCGGGATCCGGCAGGGGTGCCCACTTAGCGGGACCCTCTTCAACATCGTCATCGATGCGACCGTGCGAGCCGCGGAGCAGGCCGCGACCGGGCACGCGAAAGTCTTAGCCTATGCGGATGACCTCGCCCTAATCGCGAGCGGAGAACAGGAGCTACAGGCAATGGCGGACGCGACGCAACGGGCCCTAAGTATGACAGACGTGAAAGTTAACCCCCACAAATGTGTCACCCTCGCCGTTCACCGAAGAAGACATGCGGTTGTAGGCATCAAGATAGATGGGCATTTATTACGAGCTCTTGGCGCGAATGATCGCACAGACTATCTGGGACGGCCAGTAGGCTTCTCCCTGGTGAAGGACTGGAAGGGGCTTTTTGAACAAGAAAGCATTGCTGGTAAGATAGCTGAGTCGGGGCTCTATGACTGGCAAAAGATCGACGCCCTGACTCAGTTCGTCTTGCCAGCGCTCACCTTCCCCCTCCGAATGGGAAGATACACGAGGACGCAGCTGCTCACAATGGACAGCGCCCTGCGAGCGCATGTGAAAGACATCCTCTCCCTCCCAGAGCGCGCTTCCTCCTCCTTTCTCTACGGACACCGCGAGGACGGGGCGATCGGCCTCACGAAGGTGAGAGAGGAGGCCGATTTTTGGGCGATAGATTCTGCCTTCAAAATTTTAACGAGCCCAGACATTAGCCTCAGAAATGCCGCCATGGAAGACCTCGCCGCGGAAGCAAGTCACTGTGCCAGATCACAACCTGCTCCCAACGTGAGTGCGGATTACCTCAACAACCGCCCCTTCCCCCGCAGATACGGTCTAGAGACTTTTTGGTCGCGCGCGCGTAACGCCACGGGCAGAGTGGGAGTACACTGGGAGATAGGAGAGAACAACGGCACCCTCGTCCCCTCCCTCACCCTCCCCTCCTCTTACTGCCCCCAAGGGGCCAACCCTGTCACCCGGCTGGAGCCAGCGCCCACCGATGCAGAGGCCATGGGCGGCGAAGGCCGCGACCCCACTGCCACCGAGGATGACACCCCAGTAGCCGCCGGGGGCAACGCCCCGGAGCTGACGTCGAACGGGCAGAGCGGAGGAGTAGGCGCCGCCGCGCCACCAACACCGGCCGTGCAGGACGGCGCGCGGGCCGATTGGACCGCCGCCCAGATGCAGCCACAGGACGCCGCTCCAAACGCCGACGCCGAGAGTGGTAGCCAGGACTTACACAGGGTAGAGCTGGCCGCCACTCAGCGAGTCGACGCCGACGGCATCCCAGTACTGGTCACAATTAACCGAACCAACGGCCTGAGAGCTTCGTCTGCGCAGCCAGCTTCCGTGCGCAGCGACGAGCCACGTGGCCCCGGAGTCGCCCTGGCGCCTCCACCCTCAGTTGTGCCAGCGGCTAGAAGGGACACCCCGGAGCAGAGATCGGGCCCTCCACGACCGGACACGGGCGCCCAGCAGGAGCAGCCGCCGGACACCCGGGACCCTGACAACTACCAGGCACGCATGGAGGACAACAGTGCGGAGGTGGTCACCATCGGGCCCTCGGGGAGGTCGTCATTGGTGAGGCGTCTACGAGATTTATTTCAGAAGGCGCACTCGCGGCGATGGCAGTCCCAAAAGGCCCAAGGGATCTACGCGGGCGCTCTGGCGGGGGTGGGCAAGGAGTCAGGTTTCTTCACGCGGACCGGGGAGCACATGAGAATACCTGTGTACAAGTTTCTCTTCCCGGCCCGCCTCAACTCCGCTCCCGCCTTAAACCACTGCCCTGGTAACAAGAACAAGGCTTGCCGGAAGGGCTGCACCCGCCCAGACGGCACAGCCGCTTTCGAAACCATAGGACATGTGACCAACGAGTGCCGATTCAATTCGGCACTGTGGCACGCTCGCCACAACAACATCTGCGAGCATTACAAAGAGGCCGCAGTGGCGAGCGGATGGAAGGTCCTTAAGGAAAACCAGGTAGTGGTGGATAGTGAGCGCCCGGATCTCGTTCTCGCGCGGGGGCTACACTCCATCATCGTAGATGCAACGGTAGTGGCGGCGCGCGCCGGTAAGCTGCAGGAGAGATACGAGGAAAAGAAGAGTAAGTACAGTGCCTCCCGCGCAGCTCTCCTCAGCGCCGGCTACGCCTCCACCGAAATGATACCGCTAGTGGTGGGTGCCCTGGGCGAATGGTACCCCGGAAGTGACGCTGCGCTCCTAAAGGTCTCGAATGGCTATCAGCTGAAAAAACTAAGACAGCGTATCATAGCTGAAGCCATCACCGGGAGCGCGGCGTGCTACTTCGCCCACACAGCCAGGCCCTACCTCGCCCCGCGCGAGTACAGAGAGACTGTTGACAAGATCTGTGCCCCCCGCCCTCACCGCACCAACGGCAGCAGCAGCAGCAGTACCGGCGATGCACTCGCGTCACAGGCGCCACACTCGTCCCTCACGGACTAGAACTTTTTTCCTCAATATTTAAACTTTTTCTTTAGCTAGTAACTCTTTTCTCTCTCTCTCTCTCTCTCTCTTCTTGAACCTTTAACTTTTTGTTATTTTATTTTATTTTATTTTTTTTTAAATATTTCTCTTTAATTCCTAACTGTTGTATTAGAAATTGTATTTGAAAAAGTCTGAATAAAAATAATAAAACAACATCTGGTTTGTTTGCTGCCATCGTACGATCATGTACTTGTTTCTCATAACAATACTGTTACATACAATACATGTACGTTACTTTACAACGCATTGCCAGATGACATTAAACAATTAACGTCAGTACACAAATTTAAGTTAAAAGTAAAATCTTTTCTGCTGCAAAACTATTTCTATACAATTAGAGACTATACTGATCGTGAAAACGAAAAATAATGTTTATTGTAACAAAACAATGATATATAATGAATTAGTTTACGTTTGTATTGTATACATTTGTCCAGTTTCCCTGATCCATTGAGCAAATGCTGAGATGGCCCCTTGTTTTGCTTCTGGACGTAAATGTAGCTTCACTGTGCGCACGTTCTGTTGAGCACTCCTTTTGCTTGTAGTTCATTTACCGTTGAAATTGATTTTCTATAACTCGGGAACAAACATTTTTCAAATATTTTTATTCTTCTAAAATAATTATTTTCTAAATTCATTTTTTCGTTTTCTATTTTCGTAGTTTCTTTTTTTTATTTTTTAATTCTGGGCCTCAAGAAAATGTGCGCAGATAAATCTCTTTCTCCACACGTCATATACAGTTTTTACTGTTTTTTGACAAATAAATAAATAAATAAACAATATATTGTACTAACAATTCTTACGAGGCGACATTGTGCCACATGGGGTGAGAATATGCGAGGTCCCATTTCTTGAGATATACGCATCCCATTGACATTCAGCACGGCAATTGGTGCGAAAATGATTTATACTTGTGTTTGAAATAATTGTGTAGAAAAAATTCGAAAACATCTTTATCACGTGTTCTGAATGGGCAGCTATCACCAATGCATCAGATTCTGACTTCACTCTTCCTTTTCGATTTGATTTATTTTGACAAAGAACAGTAAACACTGTATGTGACGTACAATATGCGCATATTTCCGTAGGCTCTGGAATCTATTTTCCATCTTTTTAACCATAATAGTTGAATAATGAATAAAAGTACCGACAAAGTGAGGTTAACATCATTTGAAAATAGATAGTTGATCTCCCAAATTATGGAACTCGTATTAGCATTGGTAAACGAACTACATATTTGAGTTAATAGTATTTGTAAGAAAATAGTAACCCATATGTTATGTCCTGGAAAACACAGAAATTTGTAGACACAGTTTTTATTTAACAAATTAGTTATCAGTGCAAGTTTAACAAATCCGGTAACCAAAGAATTATCCATAAACATAGCCAGGTTACCGTTTTCCAGAAGATGTACCCAAAATAAAGCCGTATCACCAATAATCCGTAAGAAAGTCCAAAACACTATTGCCGGGTCCAAAATACCACTTTGCCGCTAATCACTCAATCTCACACTCCGAACTCCACTAGAAAACTGTCTACACGCTGCTGCTGCTGCTGCTGCTGCTGAGTGGGTGGTCATCAGTATTTGCCCGGCCTGCATCCCTTGTTGGGATGCTCATCCGGCTTGGGTGTTTGTAGATTTGTAATTTATTCTTGAAAGTATGGCTCGTACTGATCTAGTCAGTCGGAGCTTTTGCTGGCTAGTAGTAATATTAATTTATTCAACCTAGATAGTTTTAGTCTGGTACTGAGGCTGGAATTGAACAATTAAAAATAGAGGGCAGGCCTTTGTACATGTAGTAAGTCAGTGGGAATTCGTTTGTTTTTGAATCTCGGTGGTTTGTGGGCGTATTGTTCATATTTTTGAAAAAGTGGATGCTTCATTTGCACTTTCAGATTTTCAGTTGCTTGATCATTAATTTTTTGATGAATTGGTGTGAGTTTTATATTTGTTTTGAAAATTTTCAGAGGAATGTCGGGTCTAAGTTTATAAGCTTTTTTCAGAAAATAGTTTTCTGCTACTACTAGTTTTTTGAAATTCGCTTTAGAGGCTGTGGCCCATATTTCACAGCCGTACATTGCTGTACTTCTAACAACAGCCTTATAAATATGTAATTTTGATTTGCTACTTAGCTCCTTGGATCTAAATAGGGGTAGGAGACGTGTTATTCTCTGAAACATGATTGATCGTACGTTTTTAATATGATCACTCCATCGGAGGCGCGTATCCATTGTTATGCCAAGATATTTAATGGTTTTTGTCCATTCAATGCATTCATTGTTTACATTGAGACAAGGAACGTTGTTTAATATGCCATTTTTCCATGAAAAAATTGTTCCTTGGCATTTGCTTACATTTAATTTAAGACCGTTTCTTGAGCACCAGTTTCCAAAAAGTGAAATTGCATTCTGAAGTCTTGCCAATTGAATTTTCAATGTGGGCGCTTTAGCTGTAAAAGCTACATCATCAGCGAAGAGAAACGACTTGGTATTTGAGGTTTGTGGCATATCATTGATGATTATGGAAAAGAGATGAGGTGAGAGAACGCTGCCTTGGGGAACACCAGCTTCAATTGGCCTGAGGGATGAAAGATGGGATTTGTATTTGGATTGAAAGAATCGATTCTGAAGGAAACTGCGAAGTATTGCCAGAACAGAAGCGGGAAAAATTTTCGAGAGTTTAAATAGTAGAAGAGAGTGATGCACTGTATCAAATGCAAAGCTGAGGTCAAAGAATACTGCTGGGATAGATATACCATAGGAAAAAACTGAAGAAGTCTCTAGTGCTAATCGAAGTGCTTGAGCCGTTGATGAATGACCAGCCTTAAATCCGAATTGTTCTTGAACAATTACATTTTTCTTAATTAAAATTTCCTTCATTCTGTCGAGGATAATTCCAGAGTTTTCCCCAAAACGGGTAGAAGACTTATAGGTCGAAAATTGTTCGGATTTTTTAGGTTTTTACCCTGTTTTGATAGTAAAATGATGATAGCTTTTTTTCCAGATGGGTGGAAAGTAGCTAAGTCTGAGACAGGCATTGAAGATTAGCAGAATGAGATTAATGGCTTTGGAAGGTAGAATTTTGACGATCGACGATGGAATTTGGTCGTGCCCTCCTGCTTTCCGGGGATTGATGTTTCTGGTATGTTGAGTTATTTCTTCCTTCGTCGTCACCCAAGATGTATTCAATTCGTTTTCGTGGACAATTTCACTTGATTCTCCATCAGTAACTGAGTCACTTTCGTCTTTTTCACCTCTTTGTGTTTGTAGTAGGATTTCGTCTATTGGTGGAGCAGTGAACCTTTCTTGGAGAACATCAGCAAAAATTTCAGTTTGCCGTAATGGATCGTACGTAACAATTCCGTTTGGCCATTCTAGTGCTGTGATGGGCTGAGGTGCAGCTCGTAGTTGTTTCTGTAGTTTCCAGAAGTCTCTTCCTCCTAGTATTTGGTTTTCTTTAATGTAGTTCTCCCATTGTTGATTATGATACTCTCTGAGCTTCATTTGTAATGTGCTTCTTGCTTTAAGAAATTTTTGATTATCTTCAGAGTCTCTTGTCCTATAGTAACGTCTTTGTGCCCGGCGGCGGTTCCTGATTAAGTTAAGGATTTCTGATGGAAGTCTATTGTGATTTTCAAGTCCCTCCGGGCTTGAATTATACTCTTTGGATTTTCTGACGAATATTTTGATTTTGTTGTTGAAATAGCTGATTGCGGAGTCCACTTGTTCTTCGCTTTCTAATTGCAGAGCGGAGGGTAGATGCGATGAGGCCAATAATTTGATTTTTTTGGAATTTACATTGCATTTTGGAAAGGGGGGAAGAGAGTAATGAAAAAGAGTAAGTTGCAGTGTGGTTATAACGGGTAAATGATCGGACGAAAGTTCTTGAAGGGATTTGGGATGCATCTCATTGGTATGGATGTAAAAGTCTAGGGTTTGATGTGGTAAGCCTTGATAAATATGCGTCGGAGTTGGGGGTGGCTTACTTGGAGGTTACTGTTGGATTCAATGTAATTGTAAAGGATATTTCCTGATGTATCGTTGGTAGTGCTGCCCATTCCACTCTCTTGCTGTTAAAATCTCCTGCTATTATATGGGATTTACTCAATTGTAGTAGTTTGGTTATGTCATTAGTTCTCATTTCTACGCTTGGTGGCTTGTATACAGATGAAAAAGTAATGGATCCTTGCAGAGTGCCTAGTTCCACAACTGTGGCCTCAAAGGCCTCCAGTTGTGGGGTTTGTAATCTTGTATGGGGGAGGGTTTTTTTAACGGCTATTGCAGTACCGCCCCCTTGGGTAGGTCGGTCGTCTCTGTAGATGTAAAAGTTTGGCAAAGTAAATCGTTTCTTAGGCTTTAACATGGTCTCCTGTAGTAGTAGGATTTGAGGTGAGTAATCATTTATAAATTGTATAAGTTCCGCTCTTTTCTCTTGACTACCACCTCCCATATTCCAGGTTACAACTGGAATTATCTTGATTTTCTCTGTTGAGTATTGAGTCATTAGATATTAAGATTTGATAATATTTCTGCTATTGCTAAAAATTTGTTCATTCCATTCTCGTTACTTCTCAGAATTTCTAAGGCTTGTTTTAATGCTTCGCTCAACCCTTTAATATTGATTGATTTGATAAGTTTCAATAGTTCTTGTAGGTCGGAACCTAATGGTGACGAATTGTTGAAGTAGAATTTGATTGTGAAGATCCTTGAAGAATGTCAGTGAAGGAAGTAAATGGATCAGTAAGTCTAGACTTAAAAACACGACGAGGTTCAGGAAACTCAGATAAGTACGAAGAACTGTAAAGTACTTGGTTTCTTGAGTTATTCTGCTGTTGTTGTTGTTGAAATTGTGCTTTTAGGATTTGTGCCTGGCGATTTTGTTTGAGTCTTTCCAAGAGGGCGCACCCGCTAAAGTTTGCTGGATGATCCTTCTGGCAATTCGCACATTTCACAGATTTATCCCTGGGACATTGAGAAATGTGATGATCTTCCGCGCACATTAGACATCTGCGGGATCTGTAACACCTGGTGCTGGTGTGATTCCATATAAGACAGTTGGTGCATTGTGGAAATCTGTCACCGGCCCTGTAATTTTCTATCATTATACGATGAAGAAGGAGATGATGGATTGACTGTAGTTTTCCTATATCAGCATAATTTATTTCAACTAGGTATAGTCCTAGAGGGATGTAAGTTTTTCTAACACTGTGGTCAGTCCGGCCAATTGGTTTTTTAAGCTCAGAGATGTGATGAATTTTTATATATTTTTCTAAATCTTTTAGATCAGAAAGTGTCAATTCTTTGGGTAGTCCTTTGATTATAATTCTGTGTCTTCGTTCTTCTGTTGCTCTATGGAAAAAGAATGAAGTAGAGTTTGGTTGCACTTTCTTCATTTCTGCAAGCTCGGAAACGACTACTTTATGGTCTTCCATGTTGCTAGGTTTAATAATAAAATACTTTCCACTTCGTACCCCATGAATGGGACCCTTGGTGATGAGCTGCAAACGCTGCATTAAAAGGGGTGTATTGAATTCGAGCTCTACTTGAATGTCTCCTATACATTTTCTGGGTGGCGGTTTCCGTGTTTGGAAAGTATTGCTTGCAGATGTTTTTGTGGGGATTGTACTGTGGGGTGTTGTCTGGGGTGTTGTCTTTCGGCTCACTTTGACTAGGTGTAGCATGTGAAAAACTGCCTTCACGTGCTGTAGTTAGTTGTGTCGCGTTTTGCGACATCGAAGTATCCATGCGCTCCAGAGGAGAAAATCGGTTTTGAGTGGGTATTGGTGGTCTAGGCTGGAAAATATTTTTTGTGAGGGTAAACCACTCCTCACTTCCGCGATTGATTATTTGTTCTTCTGGTATCTCCATGTTTTCTTCTGTGGTTTTGACTTGACTGATGGCAGAGGATTTCTCAATCGGATCGGATCTTCTTGAAGACTGGGATGGAGATGGCACATGCTCTGGTACGGCAAGAAATCCTTTATAGTTAGGGGGGAGGGATTTGTATCCCTTCGTCTTTGTTACGGGATTTTCTATATCATATTTTGGATTTCGAATTTCCTTGCTTAATTCGTGTTGAGTATCTAATGAATGTCCAAATAACTCTTCTATTTTTTCATGGTATATCTTTGAACGATGTTTATCTATTCTGATTTCTCTTGAGGGAGACTGATTACCGATGGTGTATGATTTTTTTAATAATTTCCTACTAATTGTTATTGAAGTCTTTCTGGGTGAAGCAGGTCTTCTCTGCGCTGCAGATTCTTTCATGTGCTGCTCCGATGGAGTCGGAGCAGCCATGGGAGAATTTTGAATCCCAGGGAGGTCACCCTGTGCTTGGGTGGATATTGTACTCACAGTTGATGCTGTATGTAGACTGTAGTCTATTTTCTCGGTTGTGATAAGCGGACGACTGATAACGCAGCTCTTACACTGACCCTGGATGAATTCCGAGTGTCACTGTCACTGAACTTACTACCGTCTCTTGACTCACTACACTACTCAACTCGATGAGGCTCGATATTCTCGTCACCGTGATAAACTATCTCACCAGACCGACTACGCGTCCTGAATGACCCCTTGTTATCGCGTGACGATCCTTCAACTCTCACCACACTGACTACTACTGTCTTGTCCTGCTACTGTCTACCCGCTGAGCAATACTTGTGCAGTTTCGTGAATCGCGCGTAAGGTGCAATGCACGTTCACTCCACCGCGGTGCAGCCATCCCTACCCTTACGGGCATCTATGGCCAATCCTGCAAAATGAAAAAGAAAAACAGGTCAGAAGACATTAGCCAACTGGCGCGCGCATTGTGTGTGCAATAGTTAGAAAACAATGTTTATGTTACAAGTCTCATTTCGCTGTTTCAGATTTCTCTTACTCCAGGAATTGTTTCGGTCGCTTATACTTCGCCCGCGGAGCGGGTTCGTATGAAGAGACCTCGGAAATGAGAGTATTTTCCGAGTCAGCGGCTTTTCTGAAAAATTGACAAGTTAGTTTTTTGAAATGTTCTACTAGCAGTGGCATTGGTAGGTCGCGGTGCAAATCTTTAATTAATGCATACCTAGGGGCGCAGAGGGCGGCCCTAAGACATTCATTTTGAACTACTTGCAGTTTATTTAAGTGACTTTCTGCAGCGATTGCCCAACTAGGGCATGCGTAGTCCATTTGTGGCCTGATAATTGCTTTATAAAGCGTGAGGCAGTTCGCCGTTGACAGTTTGCTCCGCTTGTGAAATAAGCATCGCAAGCGGCCTTTGGTCTGCCGCGCTTTCTTCCGCACGTTATCTATGTGCAGGTTAAAAGTGAGTGCGCTATCTAATGTCACTCCTAAATATTTAACATTTTTGGCCCAGTTTATTACATCGCCACAAAGCGCGAGCGGCCTCGGCTGCGTGAATCTCTGTCGACGTGTGAAGAGCACAGCTGCGCTCTTACTCACGTTGACTTTTACCCGCCACAGCTTCAGCCACTCCTGGATCTGAAGTAGATGCTGATCCAAATACTTCTGGAGAAGCTCGATCTTTTTAGACGTGGCTATTACAGCCGTATCGTCTGCGTACAAGGCGAGTTCCGTTTGAGGGTGCGAAGGTATGTCGCGCACATACAGGCTGAAGAGCGTAGGAGCAAGCATGCTCCCTTGCGGCACTCCGGCCCGAATGGCGCGGCGGGTAGATTTCGCATTCAGAAGCGTTACTTGAAACGTTCTGTTTGCGAGGAAAGAGTGAACAAGGTGCACTAGGTAAGTTGGAAGGTTTAAAGAATGGAGTTTGTAAAGGAAGCCGACGTGCCAGACCTTGTCAAATGCGCTGGCGACGTCGAGGAATACTCCACCTGTAAATCGGCTCTCGTTGAAGTTGCGCCTTATGCGATCTGTAATTCGCACAAGCTGATGTGTTGTGCTGTGGCCCGCGCGAAAGCCAAACTGCTCCTTATTCATTAGTGAATTTTCTGAAACAAATTTGAGAATTCTTTTTAATATGAGTTTTTCACACAATTTACCGAGTGTATTTAATAAACTAATTGGTCTATACGACTCGGGCAGTTTTGGATTTTTTCCCTGCTTGTGGAAAGTTAGAACATGCGCATGTTTCCACTGACTCGGAAAGTACTGAAACATAAAGATTGAATTAAACTGTCTACCCGCTCGGCGGCGGGGCCTGCTTTTATTCTTCCCGGCGGCGTAGCCTCGCTTCCACTCCGGGGCTTCGCTGATCGGCTGCCTCCTCTTCGTTTGCCCGGTCTTGTCACGGTCCGCTGCTCTCCAAGTTGCCGCCGTGTGCTGGCGGTGCGGCGCGCGATTCAACTCGCCGCACACCACCGCAACACCATACATCCAGGTCTATTCTTACCACAACTAGTAAAAAGAAAGTTCAACAAAAGTGCAAATAATGAAGCTAAATTTATGTCCAGAAGTAAAATAAGGAACCATTTCAGTATTCGCTCAATGAATCAAGGAAACTGTATGAAAACTTGATCGAGATGAAGGTCATTGATCCAGAAGTTGTAGTATTCAGTTCTGTATTCATAATTCAACTTGTGTATTGTTTAAGGTATCGATCTCAGAATTAAGAAGAGTGCACAGAATACTCATCTCCCGGACAAAATAAATTGAAAAAATATAAGGTGCAAACTTGTTACAGGCATTTTAAGTATTTTTTAAAATTATATAATAATTAATATTATTCAACATTTTTGAAATTTTTTCAAAATGGCTCCAAATTTTATTTAAAATTTGTCCTTGTATATCGTATACAACGCTTAAAAGAATGGTGCAGAACTCATTTTCGCTGATATCCATAATTTTTAAAAAATGTAAAAATGTACATTTTTTGGCGGCTTTCTACAACTGCAATATTGAGGACAGTTTTCCTAATTGAATGTATAATACAAATGTAGACTAATGCACTATATGATTATTAAAATATTATTTTCCTTTTTGATGGTCAATATAATGTAACGTATTGGCAAGCGAACCTCGTGGTAGCTATTTGGGAACGGGCGGAAAGGGATTACCAACAGGAAATCGCCTCGCCACAGCAGGAAGAGAAAGCACCCAAAGGCTGAACAAAGGGCCGTGGGCAGAGACACAGCGAGGGAAGCGGTGTGACTAAGGAGGTCACGTGAGCCACAAGTATATACGGGAGTGGACGAAGCAAATGGGCGGGTTCTAGAGAAGGAGTGAGGACTTCGTGCTGATGCACAAATTTGCGCCAGGGCGGTGCAGAGGCGAGCAGGGCTCGCGAGGCAAGTCACGTGTCGACGCGCCTGTGGGGACTTTGTGTCCCAGATGTGACTGCGGCCACGTGATGCTGTGTGCGAGCTCCGAGTGCGGTGTGGTTGAGATCCACCACTCACACATCAATCGGTTAAGATCGCTCCTGCGATCAAGGCACATCACGGATTGACGCGCCTGTAAGGACTTTGTGTCCGAGTGTGACATCCGGTCACGGAAGCTTGGCTTTGTGTGCGCTTCGAATTTAGGAGTGGCGAGCGCCACTAGTTAAACCGATTCTCAATCGGATTTGGGATCGCTCCCGCGATCAGGGGATAGTAGAAGGTATATCAGAGCTATTGTATAAAATGTAACCATTTAAATGTACATATTTGTTTTGTAAATATAACTGTATATATGCATGCTCGTGTCTGTGTTCGCTGTGAGTACCCATGACGTCACAATAATCTCTAATTGTCTAGAAACAGTTATGCAGCAGAAAAGATTTTACTTTGAACGTAAATTTGTGTATCAATTTAAATTGCTTAAGGTCATTTGGCAATGTTTTGTAAAGTAACGTACTATATGTATTATATGTAGATATCTTGTAGTGAGCTGTTGAAAAAAACTGTTTCTGATTTTTAAAAAAACAGAAAAGATTTTGACATTTTCTATCTGTATCTTGTCGATAGTTTTTATTTTCTCCCCTTACTACATACGTAGTAAAAAGAAAATATTGTAATGCTGCGACACAAGTCGGCGATTTTTCGACAGAAAAACTATTGTGGGGCCCTGATATCGATGAAAATGGATAAATCTTGTGGCTATTTGTAGAAAACTACTTTCTCTAAGACATTTTTCTAAAAAATCAGATTTTAAAAAATGATTATGTAGATTTTTTGAAAAAGCGAGTAGTTTTGAAAAATGTCTATTTAAATTAATATAAAGGAGCGGATACGAGATATTTTCCATATGACTGTTACAACCGCCCGAAAGCTTGAATGATCGGAGTTGTTTTTCGTGAACGGTTTTGCAATTTTTTCTTACCGTTTGTAAAGAAATTTCAGAATGAGAAAAATTTACCTAAGAGAGCTGAGAGTGTTATTCTGCTAGATAATTCCCCTTCACACCCGTCAGATGCACCGAGAAATCAAAGAGAGTCAATGGACCAAGGTGCAATGTCCTATTTGAAACGTGAAATAATTTTTCTCCTTCTCTTTTCAAGAAAATTATTTTGATTCAATGAAAGAACGTTTTAAAACGTGTTTTATACAAGATGCCATCTTTGCAGTATATGATGCTTGGAAAACGTACCTGGAAGAACGTTTCCTGAGTGAAAATCTAAGATCAAGTTTGTGATGAAAAAAATAAAGACGAATGAGCTGTAGAGGCTTGTCCTTAAATGGACACATCAATTACAGATTTCCGAAGGCGTCCGTTACCCAAATCAAGAGGTGGGGCAAATACATTTCTGGGCCCCCTATTCCATTAAATGAGAGGAAAATCAAGGATTGAATATAATTATTAAAATCCAATGTTTTATTTCGTAATGATACGGGACCCCTTTCGAAATTTTCAGTAATGTCACGGCTTCACACTATGCCCACGCCTATGCAAATTTCTCTCAGTTGATAAAGATATTGTCGATCGGCTACAAAAATATTCATGAACAGGGATTCGAATGTCTGGCAGTGATCTAATCGCTCGTTATGGCAGCACTATTAATACTCCATCTGCTTTTCATTAGGATGATTCAAAGGACGACAAGAGTGACAATTATAAGAGTTTAAGCGCTTCAACAGCACATTCTTCCTCGTATTACTTCTAAATTTGCAACTTGCGAAAGTTCAGAGAATTTAATGAATATGTGATCTGCACCATTCTTTTAATCATCCCTTGTTTTATCTGTGGGAAAAAAGAAAAATCAGAGCGGTTTTTGAGAATTTTTTAAATAAATTCGTCAACTTCAAGCAGAAATTATGCGAAAAATACTACTTTTTCCAAAAAAATATACATAACATTTTCTAAAGAGCTGATTTTTAGAACAGATTTTGTTCAGCACAATAATCTCTATCTTCAATATTGGAGTTTTCAAATTTTAACTTTTTGCAATTTTCGGGAATACAGAGACTTTAACGGAAATAAGACAGGCACCAATTTTTTACGGTGCTTGGATACATACGAGGAGAAAATTTAAAGAAGACTAGTGGTGCTAAAACAGCAAGTACATTATCTCCCGTATTTACGCGTTAAATTACGCAAAAAGCATGCAATTTTTTGAAAAATCATACATGATCTTATTTCAAAATTTGTCTTTAAGGAACAGATTTCATTATGGGTAAAAACCTCCACCTTCAATATTTTAGTTGTAGGAAGACTCCGAAAAAATTTTGAACTTTTGCAATTTTCGAAAAATCAGTTTTTTCAACCAACTCATGTTAGTTACCGGCACCATTCTCTTAAACGTCGTTCACACTATCCAACAACAAAATTTAATTAAAAATAATGAGGTCATTTTTTTTAATGTTTGAAAATGTCCTAGGAGCTTTATGTAAAGTACTCGCCAAAGTTAAAATTTCGGTTTCAAATTCAAGGAACTGCAATATCAAATCGATTGGGGAATATCAATTTTGGAAGAAATCAGCCGTACGGTTTAGTCGCAATCGTTGTTCACAGACGGACGGACGGAGAGATGTTTTGTTCTCAATCGATTTTTCGGTATCAAGCACCCACAAAACGTGGAGTCTGGCTACACCACGTGTTAGAGGAGAAGATACAGAGAGAGCGGAACCCTAATACGAGACCTACACTAGATTCAAAGATGCTTGCCAGTCATCGACGATACATACTCAGCCGTGAAAAATTCAGAATATAACACCTTGCTGACATTGGAAATGCGGAGTAAGTTCGTCGATGGAACTATCCACATGGACATTTAAAACAATATAATATCCCTGAAAATGATGGTCACCATGAAGTTTCATCTATTCTCAATGAAACATCCGTCAGTGGCGAAAATTCATCCGGCTATGAATCGCACGATAAGGACATGATGTGGAGCCTCCTTCGACGCAAGATAGAACGAGTTCGTTTACTTCCATTCGAATTTCAAGCATCGTTGAGGAGAATGTACGAAAATGCTAAAGCTGAGAGAATGATACCACTGTCAAGAATGCAACCACTGTCTTCAATGAGGTGGTACACTCCAGGCAGATACCTAGATATTACTGAAATCAATTACATAGTGTATGCAACTGGATATCTTATATCTCAGATAATTTTGGGGCCAGACAAGAACACTCACGGCTGACAGCCAAAAATTAAATAATAATTCTGCAAAAAATCAGCTTCTGAATAAAGTTAAAGTATCGAGTTACGAGAACGAATGTTGTGGAGCTATAAAGGCCAACGCTCTCTGCATCATTGCCAACGCTCTCTGCAAATTTGTTCCGCAAAGAAAGAATACGGAAGAGTTGTAAATTCCAATATTTTTTGGCGCACTCAAACTTTTGTAAATGTGTGAAGTCCAAGTTTCATGCAGATTTCGGGATTGATTTACCACAGACAGGATTTGCGAGAGAATTGCTTCATTCCAATTTAAGTTCCTTCATGTAAAACAAAAGTGCTACTGGTTTTTCATCACCACGGAGCTTATAATGAAGTTAGCACGCAACAATTGTCTTAATGCGTTTCTGGACACACATGTTTTAAATAATCTCTTAAGAAATTTGTAGAAATCTCAGAAGTTTTCAAACACATATTTCATTCTTTATATTAGTGGCTAACAATAGAATTTTCTTGTATTCTCGGGAGCGGTGACCTTTCAGTCTTGGTTTGCATTTCGTAAAGGTGCCGATTCGAATACCCGGACCAGCAAACTTTCTTAAAACTCTTTTGTAATGATAGAGCGTCACGCACTGGATTTAATGGTTAAGTGTTATTTTTATTCAAACTCTTTTAATTTTCAAAAATTAAAGATACGTTGTGTTTTTCGAATCTCGATCTCTTTATTTGATGAGGAGAATTTTTGTAGAGACGATTTAGTACGCGAAGAATACAAGTTGTGTTGTTATATAGCTTGTCCAATACAAATAATGCAAGAATTTGCTTTTGAAGTACGGTACTACTAGTTTTGTCATACGATAACCACGAAAATGGCTTAGTTTACTACCTACTTGCTAATGTTATTTATCCAGACACGACACCCGATGATAACCGGCACTGGTATGCAAACTACTTAACCACGCTCCTTGAAGTCATTTAGGCTAAACAGCTAGAGCAGGCCGGCAGAGCATTTTGCACTTTGACTGACCTCGAGAGCCGCGCGCGAGCAACTTGAGTGCAAACTCTGGCCGCTTGAATGGGTGGGGATAAGATTTATTCTAGAAGTGGGGACCGCCAAAGAGAATACGCAATTCCAGCCGTAGCCAGTAAATTGAACGAGCAATTGCAAGAATTGAGTCCAGATATTAATACCTTTTTTTTGAAATGTTTGTGGCCGATGTAATATTGAATCTTTTTTGTTTGATGATGACAGTAATACATTTTTTCAATAATTATATTTGTTTAAGACGGTTCTATCAAAGCTAAAATATCTTATTCTTAAAAAATCATGATTACCTTCTGCTATAATTTCCGACAAGAGTACATTATTTATATCTAATTTCAAATCAACGATCACTATTTATTCTTAATCGTTAATGATATCATATAAAAAGGTTTAATTTCCTTAGCCATCCAACAAAGTCCTTAGCGTTCTTTTTAACAAGACTCATAATATTGTTATGATTGACCGTCAAATATCGTTCGGGGTATAATATAAAAAGGGTTTGCTTATTGGTATCTCTTATTCAGCTTTATAATGAGGCAAAATGGTCACAAATATATGTGCTGCCAAACATTACCCTTTTTAGAATTGCCTATATTTTATTTTTATATCAATCTCGATGTGACAGACTGCTCTCAATTTCCTTCGTTTGGCTATCATTTGGATATTACAACAATCATGGTGAAAAATCTATTATTAAATTGTAAATTTTTGTTAGTTATATATATAATACATTTTTAAAAGAGGCCACTGCTTTAAAATATTGTTTATGAGTCACAATGGGCATAAAGTAAAAAATAAAAAAAATGTTGATATATAGCAATGCACAGAAGAATATGAACACTGAAATACGGCCTTTGGAGGTAGAAATACGACATATTGCCCATTTAAATAAGTGGGAAAATCATTTCACAGCATGGATCATTGCATTAGACAGGCATTCAATCTATGCGCCGCGCCGACCCCGCATCTTCCTTCCCCTAAAGCTGCGTTTTCCCCACTACTTGCACTTTCGTAGCTCTCGCGGGGAGACGGCTGGCTCGTAAGTGCAAAATACGCGCGGAAGCAGGCGATGTGCAGGCCTGGGCTAGACACCGAAGCTTCGTTAATGGGTGATCCTCTGGGAAGCTCGAATACGGACGGCACCGAGCCCCTGGCCGATAGCGACAAAAGACACTGACAAATAGAATGATTACGTTACATTGCAAGATGTCTACCGCACTTTACTGTAGTCATTAGAAAGCATGCAGACACAACAAATGTTACATTTATAAACCATTCTTTGGATCACTCTCTCTCCTCCTCAAGAATAGCTTCAAGAACTCCAGTGCGTATTTGAGAATTTTGAGAGCTCGTTGACTCGTCTAATCCGTCATTCTCATCAGCTCGATTGACCAACATTGGCATGCATTGGCGTTTTGGCATCATGATGAACCATCATGACCAGACCAAGACGAAATAGCGGTGCTTTTAAATATGTACTTGTTCTGCATTTGTTTTATTTATTCTCTTGTATATTTTTGAGTGGTGGTTAGAATCATGTCACCGCATCGATGCTTCTTTTCTCTCCCCCCTCTCTGTGTGTGTGTATATATATATATATATATATATATATATATATATATATATATAAATTGGAGGGTTTGTGACTTCAAAATCTATCCCTTTTTATAATCTTATATGCCTATTTAGATGATACAAAAACCAATTCAGTTGGCTTTTTGCGATTTGTGTCTCTCTGATTGTCCGGGAAAATATCTGGTACGAACGAACCGATTTCTATACGGTCGTCGAAAAGTAGAGTGCCTTTTCGGCCATAACTTAGGATACTTTTTTCAAATTTCTCTTATATTAAGAAGAAAGTTTGTTAGTTTTAATAGAAATCTACAGTGTTATTACTAACTTAATGAAAATATGTGCACGTAAAGTTCAAAACATGAGAAATGTTACTGCATGTATGAGATTGCATAAAAATTACTCCATAGGGCAAAATTTAAGTGGGCACTCTTTCCGTTTTTCACAAATACCTCGAAAACAATGAAAAAAATCTTCCATAATCAATCAAACATTTCTGAGAGTCCGTCATATTTCCTATTAAATGCATTTTCATTCATCTCAATAGCAAAATTAGGCTCAGAATGATTGCAGGTCAAAATTATTATTGAAATTTTGCCGAGAGTATGCAATTATGTATCTTTTTTACAGCTGATTTTGGAACGATGATTGTAACAAATATGGCACGGTGGGGAGGGAGAAAGGGGTCCAGATGAAGCAGTCGGGACAGAGTTAGGAGGGGGAGGGTGAAACTGGGCGGGTGAAGCGGGACAGTGCACAACACGCAGGGTCAAAGCAGCGCAAAGAAGTGCAGGGCGGGGATACACAATACATAGAATTCTTTTCTTGTCCAATGGATGATCATGATTAATAAGTACCCGAAAAATGCAGGGTACTTCAACTAGTTATAAAAAAGGGGCATTTGTGGAGCTTGATTTCTTCGCCTAACTAGTATTATTTACACATAGGATTAACTGAAGCGAGTAATTTCATGGGGGTCATAGTTCCCATCGCAACGACTCTGACGTCATAAGATCGGAGAACGAAAGAGAGAAATGAACGTTAAGCACGAGGACATTCTGTTTGATGGGTCAAATACGAATGGTGCGTTTTCCTTGATTAAAAAAGTATTTGGGCCTAAAATCCGTTGAAAATTATGCCCCGGACAAGCACAAGGATGTTCTATGTTAATGGCGTAAACTGCAGTTTGGGGCCTCGTTTTAAACTTCAACACGCGAGCTTCCAGTATGATTTAGAAGTGTGCGTCAAAAAAGTACTTTGGAATAAAATTCGTTGGAAAGTATGCGTTGGACAGCCCCAACAGTGTCTATATGTTAAACGCATAAGCCGAAGATCGTAGTCTTTTCATGAAATTGGACATGCATAGAGAGGATTCAATTCGTCTTAAAAGTAAGACGCCATTCCATTCACGGGTGCGTCTTGTCGTTTGCCATTTTCTCTCAAAAGTGAGTCGATTTCTTCACTTTCTTTATGATAAGGAAGAAGAGCGATTTCATTTTTCATAATCGAGTGGCCAATCATTATTAAGCAATAATCTTTAAATTTGAAAAAAAATGTTACTTGTGTCTGACTCAGAATTTTTAATGTTTATTATTATTATTATTATTATTATTATTATTATTACTCTAAATCACGACTAAAGATGTTATGTGTCGGTTGAATATAAAATCTACTCCAGGTAGCAACCAGCTACCTAAGGAGTAGATCTAGGGACTGTCGGTGCCTCTACAATACTTTGCGCAAAATGTGGGCTGTTCCAAATAAAGCGATTTCTTGCACATCCCAGTCATTTGAATTACCTGGGAGTTTAGACAAATTCTTACACAAATTTTGCGGAACAAATCCCAGAGCTCCGATAACTATCGGGACGACCTGTGCTTTTACGCCCCACATTCGGCTGATCTCGATTTCCAAACCCTTGTATTTAAGACGTTTCTCTGCCTCCTTGGTAACGACGTTTTGATCGCAAGGTACAGCAACATCGATAAGTAAACACGATTTTTTCGCCAAATCCCGGATAACTATAACCGGTTTGTTTGCCGCTATCGTGCGATCAGTTTGAATTTGTTGGTCGTACAATATCGTACACAATCCAACAGACGTCACCGGTTTTAGTGAGTGTTCGTACCACTTGGCGCATGTGTTTGGAACTTCGAGGGCGGTACAGATCTGCCAGTGGAGGTAGCTACACACCCTATCATGTCTTTTCAGGTATTCGGTCTTTGCTAGGATTGAACAAGCTGAGACAATCTGATCAATGGTTTCTACGTGTTCCTGGCAAATGCGGTATTTATCATCTTGGGAAATTTTGAGAACCGCTTTATCATAATGTCGTGTTCTCAAGGCCTGATCTTGAGCAGCTATTAAAAGTGCTTCCGATTCTGGCTCCATTCTTCCCCTTTTAAGCCACATAAATGATTGATCTTTATTGATCTGCACCTTGTCCATTCTTTTTAGGTATTGTCCGTGGAATGGTTTGTCTCTCCACGATTTCTTTAACATTTTTTGTGTCTCACACTTCATGTTTAGCAGCATCAGAAGTTCAGTGTCTGTGTTATTCGACGTGCCTTGCCTAGTTTTCTTAGAAATGCTTCTTGCTACACTTACAATGCTTCTGTTTCCCATTCTTCGGTCAGATTTCATGACCTGCCTCATTAGAGGGTCATCTTGATGGCTGACTACATACTTCCCCAACCCGACTTTTGCGTTGTGCCAGGAGGCCTCAATTTGTCTGAGGCCTCTTCCTCCTTTCCTTACGTGACACATAAAGTCTATGTATATATATATATATGTATATTATTATTATTATTACTCTAAATCATGACTAAAGATGTTATGTGTCGGTTGAATATAAAATCTACTCCAGGTAGCAACCAGCTACCTAAGGAGTAGATCTAGGGACTGTCGGTGCCTCTACAATACTTTGCGCAAAATGTGGGCTGTTCCAAATAAAGCGATTTCTTGCACTTCCCAGTCATTTGAATTACCTGGGAGTTTAGACAAATTCTTACACAAATTTTGCGGAACAAATCCCAGAGCTCCGATAACTATCGGGACGACCTGTGCTTTTACACCCCACATTCGGCTGATCTCGATTTCCAAACCCTTGTATTTAAGACGTTTCTCTGCCTCCTTGGTAACGACGTTTTGATCGCAAGGTACAGCAACATCGACAAGTAAACACGATTTGTTCTCCAAATCCCGGATGACTATATCCGGTTAGTTTGCCGCTACCGTGCGATCAGTTTGAATTTGTTGGTCGTACAATATCGTATACAATCCAACAGACATCATCAGTTTTAGTGTGTTCGTACCACTTGGGGCATGTGTTCGGAACTTCGAGGGTGGTACAGATCTGCCAGTAGAGGTAGCTACACACCCTGTCGTGTCTTTTCAAGTATTCGGCCTTTGTTAGGATGGGACTAGCTGAGACAAAATGACCACTGGTTTCTACGTGTTCCTGACAAATGCGGCATTTATCATCTTGGGAAATTTTGAGAACCGCTTTATCATAAAGTCGTGTTCTCAAGGCCTGATCTTGGACAGCTATTACAAGTGCTTCCGATTCTGGTTTCATTCTTCACCTTTTAAGCCACATAAATGATATATATTTATTGATATGCATCGTCTGGTCCATCGTCTGGTGCATCGTCTGGTCCAATCGTTTCAAATATTGTCCGTGAGGTGGTTTGTCTCTCCAGGATTTCTTTAACATTTTTTGTGTCTCAAATTTCATGTTAAGTAGCATCAGAAGTTCAGTGTCTCTGTCATTCTGGGTGTCTTGCATAGTCTTGTTCTCAATGCTTCTTGCTACACTTACAATGCCTCTGTTTCCCATTCTTCGTTCAGATTTCATGACCTGCCTCATTAGTGGGTCAACTTGATGGCTGACTACATACTTTCCCATCCCGGTTATTGCATTGTGCCAGGAGGCTTCAATTTGTCTCAGGCCTCTTCCTTCTTCCTTACGTGACACATAAAGTGTATGTACATCAGCTCGGGGGTGGGCAACATTGTAAGCAGTTTTCTGGTTTTTCGATCCGTGATGTGAATTTCCTGTTCAGTCCAGTCTACTAGTCCGAAACTGTATTCGACTACAGGCCCCGCCAAATTACCTATTGCTAATATTTTATTTCTTGAGTTCAGAGCGGACTGCAAGACAAGAATCACACTTCTGTAATACTCCTTGCGAATTCTCTCTTTCATTGTGTCGTTCGAGATGGGCTCACATTCTTCAATGCCCAGAAATTTGTAAATTTTACCTCGCTCAAGATTTTGAATCACAGTGTGTCTATCAACTTCAATGTTCTCTGACGTTGTCATTTTGCCTCTTTTTAAGTTGACTTTTGCATACTTTTAAAACCAAACTTCATGCAGATGTCATTGCTAAAATCATTGATGACAGACAGCATTTGGGAGAGAAACGCTTCATTCTTAGCAAACACTTTAAGATCATCCATGTAAAATAAATGTGATACAGGCCTTTCATCACTATGGAGCTTGTAACCAAAGTCAGTGTGCGACAGCTGTCTCGATAGAGGGATCAAACTAATGCAAAACAGCAGAGGGGATAGTGAATCTCCTTGAAAAATTCTCCTGTTAATCTGAATACTTCTTTCTACTACTCTCTTTCCGCTGTGGATTAGTAACCTGGTGCTCCACGACTTCATACTAGCCTTGCAAAACTCAATAAGTCTAGGATAAAATCGATAGATCTCCAGGGTCTTCAAAATCCAATCGTGTTGTATACTGTCAAAGGCCTTCTGGTAGTCAATCCAAGTCATGCTTAAATTACGTTTTCGTTTCTTTATATCATTCAAAATTATTTTACTCAGAAGCAAGATTTCCTTACAGCCATAGGAACCTTTACGACATCCTTTCTGTTCAACTGGCAACAGATGGTTCTTCTCTAGGTGCCTATACATTTTGTCAGCTATGGCTGCAGTTATAAGTTTGTACATTACTGGCAGGCAAGTAATTGGCCTGTAGTTCTTCGCCAAAGAGTTGTCTCCTGCTTTGGGTAGCAAACTACGTGATGCCGCGAGTGAGCCATTCGGGGAGTTCCTTAGGGTTTTCTAAAATTTTATTAACAGCCTTTTCTAGATGAGAATGTAATACTGTTAATGTCTTAATCCAATAAATCTGGATCTTATTAACCCCAGGGGATTTCCAGTTTCCCATGTTCTTAATTGTTTGCATAGGTCCTCTTTCGAAAATCTTTGAACATGTTCCACTGTTGCACGAGTCCATTGACAGCATCAACTTCAGATTGGAGCCACGATGCGTCTTTGTCGTAGGATCTGGTTTCCTCCCAGATTCCTGCCCAAAATGTTTCGACGTCATTTTTTGAAGGAGGGGCAACATTGCCATTCCGTTTTTCAGTCAGATTGCGATAGAATCTCTTCGCATCTGTTTCAAACAATAGGTTCTGTACACGGAAATCTTCTCTACGTTTGTTCCGGCTTATTCGTTGAGCCCATGCTTGGGTTTTCTCTTTTACCTTTTCTGCTACCATTAGCCTTGTGTCATTGTCAATTAGGTATTTTTGTTCAACATGGAGTATTTTTTGTTGAACTTTATACGTGTGGTGTGACTTAGAAGATGCCTCGGCTAGGAGTGATATTTCACGCCGTGTTGCGGCTATCCATTTCATAATTCTGTTCATCCATGGAGGTAAGGAGCTTTTTACTCTGTCTGGCTGTCGGCCATCGGTGTTCTTGGCTGGCCCCAAGATTATCTGAGATACTAGATATCCAGTTGCATACACGATGTGATTGATTTCAGTATTATTTAGATCTCTACTTGAGGTCTGTACAACCTCATTTAGGACAGAATTCGCTGTTTCTTTCACTCTCTTAGCTTTAGCATTTTCGTAAATTCTCAACGGTGCACGAGATTCGAATGGAAGTAGACGAAGTCGTTCTATCTCGCGTCGGAGGAGGTCCCGCATCATGTCCTTATCGTGCGATTCATGGCCATATGAATTTTCACCACTGACGGATATTTCATTTGGAAGAGATGAACCTTCAAGGGGACCATCGTTTTCAGGGATATTAGATGGTTCTAAATGTAGTCATGTGGATAGTTTGATCGATGAACAAACTCCGCGTTTCTCTGGATGTCTGCAAGTTGTTCTGCTGTGAATTTTCCACTGCTGAGTATGTATCGTCGTTGACTGGCAAGCTTCTTTGAGTCTAGGGTAGGTCTCATATCTGGGTTCCGCTCTCTCCATATCTTAAACACCATCATCAAGTCATTTCTGAGCCCCCACTTTTCGCTTTTGCGTAGTAAAAGCATCACATCACCTCCTTCAGTTCATCCCGTGTCCATCTCTGACGATGGCTTCGCGCTACTGCCGGCTCTGGGTCCTTGGGACTAACATCCGTGGGATGGCCAGATGTCGACAAGGTGACATTAGCTCGGTTTCTGAGCAGGTATGGGATATTGGTAGAACAAGGCACGTTAAGGTTCATTACATTGCTTGTTCTATCCATTTTGCTCATTGGTTTCAAGTGAATATTTGCAGGTAGCAAATTCGAGTTCACAGATCACACTTAAACTTTGGATTGTTTCCTGCCAACCGTTACTGCAACCCACAGTGGCCTCGGGGCATCCTCCCGCAAGGCCCAGCAAGGGGTCCCTCCGATCGCCAGTCGGTATTACTAAACCCCACGGGATTTTCACTGACTGCTGAAGGCAGCCTCCTTTGCTGGCTAATGCAAGGTTCGGGCCTCCACTCTAATAAGTGGCCTGGTGTGCCAATCCAGTTTCTCTCCTGTCCCCTCCATGGGCCGATAACAGGAAGTCCAAAGGTTCATGACCCTTCCCTCTCTACTAACTTCCCACTCTCTTCCAAATGGAGTACTTCTTCCTTGGACCCCTCACCTTCAACCTATTCAGCAAGTGAGGCCCTACCTGTAGCTAGGCTACCACTGACATAGCTCTCAGGCTCATGGGGGTACTCATGCTCCACCACCAACTGCAAGGTCGGGTACTCCCTAGGTGGTACTACCGTGAGTACTACCTAGTAAGTATTACCGTGAGTCTATTTTATTTCTTACGCCTAACTAGTCACACATTTTCTGATGTTAAGTACAAGTGAACACAAACATAATAACACAAACATGTTTGTTAAATTTTGGAATTGTATTCATATCGTTTCTCAATACCAGTACCTACTTATTGTATCAAGTATGTTTAATCAATACGCCTCAATACCATTTTGCATCAACTATTAGTGTTGTATTAAATAAATAAATTATACACAAGATTATGATTGCAACCTAATGCAGGAATAAGAACATCTGATTGGAGAATTTTAGAATGACTTTAAACGGAAATGTAATGAAAATATTCAGAAAATGAAATTGAACGTCTCCTATATTATTTTTAAGTATACCTTCTTTTTGCAGCTCTCACACGCAACCAATAAATTAGGCCCCTAAAGAAAGATAATTTCACGGAGGACGTGATGAATTGCACTTTGACTTTAAAAATATAAAGGATTTTTTTTAAAAGACGCATCTAAATATTCATGAAATGCAACTCGCAACGCACTCAGAAGTTTTTAATATATATCGTTAAATACCTTCTAAAAGAAGCGTTCTAGGACCTTAAAAACTAAAATTTTGAGGCTAAAGGCTTCAAAGAAACGTTCCTCACACCGTAATCTTCAGTATGAGATCTTGACCATTCTATTACATTTTTGCTCGACCCTTGTCTATTCTACCCCACCTGTTCAGAGCCTGTAGAATTTGCAAGTATGTGAAATTACTAATTTCGTGAAATTCTATGCGATTGAATTACAAGGGTGTACCTCTTTGCTCGACAATAAAGTTAAAGAAGAATACAGTAAACCATCGTTAACACGAATTCCAAGGGACTGAAATAATCGGAGTTAGTGTTACAAAAATTCGTGTTAACCGCGACTGTTATAAATGTCCGTATTAACGAAATCCCTGGCCGGGACCGAAGTTTTGTTCGTGTTACGGCGAAATTCCTGTTAAGCGAGTTCGTGCTAACGAGGATTTACAGTAGTTTGTATTGACAAGGGAGTATTATATTGTTATCAATTACAAGGTGACATAGAACAAGTGACGGAGGATAAGAGAACCTTGAAGAAGAATATATATTACAGGCTTAATATGGAAATGGAAAAATAAGGAAGAGGGTGGGGTATAACATCCGAGAGTTCTCACATGGGTACGCTAGTAATTATTATTAGTGCATCATTGAAAACATTCTTCTCTGCAGAAAAATGAAAATTATGAACATGACTGCATAATCTGCAACACTAATTAAATAATTATGAAAATTAATTTTCTGAAATTGTGATCTTGTTTCAGATTGAAGGTGAAGAGGTAATGACCCACGACACAATGACGGCCTTAAGAAGTGATTTGGCTGCCCTGCAGTACAAGAGAGACCGCCTAATTAGTGAGGTAACTTTTGTTTGTTAATTGTTTGATAATTTCTGGTAATGCATCTGTCAAAATTCTAAAATAATTTTAATTTTCAATTGATTACATCTCATTCAGAGGACACCGTCATAGGTTAATTTTTAATTTTACATGTGGGGTTTAGACGAATGTTAAAAACTCAAAGATTTTTCATTTCCAAAGAGCTTTACCAAATTAAAGTACCAAATTAACCAGTAACATCCGTTTCATCTTAAATTGAATATCTGCATCGTCCTTCTCCTTACTTCATCCCATCTAAAAACAATGTACATGAACTTATTTAAAAATATAATTATGAATAACGGACTTGATTAAGGAAACGAGTGGTGTTGTAACTTCACATGTTTTCTTACGTTATTTGCAACAACAGCGTAGTATTTCAATACTACTTGAAACCGGAACCAGTTTCTAACCTGCAAAAACTTTTCTTCCTGAAACTAGAACTCGGTAACTTTCATTTACCATGCATTTACGTTACTCCTACAGTTAACGTTTGTGTGGGCGTTAGGCGCCTGCAGGAGCCTAACGTCCACACAAACCTTCTCGACGCTTAAAAAAAATGTCGAACATTTGCAATGTAAAAAAACTCGTAAATTGTACTGTCATTGTTTCAAAAACTAATTTCAAAAAACAAATTTCATTAAGAAAAATCTTTCTTCTATATTGCATGCACTTTGAAGAAGGAGATATTTTTTAACTTTTACGGTTTTCAAAAATTCAGAGCGTTCAACGAAAATCGGACTTGCATCATTGGTTTAAACGTTACTTGCTCTATCTGAGAAAAAAATAAAGAAACATTTTGAGTCATTTTTGAAAATGCCCTTGAGGCTTAAGTAAAGTATCCCCAAAATCCAAATATCCGTTTCAGTTTCAAGGGCCCGCAACATCAGCCAGATCGATTGAGAAATAACATGTCTAGCGTTGTTCACAGACTTTTTGCTGTAAACCACTTTTTAGATATCAAAGCCCAAAAATATGAATTCTGACTTCACAGCGCGATAGATGAAGTCATTTACTACTTAGAGATACAAAAAGTATCCACTTTTTTGGTATGAGACCTAGAATACGATTTTTTTCTACCGAAGAAACCGCCGCTTTTCGCTGCAGCATTACATAACATTCTCTATACTACATAAGTAATATGCCTGTCAGTAAAAAATCGCTATAATCAATATTGTAGTTGTAGACGCCATAAAAATTTTAGGCTTTTGCCGTTTTCAAATATCATCAAAGAGTTCAACGAATATGGGACCTGCGCCATTTTAGAAAACGTGCTATATTCTTAAAGTAAGTCGCAAAAATAACTTACATTTTCGAAAAATTGTACTCGACCTTATTTTAAGATATTTTTCACCAACAGATTTTACTCAGAAGAAAATCTCTATTTTCACCTTTAAGGCCGATATACACGGTACAGTTTTTGTACAGACTCTTCATGTAGTCAAGACTTTATGCTTTCTGCATGGAAAAATTATGAACATGTTCGTAATTTTTCGTGTACAAAGCATACATTTTGACACCAGCGCCTCTAGCGGCAGAATCGTTCACTAACAGTAATCGGCCATCTCGATTTTGTGATTAGGTGTGTCAAGGTGCGATTGTATGAAGTCGTGATAAACTACCTCTTTCCTTATCCCTGCCTTTCAATTTTCATTGTCTATGCTCCTCATGGTTAATTATACTAAATCTAGATCAAAGCCAGAACGCATGCTCATCACTGAAAGTACTCGGACGGCGCAATTCAGTTGTTTCCCGGTAGCCCCCCCCCCCCCCCCTAGCGACGGCTTTTGGTGATTCATGCAGAAAGCGTAAAGTCTGGTATAGATCGTGTATGCGCTACTTTTTGGCTTTTATACGTTCAGTTTGAGATCTTGTCGTTTCTATACAGAAACTGTTCGAGAATCTGCACGAAAACTGTACCGTGTAGTACGTACGTAATGTAGTAGAAGAAAGGCGCCGAAAAAAAATTAAACTTTTGCAATTTTCGAATGAGTCAGAATTTCAACGAAAATGAAACCTTCACCATTCTTTTAAGTTCTTTACGCTATCCGAGAACATTATTTACCAAAAATTTTGGAGCAATTTTTGAGAAAACTTTGAAAATGTAATTGAGGCTTTATGTAAAGTACCTCCAAAAATCAAAATATCCGTTTCAAACTAATAGGTCCTCGGGTTAGTTTAGATCGATCTGGCAAGATCAATTTTGGAGAAAATCATCTGAACGATTTAGGAGCTAGCGTTGATGAACGGACGGACGGACACATATTTCGACATCAATCGATTGTTCGGTGTCAATGACCCACAAACATAGATTCAGACTACACAACGTGTTATAGGAAGTAATTTACTAAAAATAGGTCCAAGATTTATCCACTTTTACAGTACCTGGGCCTGGAAATAAGCGTTTTTCTGTCGAAAAAGTAAAGTTTTTTCCAGCAACATTACAATACTTTCTCTATAATGCGTAAGCAGTACGCAAGAATATAAAAATGTGTACTTAAATAAATAAGTAAATAAATAAATAAACTGAGGTAGGAACAACTTGGCAACCGTCTGATTAGCACATGGCGCATTGTAATGTGTGGCAATTTCTGTGGCAGCTCCAAGACATGCGGACGCAGCTGCGGTCGCGAGACCAGAGGGCGGTGGAGCTGCAGACAGAGCTGGAGCACCTGCAGGAGCAGGCGGCGCGCCAGAACGCCATCATCGCCTCCCTCCGCAAGCGCATCCAGGTGGAGTGACGCCCAGCCCACGAGCGTAAACCCTTCCTATCCGACGGCCTGCCCCCGCTCACACCTGCCTCCGTTGGTGGGGGAGGTTTCGAAGACATTTTAATTTCAGATCAGAAATTACACCAGTCTTACGGGGTCGTAACGAGTTGTACGCATCTGCGTGCTTTTTGATTACGTATGCCATAATACGGTAACATAGTAACCGTTACAGTAAAGCCTGTTTAATAAAAACAGTTAACAGACTATATTGTTAACAATGAAACGGACGTGAAATTTTACGCATAATATGACAATAAAGCTTACTAATCAATTAACTATCAGACTGTCGTTAAGTTTATATTTCATACGGTTTTTGTCCAGAAATTTTTAGTCAGTGATTTGTAAAATCATTAAAAAAATACACACACATTATACACAAAAAATTATTTAGTTTAAACCATTTTATTAAAATATTCTATTAATTTCTAATGTCTTTCGACTCTCTCTTCGTTTCGAGGTTTTCTTTTCCTGTTCTTCAGGAATAATTTTATCTTAGACTATATTTTTTTTCATTTTTTAAAGTACATTTCTTACTATATTTAAAAGTAAGTCAAAGAGATCCTAAACCTTTCATGGAAGTCTTCTTTGCATTCCGTGGTGTCAAAGACCAGTGAACATTGTACTATGCTAATTGGAGTCAGTTTTTTATTTTTAAAATGTTGAGGCCAAAAGATTAGTGCTCTTCTGACAACGTCCACTAGCAAAACATGAATTTCTCCACCGACAATACATACGCGCTTCGACAGAAAATACACTGCCTGATGTCTGTCTGACTCCTGTCTCCATGTCTGTCTGATGTCTCCACTGTAACAGCATTTGGCATCTATCTATCTATCTACCTATCGGGTGTCCCACCAACTGTGGTCCACCCTCATATCTTTCAAATGGTTCACAATATAGAAATGCAGTTTTCGCTCAACAATGCGGAATCACGAGGCAAGTAATATGCAGTAAAGATACTGTTCGTAATATTTTTAATTTTCGAGAAATTTATTTACTTTTGAATTTTTAAATGGAACCGTATAATTTTCTCACTTGCAATGGATAAAACATATGGATAAAAAGAGGAATTCATTGATGTATCATTTGTTAAGGTTTTGACAGTAGTTTCATTAAAAAATAATACTTTTTGACATGTGATTTTAAATTAAACCGACAAAATTGTCTTTAGTAGCCCTTGTAACTGTCGGCTTTGGAGAAGGTGGCCTTCACTTCGCGGCGCCGCCGCCCTTAAGAGCCTCGACGCCAGGAAGGCCACCTTCGCCAAAGACAATAGTTGCAAGAGTTACACGAAATATTGTCTGTTTAAATTGAAATCAAATGTCAAAAAGTATATTTTTATACTCAAATTTCTATCAAAATACTAGCATATGACACATTGTTGGAGTCCTCTTTTTGTAATCTATCCATTGCTGGTGAGAAAAATATATAATTCCATTTAAAAAATGAAATACGATTTAATTTCTCGAAAATTGAAAAAAAAAATCAAACTATCTCTACGGCTTATTACGTGCCCCATGATTTCGCATTGTTGAGCGAAAACTATTTCGACGTCGTGAACCGTTTAGAAATTATGGGGGAGGCCCAAGGTTGGTGGGACATTCTGAATATCTTTGTCCGCGGAATCGAAAGTGAATATATGTGCGCCCAGATCAAATAGACCGCAAATTCTTAATTTTTTCTGTAACCTTAATTTGCGAATTCTTACTTCCGGAATGACCTCCAGCAATTTTTTTATTTTCCTCTGACTAATTAAATTTTAGCCTCTTCAATACATTTGTTCCATTTTATTAGTTAAGTGTGAGCCATTTTATTAAATAGAAAATTCATGTTTGTAAGAAAGTATTAAAAATTATTATTCAGTTGCTTCCGTCTCGTTAATCTATTGATGAACCTGTAATTTCTATCGATTAACAAATATTTTGATCATTCAGGAACTGGAGGAGAGAGAACGTTTTCTTGGAGTTACACATGGACGAACAGAAGCAACGCTGCAAACATTACAGAGGGACAACCGATACCAAGAAGAGAAAGTGAAAGAGTTAGAAAAGAAGGTAAGTTGATCACTACGAAATGTAACCCAAAACTGCCGTTGACATATTGTTTGAACATGGATAAAAAGAAATATATTTATTAAATATCTTACCGATAACAAAACTAAAACGGTGAAATCTCGCTGACTAAGCACCTCCCTTGAGTGGACAATTTTCTAGATCCGAGGCGAAAACTGCTTTCTTATGAGCTCTCTATAATTGAACATCTCTCTTGAGCGGAGATTTTTTTTTTCGGTTCCAAAAGTTTCGGGCGTAGAGAGTTTTCACTGTGGATTTTTTCTGTACTTCCATATCAACGAGTAAAATTATATGCTCTGTATTTAGATACGAAATTTGGAGTTGGAATGTCACTCTGAAGAATCCATGAAGGAGGCTCATCGAAAAGCATTTCATGATTTGATTCGGCGATTGTCTTCAGCTCTGGGTTTAGAATATTCCGAAGCCATGGTATCGTCTCCAGAGAGTTTGATACACAAGACAACAGAATTAGTACAGGTACGAAATTAAACTATTTTCATTCTAAAACGTTAAGGATGCATCTTGGACGAATTTTATCAATTAGGAGACAAGTCGACTACGATCACATTCCACAAATATTGCGGATACACTTACGAGTGTTGAAGCTGAATTGCGAAGTTGCCGGGACGCTTTGGAAAGGGCAGTGGCAGATCGCGACTCTCTACAAAGACAAGCGGCATCTCATCTTTTGGAATTGGATCGATACAGACAGGTAGGATTATTGGCTAATAATTATAGTAAACGAGACAAAAATGTATTAATATGATTATAATATTTCTGCGTCAATATGTTCGGCTATACATTTGTTAGGAGAAAGAATCTTTGGAAATGCAACAAAGAGTTGCTGAAAGGGAACTCGCAGAGTACAGAGACAAGTTATCACTTGCCAATCGAAGTTTAGGATCTGCCACTGGTAGTGTTGCAGCACAGGAGGCAACAATCTGTCAACTTCGAGGTGAGTTTTTAACAATTCTAAAATATTGGAAACATAGCTTTGAGTGTCAAAGAGTTCCTTAAATTGCGTCAATTATCAACAATATTTATTTTTCAGAGGACCTCAAACTGAAAGAGGATAAGAACCAGCGTCTCCAGAATGAATTGAGACATCTTCTGGAATCATTGGCAATACTTCTTAGTTCTCCAGCAAGATACGTAGAATCACAAGAAGACAGCATTAAAAATAGAATACGAGAACTATTGCAGGATAATAAAGAAAAATCGACGGTAAGAATTGCTGACAAACTCTCTTACGTTCCTACTAATTAATGTAGGCAAACAATATTTGTTTGTTTTTCAGTGAGAAAATTACATAAGCATCTAACACATTCTTAACGGAACTTTTTCCCTTGGTTCTAAATACACTGAAGGTGATTTTAACGCAAAGCCTCAATACACCTTATACATATGGCATTATAATCCATTTAGACTCAAGCCTTTCGTAGCTTATTGATACCAAGCTCCATTTCTAATCGTCTTACTTTCGACAACAGGGAAAAGAAAAAAGTATTTTCAGAATAGAATCTTCATCGGTAGCAACTGGTACTATTTATATCTAAAGGAACAAAAATTAAATCGAAAAGGCCAAGTGCTTTGAAAATCTAATCGGATCTAGGCTTATAGAAGAATCAAATATGATCCCTTTTTGCTGATGAACGCATACTGGGAAATTGCATTTAACGGTGTTATAAACACGTGGCATTTGCCTCTGCTTTTTGGGCAACACCCTATGAACAAATTAAATGAAGTCTTAGGCCTATCACCCTATGAACAAATGTTTGGCAGTTCACGTCCTGTCGCAGTCTAGGAGATTTCATATACCCGTCGAATATGCGTAGGGGTTGCCTGGTAATCAGGGGCAAATTATACTTTTAAAATGCATATAGCTCCATTATACGCAACTTCTCAGTATATGTCCTTGGGAAAAAAGGTTAATTTTTTACTCCTGTACGTGCCCTAGATGTTTGTAATATTTATTCTGAGACATTTTGTATTTTGATTTGGTCGGCAAAAAATAGTTGTGACGTGACTTATGGACGAGGAGTGTAATCTGTGCACATTTTCTTGAGTGAACTACTTATTTAATTTTATAGAAATACTTAGAGAATAACAGCATTCCTCGGTCCTACTCTTCCCTTAATTATCAAAACGAGAGCTGAACAAAACTTGCATGTAGTGAAGCAATATTTACAGTCCAGAAACAAAACAAGGGGGCAACCTCTTCATTTTGCACAATGGATCAAGGGAAAGTTGTTGAAAAATCAGATTGAGATAGAGGTCATTGACCCAAAAGCTAAAGATATTTTGTTTTCAATATTCACTAAAAGGCTAGGGGAAACTTATACATTTAACATAGTGTACTTTTGAACAATTTAACTTTTCAGTGCTGTCTTGTGATTTCTATGCGTGTTAGTTGGTCAAGAATATTTTAGAGAATTCTAGTGTCCTGATATAAGTTTCAGAAGTCATTTGATTTTTGCAGCCAGATTTTTGCTTTTCAGCCCTGAAAAGAAGTATTTTGTTGTTAGTTTTTTTGGTGTATTTATAATTGGTGAAACTCTGCACATTTGGCGAAGTAGTTGATTTCTTTAATATTCTGAATATTTCTCTGTACTTTTTTTCATTTTTAACAAAACTTCAAACATAGCAGCATGGATTTTTTTGAACTATACAACTAGACATATGAACTTGTGAATGCTCTGTATCCAGAGCCAGGGGGGATACAGGTATAGAGTCCAGCCAACTTGATTTTTGTTTATGCTGAAAATAAAATGCTTTTTAATTGAGGGCAACACCCTATGAATACCCCCCTAATAAGTTAATATTTATGACATATACAGTCATATGTTAGTTATATGGTTAGTATTCATAGTTAATATTATAGTTATAGTTGGTTATATATAGTTATTGTTAGTATTTATGACATTATTATTGGTAGTCAAGTTGTCACTCTAAGTAATAGTTGACATGTAACAATGGTTTCACTTATTATTTAAGATTCTATAGTAGTGGTGGTGGTAATTTTGGTGTTTACCTCTTACCTCTTTCAAGGCTTTGAAGGAACTACTGCTCAGGTGGTTGTACCTTCATCTTTCTGTCACATTTGAGGTTTCAGAGTCTATAATCTAGATGCTTCCTTCTACTGGCCAGTCCAGGTGTGACCACTACTTGTCAATGTTTCCCCATTGTATTGTCAATGTAGACCAAAGTTCCTTACATTTGGGTGTTCCTTGTCAACTTGTAACCAGTAGGCCCAAATTCTGTCAGCCATGAACAATTTATTAGAAAACCAGGAATTCCCAACGGCCTGGAAAGTGGCTAAGCTTGTTCTAATTCCTAAGGGAGGCAAGCTGCCATAAGACCCATCAGCATACTGACCACTTTGCAATCTGAACACAATCAGTAAACTTTATGAAGGGCTCCTGAAGAGACGGCTCGAAAAGGAAGTCGACGAATGCGGAGGTTTAGCATGCACACAATACGGTTTTCGGAAGGGCAGATCCACAATTCAAGCAGTGGAACATGTGATGAAGATCAAGGAAAAATCTTGCGAACGATGGGCTGTTCTGATTACTACGGACATACAAAATGCCTTTAATACGGTATCATGGAACAGAATAATCAGCGAATTAAAAAAGCGGAAAATATCGCCCTACCTAGTAATCATCATAGTTCGATATTTCCAAGATAGAAGTCTACAGCTGGAGAAAAAATGAATACCTCACAATCCAAGCCGGAGTCCTACAGGGCTCTGTCCTCGGTTCCCTCCTGTGGAATATAGCTTACGATGGAGTTTTGAACTTAAAACTCACAGAAGGAGCAACGCTCATTGGGTTTGCCGATGACTTAGCATTGATAGTCACCGCGGACGAAGAGAAGGAACTGAGCAACTGAATCTCTACGTCGAATTATACTGCGATTTTTGTAGGAAGAGCTCTCAAGGCCACTCAAATCCCATCTTCGCGATGGAATATGTCATTCACAGTCGTTCCGCTAGATTTCGCACGATCGCGACCGTATGAAGCAGTGCTTGCCATCATGCGACTTCTACCGGCAAGACCGAGAAAAGACGCCAAATGCCGTGACATATTCCATCGCGAAGATGGGATTTGAGTGGCCTTGAGAGTTCTTCCTACAAAAATCGCAGTATAACAGATGGACTGACATAAACGAGCTTAAACTCGCCCCTGAGAAAACAGAAGCAGTTATTCTGAAAGGGCCAAGAAAGAAGAGAAACATAACGTTCCAGCTCAGAGACACCATTATAACCCCAAGCACGACAATTCGCTATCTTGGAGTTGTTTTAGACAAAAGTAACAAATACGGAGCGCATATAAATGCTGCAACATCTAAAACCTAAAAGAAAGTGGCAATATTGGCACAGTTAATGCCCAACATTGAAGGCCCGAGATCAGTAAAGCGAGCAACTCTCTGCAGTGCAGCAAATTCGATGCTTCTCTATGCAGCTCCTATTTGGCACAAAGCATTGAGATGGAAGAAGCAGAGAAGAACGCTAGAGAGAACACAAAGAAAAATGTTGAGAATAACCAGTGCGTATAGAACTGTATCTACAGCAGCATTGCAGATCTTGGCAGATGTCATACCCATAGACTTGCAGATCAAGGAAAGATACATGATCCATAAGAACACCGCAGGCAACAGCACTAAAGTGAAAAACAACATACGAGAGAAAATTATGCAAGAATGGCAAGAAAGGTGGGACCGAACAGTCGATGTTGCACAATGGACCAAAAGACTAATCCCGGAAATACACAGATGGTACACTTGTAAGCACCGTAATTTGGACTACCATTTAACCCAAATTTTGACAGGACATGGGCAATTTCAAGAGTATGCCAAAAAAATTGGAAAGTCGGTAGACAATACGTGCTTATTTTGCAAAGAAAAAGACACGGTGGAACACACCATATTTTCATGCTTTGGTGGGGAGACAGCGACATAAACGTTGTCTGGGAAATTAGAGAAACAATAGCCGCTGATACCATGGTCGAGCACATGGTTCAAAACAAGAAAACCTGGAAAGTAGTACAGCAATTCTTGAAATGCAGTATGCAAGAAAAAGAAAAGCACGCAAAGCAGATTCAATGTGACAAGCAGTACAAAATGGCTCGGATGCGAAACACTCTCGAACCCCTCATCACCGTGGTGGACGGGGGACGTAGAGAGACATGTCAAAATTCCAGGAGAAGAAAAGACAGCCCACTGCCCCGACGTGATGCCAGAGCGGCGGTTCCGAGGGCCGTAAGGCGGGCGGTTCGATATGGCCTCTTGTTCGGTTAGGTAAGGCGCCGACTACGCCAAAAAAGTGGGCCCAAACATTTTAGATCGCTATTAGTGGACAGAGGAGCTGCTCCTAGGTAGCATTCTGCTGTGGCCCAAATGGAAAACAACGTGACGTCACCAGGTCCACTCTACCCGCACTACAAGCCCAGTGTAGGGCTGGCTGAGGAATGGTATTGCCCATGTGTTATGTACACTTCTCTCAGCCCAAAATACTAAGCCACATAGGCAGGCCAGAGAATATGAGATGAGGTTGGAATATACGAAGGATGGGAAAGTCCACCATACCCCGACACAAAGACCAACATCCTTGCCAAGGCAGGGATCATGGCCCTTCACACAGAGACCATCACTGCGATCACCCCTTAGTGATCTCAACTGTCAAGGTTGACTAAAGAAATAGTGTGTTTTGAATGTAAAATAGTTAACTTGAAAATAATTTAATTTAATTTTAAAATCAATGGTAATTAATGCATATATTGTATCAGAACTGTGAAGAAAGCAATTGCAGTTTGCTGCAGAAATTACAACATGCTACATGCCATCAGAGAAGCAGCAGACGGATTGCCAGGAAGTAAAAGAGTAAGCTAATTTGTTTACAGAAATTACAAATGGAATAAAATAACTCAACGGTGAAGTTCATAACTTAAAGGATGATCTAAAGGAAGAAGCTCAACAAATCAAGAAGAAATCAGAATTGCAAATAGAAATTAAGGGAAATTATGGAGACAATAAAATTGAGATAACTGAGAAAAATGAGAGAGAAAACATCAAATATTGAAGAAAATGTAGAGAAACAGAATAAAACATAATAAACATTTTAGGGATAGAATCAAAGGACAAGGGGAATAGAAAAAAATTAATAAATTTCGATGAAGAAACATACATGCAGATAAGAAAACAACATAATAATTACAGTTTCAAACATCAAAACAGTACTATAGAGAAACTGACAAAGTTTAAGGAGACTGTACAGATTAATTTTTGCCATTTATGAGTGGATACCAGCTATCAAGAGAATACTACAATGGAAAAGATCAAAATCACAGAAGAATAAGAGTAAAAGTATACCATCATTTGAAGAAACATTGAAACTCTTTAAAAAGAAAGAAAATTATTTATTCCTAGTAGTACTTCTTGGTCAGTGACATGATCAGAGCACAAAGAGATTTTCAAGCAGAAATAATAAGCTAACTTAAAAAAGTGAGAGGAAAAAAGTTAAAATAGATTGTTTCAGATTCCAGAACAATGGAAAATGGAGAAACTAGATTCACGGACAATAAAACAATTATAATGAAGCAAAAACTTACCAGAAAATACAAAAAATAAGTCAGTCTACAATTGCAACAATGAACATGACAACATCATTAGGGAAGAACAGGAAAGCAGAGTTGCAAGAAGCTTTTAGTCATATAAATTTGACATTTAGTTCTATGGGAGTCCAGAGAGGGAAGCGAAAAAACAATTGAAAACTGAATGGTGACCTTTTTACTTTCTCGCCTTACGAATACTTCGTAAGAAGAGAAAGTTATGTAATCGTGCGGCGGAAAACGGGGAATTTTCGCCAGAAAAACTCTTATAGCAGGGGTCTGGTGACAAAAAAGTGGATAAAACCTGTTGCTAAATTTAGAAAAAAAATCCTCTTTCTCGTGGTGTGGTCAAAATCCATGATTTGTTGCTTCTTCTTACTGCAAAATCGATTGACGGCAAAACGTCCGTCTGTCCGTCTGTGGTCAACGCTAGCGCCTAAACCGTTCTGCCGATTTTCTTCAAAATTGATATTCCCCGATCGTTTTTACTCGTCTCAAGGCCTTTTGAATTTGAAACCGATATTTTAGTATTTGAGGGTACTTTACATGAAGCACGTTTTGAGATTTCTAAGTTAAAAAGAAAATGGCTCCAAATTTTTGATTATATTTTGTTGTTGAATAGTGCGAAGAACGTTGAAGGGAATGACGTAGGTATCATTTTCGTTGATAGGCCCATTTTTCGAAAATTGCAAAACACTGTTTAAAAATTGTAAAATTGAAGATAGAGATTTTTGCCTCAGACAAAGTCGGTTGTACAAAATTAGCACTTCAAATAAGGTCATGTACCATTTTTTGGAAAAAACGAGTAGTTTTTGCGTAAATTGCGATTCAAATTTACAGAATTTTTTTTTCAAAAACCGCTCCTTTAAATTTTCTGCTCGTGTGTAATAAGGGACGGTAAATATATAAATAAACTAGTGGTGCTATAGAATTTCACATACTTTCTCGCAGCAGTTATTTTACAAATGCCGATCAGCGGATAAATTACGTGGAGTAAGCCTTTCACCGCTGCCTTTCTTGGTCATGTTTGAAAGACATGTTTTTCGCATGGTGACAATTACCGGCTTCCTAATGATAGAACTGATACAAGTACGTTTTGACTAAAATATAAGTAGTTAGCGCGCATATCTGTCCCGTGGCGCGGCTGGTTAAAGCACCTTCGGGTTGAGATCTTCAGTAAGAAAGATGCCGAGTTCGATCCCCAGATGGGGATTTTAATTTGATGACTGTGATGTTGCAGGAAAAAACATTGAAGAGTGTAGATACTTTATTGAAAATCATTTGAAGTACTTCTACTCACGAATAGAATCAATGCAGATAAATAGGCAGGACTTGTCTGTGTTTTCCCTAATTGCATCTTTTAAACAATTTTTCAACTCTGTTATTCGATTTCTGAAGCGTATGACATGTCAAATAAACCGTTGTCTAGTATATACCTGTATGAAACAATTTAAGTAAAATTATGAGTATTTTAACGTTAAATTGTAATACATTATAACCAGAAGGCATGCGATGAACTTACAATCCCTAACGGTTCCGAAATTATTATTACATTCTCGCCTTACGAGTACTTCGTAAAGCGGTTCAGCACATCCTTTCTTGATCATGTTTGAAAGACATGTTTTTTCGCATGTTGACAATAATCGGCTCTTAATGATAGAACCGATACAGTTACGTTTTGACTAAAATATAAGTAATTGCGATAAATACTAGAATGATAAATGCTAAAATATAAGTAATTGCGATAATTACTAGAAATGTCTGTATATATTAGTTCAAATTTTTAACTTTTAACAATTTTTACTTCACTTCTTGGATTTGTAAAGCGTATACACCATTGTATCAATTGTTTCTTTATCATGCATTTACCATTTTATAGGTCGGTTCTATTCTTTCATGGCTTTGTTCGACATGGTGTGGCGTAGTGGTATAAGTGCCGGTTCGTAGACTTTGAGTATCGGATGTCGGGTCTCGGTATGGGAAAACGTTTGCTGGTATAATACTTTTGCTGGTTTATGAAGTAGTGGAAAAGCTATAAGGACCGTATAGAAGCTGAGCGAGAAAGTATGTGCGTTGGAAGCACCACTAGTTTATTTATGGAAGTGAAAGAGGAGTTGGCTTTGTTATCAATAGCAACATGAAAACAAATATTCAGGAAATCAAAGAATATTTAAAAGACTAATTCTCATCAAAATAAATTTTGAAAAGCCGACAGTTACCATTCAAGATTATAGTCCAACAGAAAGTTGCTCTGAGGAAGACATACGAGTAGATGTCTTTAAAGACGTTTATATCTATGTTCGTAAATCAGGATGAATTTTTTTATTGGCAATTTAAATTGTAAGGTACAAATGGAAGACAAAAGACAAACATCAGCAGGTTATTACGAATATGGTGAAAGGATTAAGAGGGTATTAAAGTGGAAAGAAACTAGTGGTGCTAGAACAGCACATACTTTCCCGCATTATTGGAAACAGCTACATAGTACTGAAATATTGCACTTTCTGTGCTACTACTGTTGGGCTTGCGCGATGCGAGTAGCAGTTGTCGCGCTTGTGTCGCCATCTGCCGCTTCTTCCGTTCTCCCTGCCTCGGCCCGTGTGCGCCCGGGCGACGAGTACTGATCACTCGAGATGTGAAGTTCGTGGATGGTTACAATCCTCATGATGATGAGCAACGAGCTGAAGCAATCGTCCGTCTCGAGATGTGGAATTCGAGGCCCCTCGACTCTTGGAAATCGACCCTGTTTCGGAAACCGTGTGGGAGGCAGGGAGGAGAGCATCGCCTCTGAAGAAGAGTTCCGTGGGTTCGATGTTGCAGATGAGGATTTGTTTCGGAGCAGTGCCGGTGCCAGCAGAGACGAAGACTACGTTGGCGGAGACGACGACGGAGATGAAGACTCGAGCCAACCCCCTGATCTTCGTAGAGCTGCGGGTCGACCAAGAATCGTCAAGTCTGGTTTAAGGGGAAGACCGAGAAAACTCTTCAACACGGTTCCAAGCTCTGCAGCAGCGTATATCGTGGCCGAGCAATGTCTGCTTACCGAGGTGACCATGAATGACGCGCTGAGTGGACCAGAGGCCGACGAGTGGTGTGAAGCGATGGCAGACGAGATGAGGTCCATCTTGAATAACGAGACCTGGACACTCGTCGATCGACCTGAAGGACACAAGGGATTGGAATGTCGCTTCGTCCTCAGAAATAAGTTTCAGGCTGATGGGACTTTTGACAAGAAGAGGTTCGACTAGTTGCCCAGGGTTTCAGCCAGAAACCAGGGATCCATTTCACAGAGACCTTCGCTCCAGTGGCCAGAGTCAGTTCCATTCGTCTTCTGGCGTCACTTGCGGCTCGGTACAATATGAAAATCAAGCAGTTCAATGTGGAGAGTGCCTACCTCAACGGATATATCGAAGAGGAGATCCTCATGGAGCCACCGAAGAATCTTGAGGAAGTTCTACGGTGCATTATCAGCGAGGTCAACACGACGACGTCAGTTGGAAGGCAAAAAGGGATGCTGAAGAGCGTGCTGGAGGGGGACAAGGTCTGTCTATTAAAGAAGTCTCTCTACGGCTTACGCCAGGCCGGGAGGAGCTGGTACACAACCCTTAACGATGCCTTGAAGAGACTCGGCGCCACTCCCTCAAATTCTGATCCATGTCTATTCTACATGGGATCTGGCAAGGACGTAACGCTGATTGCGACGTTCGTCGATGACATTTTGGTCGCGGGGCGCGATGAGAAGAAGATCACCCACATCAAGGAAGGACTGTCAAGAAGTTTCCAAATCAAGGACCTTGGTGAGGTGAGACACTGCCTCGGGATCGAATTTGGACGCAGAGAGCGCAAGGTAACAATGTACCAGAGAGGTTACATTCACGAGTTGTTATCGAGGTTTGTAACGTCAGATTGCAACCCTGTGGCCATCCCTACTGACCCAGGTTCGGTGTTGACGAAGACGGACGATCAGTCACCTGAAGATCAGAAGCTTCCCTACCGTGAACTGGTTGGAGCTCTCACGTATTTGGCGACGACCACACGTCCTGACATTGCATTCGCTATAAGCCGCCTAGGGCAATACAATAATTGCTTCGGAGTTGAACACTGGAAGGCAGCTAAGCGCGTCCTACGTTATTTGAAGGGGACCATCGAAGTGGGACTGATCTACGGCAGCAGCTCCAAGCCGCTCGAAGGATACACCGATGCTGATTGGGGCAGTTGCTCTGAAGACAGAAGATCCTATACTGGGTACATATTCAATCTTGGGGGATCTCCAATCTCCTGGGATTCGAGGAAGCAGTGGACGGTCGCGTTATCCACGACCGAGGCTAAGTACATTGCTCTTTCCGAGGGAGTCAAGGAGGCCTTGCAGCGGTTGCTACGAGAGCTGGGACTCATCGACCTCAGCCAGCTAAAGATATCATGCGACAGCATGAGTTCTCTGAAGTTGGCGGGAAACTCGATGTTCCACTCGAGGAGCAAACACATTGACATCCGCCACCATTTTCTGAGAGACGCGCTGAAGGAAAAGGAGTTCGAGCTCATTCACGTGTCGACAGAAGACCAGCTCGCCGACTTCCTCACAAAGTGTTTGCCGCGACGGAAGCACGAAAGGTGTTTGGCCCTCGCCGGTCTGGACTCGCGGACAACCTGCGACTCGAGGGGAAGTGTTGGGCTTGCGCGATGCGAGTAGCAGTTGTCGCGCTTGTGTCGCCATCTGCCGCTTCTTCCGTTCTCCCTGCCCCGGCCCTTGTGCCGGTCACTCAGTCCGCGTCGGTCGCTCGAGAAGTGAGCTGTGTGCTGCCCTTCGCCCTTCGAGTAATCCTAACAACTACATCTTAGCTATTATTTGAAAACAACCAATTCAACCAAGAAGCGAACAACTTACTGTTTCCATGGCAGTGTTGTCAGAACTATGTGAATTCCATAACTGCATAAAAATATAATACAAAAATTTTGTAAACTTGTATTGCAAAAAGGAGCCTGATACCCCAGACAATACAGATATGCATTTCATAGGGCCATGATTAGAGAAGAGTATTCTAAAACCATGCAACAAATACTCTAATCACTACAAACGATGCAGCATTTGCTGCGAAACTAAATATTTTCATGCAAATATCAACATAAATTTGACAGTTATAACTCCTTTTCATACAGCTACATCAAGTCAAAACAATGACACGTAATTCACAGAATTTCTGAGTGCAAAATGGAATTCCATTGTTGTTGCATTCCTTGCATTGTTGATATTCTCTGAGAGCTAGTAATTTTTATTTCAAATATTTCAAAATAAATAATTTCTAAAAGATTAATGTGAAAATGCAAAAGGGTGAATGTAAGAAACACAGAAATAATATACAAAATTGGAAATTCTAATTTACAATGCATCCAGCTGTCTAAAGTGCAGTAAATTTGCAACAGGCGATGTTTGTCATGAAATTATAGAAAAACTACTTGTATTTTCAAAAAGTTAAGCATGACCTTATTTGAAGATGTAGTTTTGTTATACATTTCATTGAGAAAAAAATTTGTATTTTCACAATTTAAAGAAAATGCCGAAAACAAAGCGTAATCAATTCTGAGCTCAGGCTATAATGTTTGTCAGAAAATTATATAAAAACTACTCATATTTTCAAATATTCAACATGACCTTATTTGAAGATCTGTTTTTTATGAACACATTTCATTAAGAAAAAAATTGTATTGTCATAATTGTAGTTGTAGGAAGATGCCGAAAAAATTTTGAATTTTTTCAATTTTCGAAAAAGCAGAGATTCCAACCAACATGAGACCTATGCCATTCTTTGAAATGACCTTCAGACTATCCAACAACAAAATTTAGTCAAAATTTTTGGCACCATGTTTTTGAAAATTTTGAAAATGTCCCAGGGGCTTCATATAAATTCCCACCAAAATTAAATTATCAGTTTAAAATTCAAGCGGCCACACGATCAGTCAGATCAATCAGGGAATATCAATTTTGGAGAAAATCGGCTGAATGATTTAGTTAGCTAGCGTTGTTCACAGACAGACGGACAGGCAGACGTTTTGCTTTCAATTAGTTTTTCAGTATCAAGGATCCACAAACAGGGATTCTGGCTGCACCATGTGTTAGGATTTTATTTTCTTAATTTAGCAACTGGATTTATCCACTTTTTTGTTACCAGGGCTCTATAATAAGAGTTTTTCGCTGAAAATCTCCTGTTTTTTCATGCAGCATTGCATAATTTTCCCTATACCATACATACATATAGTATTCAGGAAATTAAAAATACGATCATCTTAATATGATGAGAGTAGTGAATGCTCATCTATCATGTGCCCCTTTCCTGCCTTTGTAATATCAACTCAAAGAATGAAAACAAAACTGACTTTCCTACAATTATTCCACAAGCTCCCTGAATGATTTGGCAAGCAACTGGTGACTTGCGAACAACATGTGGCCAATCTATGATCTACATGCTCCCTTCTTGCTCCACCTTTCACATTATTTCCCTCTATAGAATCTTCTGAAAGAATGTATAGAGATTCTCCACCATGACACAGAATGTGCTCCATCCAAGAGTCATGTCATTGTTTGACTATGTTGTACAGAGAGAACTTCCCCTATTGATCACAGCACCTCTTCATTTGTAAACTTCGGCTGTCCTTGGAGCAGCCACCAATATCAATACATTTTAAAAGCTTCAATTCTTTTTTACCCCACTACTCCAAGTCCTTATGTAAAGGCATACATTTCTAACAAAAGTTTAAATGATTTTTTTCCCCTTAGGTCTACATTGATGCTAGAAGAAGTGAAGGGCTTTTGCCTTCTGTTGAAGACAGCCTTAGCCTGATTTATCTTGCATGCTAGGTCTTTTATTCTATGAGTATCTGCATAGTATTTAATCTATGTGCTATGTTTTACAAACCTTTGCTTTTGATATATTCTTCATACAATCCACCCTACGTCCATCCAAAACTATGTTGGTCTCCATGGCTGCTCACTGTTAGAATATTAGTTTTGAAAAATATTATAGGAAATTTAAACATATTTTAGTTGTTTATTTGTTTTTCACACCAAGATTTTGTTGTCACTTATTGCAGTGTGTAAGTGACTTGAGAGAGAAAGTGTCTTTATTGTCACAACAACTGAATCGGCAAACAGAGCTCTATGATCAAGCTAATAATCGCCTCCAATTATTACAAGAAGAAAAGAACCTTCAAGAATCTCGCCTTCATAAAGTGGAAGCTGATCTAAATGCAGCAGAGTTGTCACGAGATGCTTTGCGTAGGGATAAAAATATTGTAAGTATAATTTTCACTGAGGATTGAACATACATAGAGTGAAAGATTTAACAACTTTGAGTTAGTATACATAAAATGAGTTTGGACTTTTGCTTTAATGCTTTAAGAAAACTAGTTTTTAAATGTGGAAATATTCACATACCACGTACATTACATATTTTCAAAAATCATTGATTATACTTACACACATTTATTATCAGTAATGAATCATTTCATTCTGGTCCATTTTGTCAGTTATCAATGAAATAATGAAAATAAATGTTTTTCTATTATTAAAAATAGAATACAAGGGTGGTCTTTGATTTTTGATCTTAGGTGAGTGTCAAGAAATTCATTTTTCTTTTACATTCATATTTTTTTGTGGGTATGTGAATAGTAAACTTTATTACTATACAAATCCTTAGTATGCAACTTCCATTGATTTTGCCTGTAAAAAAAGAAAAGTATTGAATTAATGTGTTTGGAAGATTATTTTTATTTTTCCAGCAGCACATTTACACAGAACTTTAAATTTTTTATTTGATTAATAATTTTTTATTGAATTAAAGTAATCTTTTAAGTATAATACATTTTAATTAGTTTAGTTTATGTGATACTCAAATTTTATGTGTAGTATATGACATTCCTTGAGAGACTGGCTAGTGCCATGCATGTGGATGAAATATCCAAAGAAGTTGGAATGGACTTACACACTGAAACATTGTTGGTTCGAGCTGAGCAACTTGCTAGACTGGAAAGTGACAAGTTAATAGATAAGGTGAGAATTCATTTTCAATTGGTGCTTTTAATAGTTGTAATATATGCAGTTGAAAGTCATAATTATTCTACTAAATGTATAACACTGTGCCATTTTCAAGTTTTTTTTCCATAGTAAGTGTATTTGTTGTGTGAACATTTTTGTTACTCATTGTGAAAATTTTAAAATTTTTTTCTGAGTCATTAACAGTACTGATGACAGGTAGGTACCGATTTATATAATATTTATTCTTCAAGTGTCTAATATATTTCATTCACAGAAGCTTTACAAAATAAATTTGAAGGATAATTCTTCATTCTTTTAAATTTTCAATTATGAGCAAATAATATTTCTTTTGAAAAAATCTGTCTTTCCATATATATTTACCAAATTTTCTTTGCTATTTACATTGTTTTATGATCATGTACAGAATATGCACAGATTTGTTGTCACATGTTTTGTAATATTTAAATTATTGTTGGATTTTTTTCTTATTTCGTTTTCTAGTCTTTGAAAATGTTCTTTCAATATTGAATAGTAACGACAACAATTCTGAGACAATTACTTCTTTTCTGCATTATGGTACACGTGGAACATTTTTTATTAAATTGTAAATTTTTTGAAATTAATTCAATAACATCAACTCTTATTTACACATTATCACATTGGGATGTGACACTCAACATTTTTTTCTATAAAAATGTGCATTTTTTGAGAAAACCAAATATTTATCATCTAAATTCAATTAGCAGTGCTCCATTATTGTTACTTTTATTTACGAGTTCAGTTGGGTCCTAACTATTTTTATAGATGCATGATAATTAAAGCTGGCATGAACAACACCACAGTCTTTTGTGGGAGAATTATATTTTCAACTTCAGGCATTTTAGCTAGTGTCAGTTTTCATGGCATTTTTATTTAGTGTAATATACATTACAGAAAACATTTGATTTAACTTCAGAATGAGAATAGTTCAAAATAGACAAGTTACAAAATTTATTGTAAGAACCGACATCTAATGACAGTGAAGATGAATATTATGTATGCATATTACAAAACTCAGGAAATATCTAAAAATTGAGAAAAATTCTTAATGAAATAAAAACAAAAAAGCATAGTAGAAAGAAGAAAATAATACATAATAAATAATTATATACAAAAAAATTTTAAGTATATGATTTTTTATTCACTTGCAATCATAATTTTGAAGAAATATTGTCTAGTAGAATAGGATGTTTTTTTTATTGAACACTTAGAACCACCTTAATTTATTTATGTGTATTTTTTTAAAAATTGAATTGTATCAGCTATTTAAAATTGTTAATTAATTTACTATTATTTTAGAATTTTTCAAGTTCATATTATCTATTTTCCTGGTCTGGAATTGACAACCTATCTAAAATAAGTGTACCTTAACATATAATGTGTGATTTTTCTTTAATTAATAAATATGTGATCAATATTTAACCTGACCTTGAATTTAGGAATGATATTAAAAGTGTTAATACTATTACAAAATTCAGTAGTAGCCTATGTAATGTTGGGGTGTCACATACAGTTTATGTGATACAATTGTAGACCTATATGTGATCATGCAAGGGTAATTGAATGGTGCTCACATATGGTGTTTCAAAAATCAGAGAAAAGTATGGTAAGTCAAAGAATCTGCTGCTTTCCTAAAATCACATCAAAGCTATGTTAGGATGTAAGTGGTATCTATTGAGGTCTATGTCTTAATGCACAGAGTCATACTCTAGCTGAAAAAATGCTCGTGGTTCTCTGGGAGTTAGGGGTATAAGCTGATTATTTGACATTACAACTCTCACTTGAGAGTCTTCTTCAGTTTCAGAATGCCAGAAGGTTGTGAAAAATTGGCTTTCTTGTATTAAAAATAACTCCAAACTTCAGGCTGAAATGTTGGGTAACCAAGCTTTAAGTGTGGTATCTCTCTGACAGCCAACAGACATATCTTAATGGATTGAAGCACTTTCTTTTATTACTGTAATATTTTCTGAGACCACTCAAGATAAACTAATGATATAGAAATATCAGATTATACAAATTAACCTCAAAACTACACATATTTTATTCATATTTATGTGTATGTTCAATGTTCTATTCTAAATTATCAAACAAATTTGGGTTTATTAATTTGAAAAAAGAAAAGTAAATTTTAAATATGTTGAGTGTTGCTTGACTATTACTAATTATGCTTTCTAACAAGTCTTATCAAAATTTGATGCAAATACTAAGGATATTTGCAATTTAGGACCTTATGATCTTAAATGTAGTAATCACCATTATTTTGTTTTATAAGTATGCTCTAGAATTATTTCCATTTCTTCTATTCTTGAATTATTATATAAAAGATACTATGACTTACCACAATTTACTACTCTACATTTATTAAATACTTGTGTCAAGAATTATTAACAAGTGAGTGTAAACTTTTATATAGATTATTTGCTGCTTTCTAAGTATAAAATGCTAATAAAGTAGGCTAATGTGCTTCAAAATGTTCTAATATTTATGATTTGGTATTTCTCTTATGTCAGTACTGGTGGACATACAGCACATTCCCACGCTTGCGAAGGGAACGTTCATACCATGACCTTCCTCTCCGAGAAGTAAGATGTGCTCTTCTAAGAATTTCCTCACTTGGATTTCTTGAAGCACTTTACAATGATCCAAAAGATGAAATGCTTATTATCATGGCTTTGCCTGTGAAAATGAACAGTAATTATTTCAGTAATGAAATATCATTTGTACATAGAATTTGTTATGAAATAATTACATTCATTTCAGCAGAAAATAATAGTTAATAATTATATGAACAAATTGCATGTTAGAATTTTTATTTGTTTATATATTTATTTGTTGCATTATCTATATACCTATAGCAAAAAACCAAAACATTTTATATGGAAACCCATCATACCTCCAACTTCAAAATTCTGTAAATTGGTTATTGCACATTTTAAAACAAACTAGCAAAATAAGCTGGGTTGTGTGCACTTTGCATCCCTGTAACAATGACATAACACACTTATAGTATTATAGAGAAAATAAGACTTTTTTTTCCCTATATTTTTGAAATATCTAATGAGTCAGACGACTATAGTTTAAAAACGTAACAAGGATATTGAGAAAACAATCTCACAAAGCTAAGAAAAGCTTTCTTGAAATGCCATTTTGTGAAATTGTTTGAAATTATCTCTTTGATAACACAGTATTTCAAAATCATTACAATATTTTAATTAAATTTAATACAGTAAAATCTATCTAAACCGGAACCTGGACAAGCCGGAAAACTGCTTTGACTGGAAAATTTCTCCGGCCCATGAGGTTACATGGGATTTTACATAGCATAAAATGGAACCTATCAAAGGTGGAAACGGAATGGTTTTTTGTGCCCTATAGGGGAAAAAAATCTTTATAAAATGAAATTCCTGTAAATTTAATGCAATTGGCAGAGAGATGATGAGATATTATTAACAGAATGAATACATCTGCATGTCTGTTTAAATTTTCTGTCCCTGTGACAAACGATTTAGTCATGGCTCTCTCCTGGCTCTCTGAGCAAGGGAAGGTGTATGGGCATAGTCTCTATTCACATGTCTGCCTGCCAAGCATTGAGAATCATAACCCCTTGACCATAGACACATTGCTCAAAGCCATGCAAGCGAGTCAGAAAGGCATAGTATTCTGGTCTGCGAAGCACTGTGCGTTGAAAGAGTCAGTAACAGTTGGACTGCATCCACAAGGCAGTGAGGTGGTGTGTATTTTATGAGTTTCACATCCAGTTTAATATTAGTTGAAAAATCCTCTCTAAACCGGAATGTTTTTTTGTTCTGATCGACATCGGCTTAGACAGATTTTACTGTATTCCATATGAAAAAAAGTCATGGAAGATATTTTCAGAAGATAAGAAGTGTCTCCAAAAACAAACTCTAAGAAAAAGACATCAAGAAATTATGCTTTTTTCTAAACATTACTGTTAAAATGTATCTTCTGTTCCCACACAAATGTGCAGTCAAAGTGTGAAGGTTTGAAATGTAATTAGTACTTGAAATGGAATAATGCAGAATAACTTTCTCTTTATATTTTCATATATTGCTCTTTATTTCTACCTATTGTTTTGGAAACTTTATAATTAGCTTTAATCCTTCAATTCTCTTGTGAATTTTAATCACAATTTTCAATGTCAAAATTATCACCAATGTGACCACTTCCATTTTTGAAACTTCTGGTGCAGTCATGGCACCGTATACATTTCCAATGTTGTGAGTAAAACTGTTATGAAAAATATTCTATTGAACCTGAACTTAAAACTCTTACTGCAAATTGGAAAAACAACAAATAACATATGATAAAAATGCATCCCATTTGCACATGGATAATTGTGCTCAGATTCACTCAAGCATTATCAAAAATATTATAAAAATATGCCCTTATACATCAATTAGTAGTTGTGCACTTAATCTTTTAACATTTCATTATTCAACATGATCAGATCATTCAATTTAATTTTTAATTTTATATCTAGTATTTTTTCCTGAATTTTTTGTGTTTTAACCATTCATATGTAATATTTCTCTTGTGTCAGTACTGGTGGCCATACAGCACATACCCATATTTGCGGAGGGAACGTTCTTACCACGATCTCCCTCTACGAGAAGTAAGATGTGCCTTAAGAAACTTTAAATTTTCTCTGGCACTTTCCTTCTTCACAGTGTTGAAGTATTACATCACTAATTTTTAATGAAAGTAGTGGGAAATGTTCCCATAAAAAAAAAAACTAATATATTTTCACATAACACATGTAGTGGACATGGAGTGTTAATAAACACCTAAATGAGAAAATTTTCTTTAAATAAGCATATTGTTAACACACATCAATTAGGTTATTGAGAAATAATTTCTCCATTAATGTAAGAACATAAAAAAAACATTCAGTATCAGATGCTCAAGAATGGATATCATCTTAATACAAAGCATTAAAATGTTACAAAACTTGAATACATTAGAATACAATCTCAAAAGAAGTTCTTTTAAGTTTCGCTTCTGAAGTTTGTGTCTGATTTTAAACATTGTATGTTATTAATGTGTATACCTTATTATTTTCTTTTGATGAATTTCCAAGTTATCCAGATACAGGATATTAAAACACTATAAATTACAAATTATAAAAATTGTCCTGATTTCCAATTGAAGAAATGAACTACAATTGTTATTAGGTACAGGTTAACAATATAGTAATATTCTACTTTCTAATGAGCAATATATCTTACTTTTTAGTAGATCAGTTGAGTCATGCAATAAATAGACCCAAGTGTATAGAATGTAATATCTCTTTTTTTTTCAACCTCCCAGAGATAAGTAATTAGTAATTACAGTATAGTGTTTCAAATTACTAGATTAATTTATGTTGAAATTATTAACATTGTCTATACATTCAATAAAATTATAACACTACCTTATAAAATATTTAAACATTTAGTGCATGAATAATCATGATCCATGTTCCACATATAATTTTAATAAAATTGGAACCAAGTAAAATATACATATGAATATGTTCGATATATATTTGAAATCTGTATTTTGCATTTTATGGTAGACTTTCTATTGGCATGTGGTTCTTTTCTTAATTTTTTTTAAGAATGTTCTAATATTAGAGTTAGACTAGTAAAATAAACTATATTAGACTAACATAAAAATAAGGTGTCATGTGCCCTTGGTTTAGTAATGAGATACTGACTGGGGGCTGACACTGACTATGAGCGTGCCAATGGGAGTTAGAAGGCAGAGGTCGTCCTACTGACCAATGTTTAGAGATACAGCCAAGTGAATTTCTACACAAAAAAGGACTCGAACTTCCAAAAAGTTATCTAGTTCATGCCAATAGTAAGATATTTAGAGACAATTTTTTTCAATAAGTGAAAAAAATTGGGTTTTGCTATGTAAATATTTTACCAATTATCAGAAAAAGTACTCATCTCTTGAGGAATGTAACTATAGTAACAAATTTGTAGTTCATTCATTTAGCTTTAATTTGATCACAAAATGATGTCCGTAGAACCAAGTGTTTTAAAAGTGGCATGGAATGGATACTCCAAATAATATTTTGAGAAAAGTTGGTAGAAGCAGTTTTGAACATCAAAAATCAATTATGTACTAAATAAATCAGTAATAACTAAATTTTGCATTTTCGTTGTATTATTAGGATTGTTGAAACCGTATTAATGTTTACCAAAATGTCCCTTGTTTTAAAAAAAGTAAAGAAAACTCTTTGGATTCCTACTAATAAATATAATGATTATAATTACATTCTCAGTATTATATTATTAACTCAGCCTCTATGCTATTCCTAGTTACTAATAGGTTACTTTCCATTAGTAGTGATACTAAGATATGACAATCATACTATGTCTCAAGAACTGAGGAACCAAAATAGTGATGAAAGTCTTTGGTAACTGATTTAGGAAAGTAACCTTCAAACGTAAAGTCAAAGCACTCACATTGCTACTTTGATGGACCTGTTGATAAATGTCAAACAAGAGATTAGACGTTGATTCACTTACAATTTTTCAGAGGGTGTTCAAAACAAAAACAAAAATTCGATGAATAATAAATCCACTTCAAGTATGAATTAATACATTTCCCTAGGACTTTGTTCAATGAACAGGGGATGTGAAAGGGAGCTAAGTCTAGTTTCAACTGTTTCTCTCCTCTCTCCAGCAACATGCTATTGACACCAATACTTTTGTAGTAGGTAAGGGGATGGTGGATGTCTTTGGCACAAAGTAGTCTGGCTTCGCAATAATTCCGTAGCAGCCATTGTCTCAAATTATGACAGTTAAAAAACAAAACAAACACTTTGGTAGCAATGTCTCAATTTTTTCTCACGGTTATCCTGAGGAAGTCAAAAAATTACAAAATGCACCGAAAGAATATGATGCTCCCCTGCTCACTCCTGCGGTTATATAATTTTTGAAGAGTCCAGTGTCATCCATGTACCCCAGGAAGAAAAAAAAAGTATTGTGAATCTATTATAGTCAATGTTAACGAGAGGCATTTCATCATTCTACTTCACCTTGCATTTCAGCAACAGGAGGTTGAAGTGTAAGGATCTGAAGAAAACGCTGATGGGGACATAATTGAAACAGCACCATCCACAAGTCAAATAGGCCTATTTGATGGTGTTATTGTTATTGGAGAAGACATATATCTCCTGGTCCTCCTCAAAAGGGTTTAACAGCAATCCAGAAAAGTGCCACATGAGAATTCTGGTATATCCATTTCGCAATCTCATGTTTCACCCAGGAAGTCATACAATACAGCAAGGGACATTTCTTTTATCTTTCTCGTCTTACTACGTACTCACGTAGTAAAGAGAAAGTGTTATAATGCTACAAAAGAAAGTGCGATTTTTCATCAGCAATTTTTTTTTATCGTGGGCGGTCTGATATTGAAAAAGTGGATAAATTTTTTCCCCATATGTAGGAAAATACTTTTCTAGCACGTTGTGTAGTCAGAATACACATTTGGCGAGACCCTGATACCGAAAAATTGGTTTACGGTACATCATGTCTGTCCGTCCGTCCGTCTGTGGTCAACGCTAGCACCTAAACCATTCAGACGATTTTCTCCAAAATAGATGTTTCATCAAAGTCGACGAAATTCATTGTGATGAATTCGGTTTCGACTTGGGTGAGTTTTGCTGTGAGTCTCATTTGCAAATAAGTACATTGTGCATACAATGTAAATATATTGCGTTGGACGGAACCTGTCAGGAAGGAAGTACATAGAGATTAATTACAATAACACTACTTTGGTTCTGAAGGAGCCAAAGTGGAACTGCTCCCTCGGTTCGGCTCCGTCCGCTCTTCCTTCGGTGCCAGCGACTTACTCCCCATCACCTGCAACAAAGAAGCTGGTGTGGGAGATGTTTTTAGAGGACATGATTACACTGCTGACGATGCGGCGCTTCAGAGTTGGGAGGAAGTCGCGGTGGACGAGATTCTTCAGCGCCTTGTCGTTCGCGGGATCCCAGGCCCCGCGGGCGCCCACGATCACCTGGAGATTCTCCACTTTGGACACCCCTGGCATCCCGCGAAGCTCGTCAGTCAGGCTCTTGTACTTCCTTGCCTTCTCTTTACGGCTGCTGGCGAGCGCTCCTTTGCCTCCCTCAAAGGGCACAGACACCTCTAGGATCTTGAATGTTCTTTTCTGGCGGTCTGCCAAGATCAGGTCAGGTCTATCAGAGGAAGAGCGGCCGAATCGCTGATCCTCGGCGATGACCGTCCAGTTATTGGCCACTACAGCATGCTTGAGGACGGCAACCACTTTATTGTGTCGCACCGTGATGGCAGACAGGTTCCTTTTACAATGGTTTATAACATGGGCCTGAGTCTCCTTCCACGGAATGCCATCCTCCGCACGGCAAGCGCCTTCTTCCTGCCGACCCCAAGGGCGGCTACCTCGAAGTTTAGGGAGAAGATTTAATCTCGCTCTATGGACCCAGTAATAGTCCTTCCATCCCAAGAAGGCTCCCGTACTCATGAAATGGGATGGCCGCGACCGATCTAGCCAATTTTGAGGTCCAGTTAATTTGAAACATATTTTGGTTTCGGAGGTACTTTACATGAAGCTTAAACAACCTTTTCAATTCTGTCCTAAAAATTGGCTCCGGAGTATTTGATTAAATTCTTTCTTCGGAGAGCAAAGATCTACCATCAGGGGTTTCACCCAGCCACTACAACCATAGATCTCACTCCTCAGAATAAATTGCGCTTGATATCTTGTCCATGCAGGAAAGGAATGGGAGAATGAATCTGACGCAAAGCCGTATTAAAATGCTCAGAACTATAAAAATGTTCCAGTAGTAAATCATGCAAGAACATTCCACCTATTCATCTCGATAATTCGACAAAACGACACTAATGACGATGAAGTAACTACAGAGGTTGAAAGGGATCCCCAATCTTTGCCGAACAAGCAGAGCTCTCCACCCGCTCAGCAGTCACCAAGAATTTATCAAAGCTAGAGCCATAGCACAAATAAATTATAATGTAGCAAATTAACACTATATCGAGTAAATGTTAGTACTATTTTCGAGCAAACATAAGTTACACAATGATTTTCCCAAAATTACACTTTTTCTTAATATTCGTTTTATGGCCCAGAAATCGTTTGAGCCTACCGCCGCTTCTCTGAACTCAAATTAAAGCTAAATAAAAGTGCGACAAATTCACTTCTGGTGGTGAACATACTACAGTGATACTCCTCGTGGGATGACTTACATAACTGAATTGTGTAAATTGGGTGCTTTGTTTATTTCTGTGTTAATTTTTCTTTGTGAACAAATATATTAATTTATTTTGTAAGTAATAAACAATTTACATGTTTCTGGAGGGTTTATACGTTTCTGAAATGCAAATTTTTGCATAGAAAGTGTTTTTTCAAACAAACTTTTGAGTGCATATTGCGGCTCAGTCATTCGAAATATCGAAGGAATTTTTTTAGACAAAATATGCTTGAATTTGTACTTTCTCGCCTCACGAATACTTCGTAAGAAGAGAAAATTATGTAATCGGGCGACGGAAAAAATGGAATTTTCGCGAGAAAAACTCTTATAGCTGGGCTCTGGTAAACAAAAAGTGGATAAATTCCATTGCTTAATTTAGAAAATAAAATCCTCTAACTCGTAGTGTAGCCAAAATCCATGCTCTGTTGCTTCTTGATACTGAAAAATCGATTGACGGCAAAACGTCTGGCCGTCTGTGGTCAACGCTAGCACCTAAACCGTTCAGCCGATTTTCTTCAAAATTGATATACTCCCATCACTTTGGCTGGTGTCAAGGCTCCTGGAACTTGAAACCGATATTTTTACTTTGGGGGGTACTTTACATGAAGCCGTTGGACATTTTCAAAGTTTTCAAAAAAATGGCTCCAAATTTTTTGATTAAATTTTGTTGTTGAATAATGCAAAAAACGTTTAAAAAATGATGCAGGTATCATTTTCGTTGATACATGTATCTCCAATTTTTCGAAAATTGCAAAAAGCAATTTCAAAACTGCAAAAATGAAGATAGAGATTTTTGCCCCAAACAAAGTCGGTTGTACAAACTTAGCACTTTAAATAAAGTCATGTACACTTTTTTGAAGAAACGAGTAGTTTTTGCGTAAATTGCGTTTGAAATTTACCAAAATTTTGTTTCTCAAAAAACCGCTCCAAATTTTTTCTTTAAATTTTTTTCACTTACGTAATAAGGGATGCTAAAAAATATGGCGCTAATCCTATTTCCGGGTGATGCTTGAATTTTGGAAAATTTCAAAAAAATATTTTAAAAACTACAGAATTGTAGATAGAGATTTTTGCCTAAGACAAAATCTGTTCTACCAAATTAGTTCTTTAAAATACGTCATGTACAATTTTCTGAAAAAACTAGTAGTTTTTGCGTAATTGGCGCTTGAAATTTGCGAAAAAACTCTCAAAAACCGCTCAATTTTTTTTCTTTAAATTTTCTCCACGTGTGTAATAAGAGACGACAAATAAATAAACTAGTGGTGCTACAGAATGGCACAGACTTTCTCGCAGAATTTAGTTTTGTAATCTCTATAGTTTGAACTAGTTTTTCTATTATGAATGGATATTCCCAGATACCTTCTTTAGGCGCCCAAAGGACATTTTGTTTCCCATTCTCTGGATTTTTCGGCTTCCTAATGCTAGAAATGAAACCATCGTACACTATTACTATTATATAAGTGTAAATGCCATGCATAGCGAATGTGGTCGTGAACGTTCATCATCGAGCATTCGCCCAGCTCTTCCGAGGGAAGCTCCGCTGGTTCGAGTCCTGCTCGGAGAACATTATTTGTCAAAATTCTCTGTTGTCACAGGAAATAATTGAGAATCCTAGAAGCTTTATTGAAAACCATTCGAATCACAAATTTTGACAATTAAGATAAATGAACTGAAAGTGTCTATGTAATTTTCGAATTTTTAACTTTTTCTCATCTCTTCTTGGATTTGTAAAACGTGTGTACCATCATATCAATTGTTATCATGCATTTACCATTTTATGGCTCTGTTCGACCCATACAGTGCTAGTGGGGCGTAGTGGTATAAGTGCCGGCATGTTAACTTTGAGCATCTGATTTCGGTTCTCCGAACGAGAAAAATTCCTGGTTGAAAACACTTTTGCTGTTTAATATAGAAGTATAATATTGCGGGGCATTTAGAAACAATGCAATGTGCTTTGGTAGCGTCACTATTTGAATTTCAATGAGAAAGCAAAAGATATATCCATGCTGGAATTTTTTATACCATGTCCTAAATTATTTTTTACATGAATTTGCCTCTGTCCGAGTTCGATCCATACGGCACTTGATTGTCGTAGTGGTATGAGTGCCGACACGTTAGCTCTGATGATCTTAGTTCGGGTCGCGGAACGGGAAAATAATTTGCTGGTAGAAAACACTTTTGCTGGTGTATGTAGTTGTGTAATAGCATTTAGGACCTTGTAGAAACAATGCGCGAAAGTATGTGTTTTGGTAGCACCACTAGTTTGTTATTACCATCCAAAATTAAACAATGTTTTCGTTTTGACTCCCATCATTGTATGCAATGACATGACGCGATTACTTCCTAAGATTTTCACAGAATCTTTCTAAACAATACTCAACCTCTTCGGCGCTCCTTGATGCTGTATTCCCTCCTCAAAAAACATTGTGCCACTGTCGCATATAATATGGCGCACTTGAGTGGTTTTTGCTCTGAACTCTGCCACCAATGTCTACAAAATTTGATCACATTGTTGGCAGCAAAAAGCATCGCGGATAACAATGAATTTTTTCAAGAAAGTACGATATTCATCTACATGGAATGATCATTAACTCGGATTTCGAAAAAAATGTCACTTACCTGTTTTTTGTTCTGAGCGCTTCAGTGGACTGGCTCATCCATCCTCGGGCATAGAAAGTTGCCTGAAATGGTGTCAATAGAAATTTTAAAAAATGTAAGTTTCATTACAAAATTAGATTTTATTATCATCCATCTGATGAATCTAGTCGTAACAAACCACGTTATGTCAGAAAAGTAGTAACATAATTGAAAGCGTTTCACCATTGTAGGTGACTTGAAGCTCCGAAAACATGTTTTCTCTCAATTTTTTCCTATATTTTGGGGAGATCTGTGTAAAATAATGGTGCCAATCGATTCATATTGTCGAGAGAAATTGAACGAACAATTAATGATGACCTCTTTATGTGCTTACAATCATCCAAAATATGTTTCAGATGGTCAAATCTTCCACGTTTTTAATATTTGTTAAATATGTAATGTAAGAATCCGAAAAAAAATTATCAGCTCCTCTCCAGGAAACCGAGTCAAATGACATCTCACTTGTCCGAATGTTGGCCTGAGAGAGATTTAAACGTAACGTACCCGATTACATGTATAGGATTTGACAAATGTACAATGAATTTACTGTAACGAAATTCTATAATAACTGCTGTACGAAACAGAATCCATTTTAATTCATTGACTGACTTATGAGGAATAGTATGAAAAACTTTAAAAATAATTTCCTGTAAAATTTGGTTGTCAAGTTTTCCCCTATGACTATCGATTTTTACCAGTTTGTCTTTCTTGCCAAGAATATACAACACAATAAACGCAATATAGGAAATGGATTTCACAGGAATTTCCGAAGCACGCAATCTACGTATGTAAACTCTTTGTGTCTGGCACCAAATACACATTCTTATGGTAGTGCTTAATCTTATGCCATAAAAATGAATGTTCGTCCTGCAAAAACTTTCCAACCGATAATCCGATTCTTCTGTACTGCTACATCTTTGAAAACACTGTCAGAAATTTCCGCATTACTGTAAAAGCATATGAAAGTAATTATCAAGTACGCACATTAAATTCACACCACACGTGTTCATTAAATTTACTGTTCGTGTACATTGAATTTAATGCACACGCGTACATTAATTTCAATATTTAAAATTTGTTCAAAGAATTGTCACCCGACTGGATTCGAACCCGAGTCTCCTGTTTTACGACCAGTTGCTCTAACCACAATCCTAGTATTCTTGGCTGTCCGGGAAGAACCGCGTCTCAATCGACCTACGTAACCACTATCCTATCGAGACAACAACTCTTTGAACAGGCTCTTAGGTCGAACGTATTGTCCGTTGTGATTTTTATATAAAAATTGTCACCCACACCCTTATCACCTTGTGATTTTTATATAAAAATTGTCACCCACCACCTTATCACCTTTTTGAACGCGTTTACGCTCCTTATGTTCCGCAGACGTACAGAATACCAAATTCTGACCTTGTCACAGTGACAATTATTTCCTAATTCTTTTTACTAGTTTTTCAAATGTTGCTTTTTTTGTGCCTCAAGAAAATGTGTGCAGATATTCTCTTTCCTCACACGTCTTATACAGTTTTTACTGTTTTTGACCAAATAAATAAATTCTTTGAACAAATTTAAATATTCCCACTGAATTTGAAAAAATGTTACATAAATAATGACCATGCTATGTAAGTCGCTACAATTGTATTATATTTTTTTACAATTTTATTTGGTACTAATTCGAATGTAAATCCGAATTTTAAAAATATATTTTTTTGTATACATGTTGAAATTACATATTAAATGTATTATACGTACGTTCAAATAATGGAAGAAAATATTTTTAAGTTACTATATTAATATTTTTAAACAGTATCTATGTTCCATACATTCCATTATTATTTATAAAATCTGCATTAATTTTAATTTAAACATGAAATTTAATGTAAAATTATATTAATCTCTCTTTAATGTAAAAGGTGTATTAAGTTTCATGTACCGATTAAAATAAACTCAATGAAAATTTAATGTACAACATTAAATTGAATTACAAATACATTTATCTCTTTTTAATGTACAAGATACATTAAGTTTACGTACGTTAAATCTACATTGATTTTAATTTAAACATTAAATTTAGTGTACAGACACATTAAGCTACTTTAATGTACACGATGCATTAAGTTTGATGTGCAGTAGTACATTAAACTACATTAAATTTAATGTAATTTCTGACAGTGTAGTTTAACATGATAAGCATCCTGCAATTCTGTCAATGAGGTTTTGTAACAAATTTGGTTTAATGCAATCCTCAATGCACGTAGGCATTGCGGGGCAACAGTGCAAGCGGGGCGGGCAGGAGCGGTATAAGCCGGGCCAAAACAACCGAGGCGGGGGAGGCGGGTGGAAGGGCGAACAAGGACAGTGAGAGCTGGCGGGGCAGAGAAGGGAGGACGGGAGGGGGCGAGGGGGGCGAGCCGGAAATGGGCGGATTGGAGCGGAGAAAAGCAGGGCGTGGCGTGGCCAGGATGCAAATAAAATTACTTCCAGTTTACTCAATAAAAAACAATGAATTATTTTTCCTGTCTAATAGTTGATATTGATAAATAAGAACCCTGGTAATCCTGCGTTTCTTCAGAAAGTACATAACTATTGTTCCCGTACTTGGTTGTATGACTTTACGTCTTATTCTAGATGTTTTGGAATGTTGAAAAATGAAATTGGTGTATATTGTGAGTGTAGTTTTCCCAATCTTGCTACATTGTCGTGATTCCCTTTATCGTGAAGGGTGTTTGTTGAGTTCTGTCATTGTGTTACATAAATTATCAATAGCATCATCTCTAACAACTGCAGGATCTCCAAAACATTTGTGCAATTGCAAAGTAGCCACTCTCTTCCACTCAAGCAAGAGGATGTCATAGGAGTCCTGTTAAGATCAGTTTTGTCTAAGTTAAAATGACCAGCCGTCAGCCATCTTCTTGCGTTTTGTAGTATCCTCTTCTCAATGATCAAACCATCTTGTGTTCCTCTGTATCATCTGCGATTGTCTTTTTGTCTTTCTGGCAGACACAGCACAACAAGATGGCTATATATTGCGTCTGTTATTATGTATTACAAGAGTTTAGTTGTCATTAGTAATGGAGAAATGTCTACTATACACTATTTTGAAACTTTTGCAAACTGAATTATACATGGACTGAAATTCTTAAGTGAAAATAAATTTCCACTTAAGAATGAATGTTGTACCAATATGTGTGTATATAAGGCTGACGACGTAAAAAGGACACATATGCAAAGAAGCCGTTTGGAGAAAAACGGTGTTCAAAGTTTTGTTTGTGTATATAAAGTTTAAGACTTTTGATAACGGGATAATAATAACTGAAATATAAAAAGTAGTTATTCAACTCATGTTATACGCATAAAAAAGAAAGGCACAACTCATACCTTGTTTGAAAACAATAATTTTCATGCGTGGGGTTTTGTGCTCATTTTACGCAGAACAAATTGTAGGCAATAAAATGAAATGAAAGCGGCAAATACATGGAATAATATCTTAAAACAGAGTGAGTAACAGCTTTTAGAAATATATTAGACCATTCTGCAGAACAAGCTTAAATGTTTTGTTTGCAATAAAGACAATTTGCTTGACAACAATAAGTACGAGAACATGAAAGATAAAGGCTCATTCTTTAAATCTTCTTTTAAGAACTTATCATATTTTCTATAATTTAACATCCTCATCAACTAGAAATCAGTATAAACATTTTAAATCAGCAACTTTCACATGATTTACATCTGTTCGAAGAGATTTTCCAGTAATATGTCAAATCATTGTACACCAGGTATACGCTAAAAAGTTTGGAGTGTGTGTGAAAACACAGGACAGATACATTGATAAGAAATTTTATAAGCACATAATTACACGAATGGAGTTTACTTTCATAAATGGGCTTCCCATAGAAAAATGATGTCACTCTTGAAGCAATATCCTTCTTCATTACAACATGAAATGGATCTTTTTGATGTTGGATCATGACCAACTCGTACATCATTTATGAGACTATTATCATTCATTTCTTAATAAAACTTATCCAATGTTCTTTATGATAATCCTTTATTATTCGCCATTCACACAACGTTCCGTAAAGTGTTTTTTTGTATACCATCATTATAAACGACCCTTTCGATACCCCGATTCGTGCATAATCCAGTATTTTATCGCACGCCACATGACGTCATCGCCATTATTAAACGCGACATGACGTCATGACGAACTTCTACTGTTCACAGAAAGACAGATCTGTAGAACTGGTTTCAGAAAGTAGACTGATCTGTGACCTATTGGCAGAGATGTCAATTCCATCTTTAATTTTCAGCATAGTCTTCAATTTTGAATGACTGCACCACAAAGACGATGCCTTACATGCTGCAGACTTCAAAATAACATAAATTAGAAAATGAGAACTCGACACTAGTATTAATCATAAAAAATATGACAAACTTACCAACTCAGATATATATGCCAGAACAACTGTCTCGCATATAATATTTACATTATTTGTTTCCATCCACTTCCTAAATTTTATATATTCCTTCTCATACAATGCACTCGACTTTTTAGGTATTAAACTTTCTTCTGCCTTCGAGACTTTTTCTAAAACTACCATTGGTAACAACGCCATTTTTCATTCTAATGCGCGCGTGAATCGGCTATCCGCTGTCACAGTTGTGACGTCATAATACCAACGTCCATGTTGCCAACTATAAAACTTTACTTACACTTACGTCGTTTCATTCATAACTTTATAATGATGTTATACAAAAAAATAGCGTATGCAACTCGTTTATAATGTTCCTTTTTTGCACTCATAAGAAAATAGTCTATTACTAAACTCACTCCTTCGTCGTTCGTTTAGTAATAGACTATTTTCTTATTCGTGCAAAAAAGGTCAACATTATAAACTAATTGCATAAACTACTATTGTTGCATCATCAGGTTCCTAAACTTACCGGATACAGAAATCAGTATTCTATAACCATATCAAATTGGTTAGTTTACAAACTATTTCTATTTGTCACTTAAGTAAGAGTTAATACAATTCAGTTAAAATTATTTTCAGTGCCTATTGAGTAAAAGTTAATCATAATATCAAACATATCAACTATCTCAAAGCAAAATGTTCATCAAAAATTTGTTGAAATATTAAAATTGTAAAATTTCTTTATTAATTTACATGATTAAAGACAAAAAACAAAATCAATCCAATCCAAAGAGACCTCACCTTAGTGAGGGAACTGTTGTTCCATTTTGTTATCTGGCACGTTTCAACTGTGAAACACTCGAGGACACATTGTGAACTTACCAACAACCTCACCCCAAAGGTGTTCTAAAGGAATATAAACTGACTCCACGATGTTCCAGAGATTAATGACGTAAGCACGGCGTACGAATATGCAGTGTTGCAACTTTACTAAATAAAATTAGGCATTACTCCTGATCTTTTTTAATTTTGTATAACAGATTGTCATAGGCGTTGGTAAAAAATTCATTTTTACATTGGTATTAATAGTTTGATTTAATTTAATCTGAAGTGTTTCTGAAATAAGTAAAGGGAATCTCCTGACCTCGGTGTCCAAAATAAGTGGGTTTTCAAAGTCAAATTCGTGACAAATTAAGTATTTGTCTAGGTAAAGAAGACTCGTGGAGACGATTCTTTAATATTTCTAGAATTTTATTATTTAATTATTATTTACTTATTATTTAATTATCATAAAGAACATTGGATAAGTTTTATTAACAATCATATATTGACAATCAGAAACAGTTCTTTAATTCGATCTACAAGTTTTATCACCCATTTCGTTCTAAACAAGAAAGCGATAATACCTTCACATTTGCAGCTACCTGCTTCTCATGTACTCTGCACAGCTGCTTTCAAACGTCGGTGCAAACCTCAGTTTTCAAGATACACAAGTGAAACTTCAACTACTAAAGAACACGGGGAACACGAATAGCCATTCTGCGTAAAAAGGGCCTATAGGCTTACGTGACCTTTTTACGTCGACCGCCTCATACACACACACACACACACACACACACACGCTAAGACAAAGTTCTGTTGGTTACACCATTTATAACTCAAGAACGGCTGGACCAATTTAAACTACCTCTGTTTTGATGGATTCATCTTCGCCCCGAATAACAGAATAACAAATAAAATATCGAAAAATGTCGCTACATGGCGCTGAAGAATAAAAAACTAAATATTCATGCAAATGCAACCCGCTACACTCGGTAATATATGTCGTTAAATAACTCCTAAATGAAGGCTTTTAGGGCATTAATTACTAAAATTTTGAGGCCTCAAAGAAACATTTTTCACACCGTAATCTACAGGATGAGATCTTGAACATTCTATTGCATTTTTGCTGGTCCGACGCTTCTCGATATTATTCCACCTGCTCAGAGACGTGCAGAATCAAACGTGTAGTATTTGTTTTATGTAATTTAGCTCTCAATTCAGCAGGTTTCAATGATGTTTTAAAATCAAACTTCGTAATATTTAGAATAATATTGTTAAAAACTGTATTCTCATTAAACACATTTATTTCTTAGTAACAAGATAATCCGACGTACTATGCGGACCATATAAAGTGAAAGTGTGGGGTGGAATATTATTATCGGCCAATGCATCATGACTAAGAAACTGTTCGGAGCAAAAGTTCACTCAATAGCTTTGTTGTTTTGAGCAACTAGGCGTGAACTAAGAGACTTACGTTCGTATCCCGACCATGGTAGCTAATTAAGTGAAGTCGTAGGCTTCCGCGGCCAGAGTCATGTAAATGATCTTGGCTGTCCGGGTGACGCCGCATCGAAGGCTGTGTTGCCGAAGTTTCGACCATCTTGTCGTGGTCTTCCTCAGGGATGGTCTGCGCCGGAGTGGTCAGTGCTCGGAGTTATATGTAAAACAGTTTACATTTACATGATAACTGATTTAAATGATAATGATTCTTTGAACGTTTTGAGTGTATTGAAAACTCTCAATGTACAATTTGTCGGATGTTTTGATGCATGAACATACATTATTAAGTTTCATGTATCATTATGTTATTTTGTTTATGAGAACATGAGAACTGCATTCTAATTTCCAAGTGCACATTCTGAAATTGTACTATTAGAAATTATATTAGAATTAATCAAAATGCACAAACGCAAGAACAAACTAAACAAATAGAGTATGAATAATTCATCAAACTTTATATATATATATATATATATATATATATATATATATATATAAATATATATATATATATATTATAAAAGTTAATTTTCAATTGTTTTATGATATGAGCTATCACAGTGTAACAGCACTACATTGTTTCAACTCAACAATTTGAAACAGAAATTATAAAGAAAAAAGATAAATGCCATTTTTAAAATAACATTTATCTTTTACGTACGCACCAATTAAATGCACTATAGTGAAATGATATGGCTTTTAGCACATTTTGAATCGAATATAGTGTGTTTGCAATAGTTTCTTGACATTCATTTAATTGCTGTTATCCTCGGAATAACGGACTGACATACCGCATCGGCAAGTCCAGACATGTCCAGCAGCCGCCGGGCATATCTCGACAAGCCCAGAGATTCAGTAACTTACCTTCTTCATTAATGCATATGCAGCTGTGATCAAAGTAAGAGCTTTACACAACTTCTTATTTGAGTTTTGCAATTGTTGTTTTCGGGGCGGTACGCTATACCGACGATACCAATTGCATCAGTTCTAATTAGTGAATTTGGAACTCTGTTATAGCATAATATAATTGGGTGGCAATTTCTGTGCGAACATTTTCAAGATATCTCCAAGTTCTGATGATGATCGCTCTTAAATGACATGATAAACTACATTCAGGTTCGCACTCTTAGGAATGACAAAAGGCAATATACCTTTACGATGTTGATGAATCCGAAATGCAAAAGGCAATATTTCGATGGGTATTGGATGCTTCTATATTACTTTTTTCACATCAGAGCTGTGTTCGCAAGAGACGGAGTAGTCTGCTGCTTTTTGCGCTTGAACCATCGGTAGAAATCTTCATTCTCGTTTGCACCACTTCCGTTATATTATTTAGCAATACAAATTTAAATATTATTGTATAACATGAAGAATTGTACATTTAATTACAATTGTCTCCGGGGCGGGATTTTATTATAATCCAGAGGACGTATTCTCTCGGCTCACCGCAGAAAAGAAACTGCAATGAAATGGAGCAAGCGACTAAAAGTAGGTTCGAAATAAAAACATGAGGCTTGTTTGTAAGAATTAGTTTGTAATGTACGCGAACTACGTAGACCCCTTTAAATTTAGTCACCCATAAGGAACATTGAAATTAAGGCTTACGTCAATGTAACATTATAAATATCAATTCAAAAACAAATGAAATTACTAAATATTCTTTGTTATTTTTCAGAAAAATTACTACAACTCTTTACAGATGTCGTCCAACAGAGTGAATAATATTAATCTGCTAATTTACTTTATGTTTTTATCCATTTATTTTTTGATCTATTTATTTAAACTCAAATACAATAAAAACTATAACGTGGATAATGGGAAACATATATTTGCCCAGTCCCAAAGCATACGTTCCTGGCGTTGAAAATCTTATGAATATCCTTAATTTAATCTCTGCTTCTTGGTGATTTCTTTCAACTGCAGTGAACCCACTTTGATTTTCTTTTCTAGAAAATCCTCCCTGTCAGTATACCTCTGTTCATTCGTGATATGCGACATTTCAAGTCTCCATTTTATTTTATTTTTATATCTATATATTATATAGAATATTTTACACAAAAATAAATATAGTGAAACCTGTTGTAAGAGCTACCTCCGTTAAACAGTCGTGGCAATTCTTCCTTGGAACTAAAGGTGTTCATCTGGGCCAACGGTCAGAGGCCAAGCTCATTCTGTAGCTTAACCTGCATTAAACAGTCACAAGTAAGTTCCTCGAGCAACTTCTTTCTTTATTTTTTCACGTCAAAGTTAAAAACAGCGCGTGATGTATGGGAGAGAAGTGCACTCGGCGAACCTTTACTTGAGCTCAAGAATACCACTCCTGCCATTACAATTTACAAAGTAGATTTGTGGAGGTTCAGAACAAAAGGTCACAGGTCTATATTTGTTAAATTATTTTTATTTGAATTCTTGATTCAGAAGGGTTATTTATGTCGACACTGACGATGAAACATTTTAAAATAACGTGTCAAATTTCAAGGTACAAACAAAAAAAACGCCATTTTTATGAAAATAAACACGTCCAAGATCTATTTATTTTACAGAAAAGGCTTCTATAATAGAGGGAATATTAATTAGGCAAAAGCATTAAATTCAATTTTCAAGAAAACAAAATTAAGGTGTGGTGTTACAGTAGGAAAACGTTTTTTAGTAAAATATTTTATATGCAATCCTAATATTTTTAATTACAACATACGACGTAGGAACGAGCTCATTACAAGAAATGCCATTTACTACATGTATGGTACATTAGAACACATTGCCAGATGACATTAAACAATTAAAATCAATTTACAAATTTAAGTACCAATTAAAATGTTTTCTGCTGCATAACCGTTTCTCTACAATTAGAGACTATAATTACCATCAAAAGAAAGCAAATATTTATTTTAAGTCTGATATTTGAAGGATTAATGTTTGTACTGTAAAATTTTAAATATGACTGGAAAAAGGAATGTAATTCAATTTCTGCGTAAATGATTTCCAACTCAATCAGGACTTCGTCTAGTTTTCCTGATTCATTTAGCAAATGCTAAGATGGCCTCTTGTTTTGCTTCTGCACATAAATCGTTTCACCATGCGTACATTTTGTGGAAGCGTTGTTTTGCTAGTTATATTAGTAGAGCCAATTCAATAATTATAGAAGTATCCGTCCTGTTGAATTCTGGTGATAAATATGTATGCCCAGAAAATCACTAAAATGCCCAAGCAATTGTAGAATACACGCTTCCACAATTGCAAAACAGTGTTAATAATCCATGGTCTGAAGACCTTGGAGTATTTACCATCATACAAATTACTGGGAAACGTAGAGAAAATAACTTGGATAATTAACAAAGGTAATAAAATGTACGTACTATAGCAAAACTTTTATACTCGGGAAACTTAAAAAAAACAAACTCAAGCGTATAATACAAAAAACACAGGCTTGCCAAAGGTGCTCACCTTTAGAAGAAAGGTTCACCGAGAGGGTATTTATAAAAAGGTGCCCACTATCGCATTCTATGCAATACAGGGGTCGACAAACCACGGCCCATGGACTGCAAGTGGCTCGCATGCAACCCAGAGAGCCTGAATCGTTAGTCATGATGTGAACAAAACTACCACGGAGTTTTTTGTGATATTGCGTACAGAAAACATACATTTCCAAATTCTCTTTCTGTACACCTCATTTTGTTCATGAACAGTTAATTTTCTAAAGCAGTTAACGTGTGTCATTGGGGACTGTAAGGGAGATAAAAATGGGATTCAGCTAAATGGTGATCCCCTGATGATGTTTCATGCCTTGTCATCAAGATAATGTTTCTGAGCCCCGGTAAAGGCAGTATGTATGTACGCGTGGTCCGAGGCTGCCTATACGCGAACAAAATAAAATAAAGGATGAGGTATAAACGTGGAATAGGGGCACAAGTATGGAATACCGCATGATCTGACATCGCAGATGCTGTGGCAGAATGCACTCGAAACGGTGCACCGCCATGCATCGTCAATCTAATTTTGTTGTTGAAGAAGGCCGTGATTAAGAAGCGGTAGAAATTTTACGTTTTGTGAAGTGTATAAATATTTTGTCGTTATGCACATACTGTTGAGTAACATACAAAATACTATCTACGAATTTGGAGATAAAATTTAGTTTGGAGCTTAGTCATTGGGGTTAACAAACTTGTATTTATCGTCTGGTTTCCACATGCGCTCTGCCTGTTTTGAGGTTCCGAGTGCCAAGATGGAGGAGTCATAAGTATGGAATACATCGGAATTCCAGAAAGGACTGGATATAATCCAATGTAATCAAGATGCAGAGCGCTTGTTCTGCTCTGGAAAATTTTCAGCAAGCTCTAGAGGGAACAATGGATTATGTGTGATATGTGGTCACATACAGACGACGGTTGCGACAAAGGGCGTTACATTTGTAATTATTGCAAATGAAAATCTGTAGTATAGAATGATGCCATTTATTCCATTGTTATCAGATTTCAAGCAAATAGAACATTTCAGTTTGTAATTTGGACTAATTATTTAGAGTCAATTGCTTATTGTGGGAGGTATTCCGTATTTTCACCTCATTTTCTAAACAGGAAAGAATGCACTTACGTCAAAAAGAACGTTTTTTTAAGCATTTCAAGTTGTATTAGCATTCCAGTTGGCATCTCATCACTGATTACAGTATTAGTATACCGATACGAATAATATACTTAAAATATAAACAAAAACATATTTCGAAAATATTAATAATAAAAATAATATAAATAATAAAAATATAAATAATAATACATTGTAACTGTAAATTGAAATGTATGAAAAAGTAGGGAGACATGTATCTATACAATTTATTGCGATTCTAAAGCGTTACAATAAAAAAGAAACTATCCAATGTACAATAACAATGACAGGTTACCACGCGCCAAGTTTGTGGCCGTATTCCGTTTAATCAGAGGATGTATCAGTTTGTTGCTGGATCAACCATTATCCAACGGGAAAAAACGTAGTACTAAGCGTGGTCAGCGTAGCGGTCACAATAACAGCCTCTAAGCGCACTCAATCTCTCTCCAACACAAACTATTGTGTCTTTGAAATCAATATTTGATGTAGGCTCCTCATCGTAATTGTTTATTTTGGCATAAAGCTTTTTCGGCCGCATTGCGGCCGTCTTCAGTGCTACAAAATAATGATAATGATAATAATAATAATAATAATAATAATAATAATAATATATCTAAATTACAAAAATTTTAAAACTTTTAAAGAATTAAAAACTTTCAAGAATTGGATTTTAAAGAGATGTAAAATGTGAAATGGACATATAGATTTTTTAAAAATGACAAATGAAAATTAAATAAAATAAATGGAATCTATTACAAATAATATTATGAAGCAAACTGGAGTGAAATAAAAGTATAATATAAAATGTGTAGATGGAAACATAATTTTGAATAACAAATGTACATTTTGAAAAGAGGTGAAAATAGAAATGAATAAATATGTAACTAAATAAATAAATGAATTAATAAATTTAGGTGAGCAAACTGACATACCTCTTAGAGGCGGCTGTGGGCCTCAGTCCAGACAGACAGCGAAGGGCGAAGGCATTGTACGCTATTTAAAGGAAACGTTCAATGGAGGTAGGGGAGAACGCGGGTTTTTTTCTAGGAAATGGCCATTGCGGGAAAGGCCCCGGCGGGTGGCGGAAAAGAGGCAGGCAGAGGGGTTAATGTGCTTTGGAAGCGGCCAGTTTCAGAAGAGGGGAGAGAGAAGGAATCTGTTCATTTAAAATAGCGTGTTGGGGATTGTTTAATAAATTATTAATGTGTATTGCTTCTAGTTTAAGTCTATGTGTGTATCTGTTTTCAATTTCTAAAATTTTGACGTCGGTGTCTGCATTGAACGAGTGTCCTTGTTCTAATAGATGGTTGGCAAAGTGTGAATGTGTGGTTTTTTGTGTGAGAGCTTGTCTGTGTTCTTTGATCCTTTGTTTAAAGGATCTTCCGGTTTGGCCAATATATTTAGCATTGCAACTACCACAGGAAATGGAGTACACCCCACATGATAGAGGCTTAGCCATCTAAAGCTAGCAGCGCCCAGAAACCAATCTCAACCAAACTATATCCAAAATTTTAGGCTAATTTTAGGCTAATTAAATGCTCTATTCCCGAATTTTAGGCTCCCCTGGATTTCCGAAAATCGTGGGCGCTGCTAGCTTTAGTCTAAAGCTAGCAGCGCCCACCCAGAATCTATCTCAAAATCAATTGTAAAATCTGAAACCCATCCCAAAATTTAACAATAATTTTAGGCTCTTGGAAAAAAATCATCCCAGCCTTCAAATTCCAAAAATCAGGGCTGTACAAAACGAAACAATTAACATTGGTTCTTATGGGCGAATAAACATCAAAATCAAAAAACCATAGGAAAAATCTGAAACCCCTCCCAAAAGTTAAGAATAATTTTAGGCTCTTGGAAAAAAATCATCCCCGCCTTCAAATTCTAAAAATCAGGGCTGTACAAAGCGAAACAATTAACATTGGTTCTTACGGGTGAAATAACACCAAAATCAAAAAACCTTAGGAAAAATCTGAAACCCCTCCCAAAAGTTAAGAATAATTTTAGGCTCTTGGAAAAAAATCAACTCCGCCTTCAAATTCTAAAAATCAGGGCTGTACAAAGCGAAACAATTAACATTGGTTCTTACGGGTGAAATAACACCAAAATCAAAAACCTTAGGAAAAATCTGAAACCCCTCCCAAAAGTTAAGAATAATTTTAGGCTCTTGGAAAAAAATCGTCCCCGCCTTCAAATTCCAAAATTCAGGGCTGTACAAAGCGAAACAATTAACATTGGTTCTTACGGGTGAAATAACACCAAAATCAAAAAACCTTAGGAAAAATCTGAAACCCCTCCCAAAAGTTAAGAATAATTTTAGGCTCTTGGAAAAAAATCAACCCAGCCTTCAAATTCCAAAAATCAGGGCTGTACAAAGCGAAACAATTAACATTGGTTCTTACGGGTGAAATAACACCAAATCAAAAAACCTTAGGAAAAATCTGAAACCCCTCCCAAAAGTTAAGAATAATTTTAGGCTCTTGGAAAAAAATCAACCCCGCCTTCAAATTCTAAAAATCAGGGCTGTACAAAGCGAAACAATTAACATTGGTTCTTACGGGTGAAATAACACCAAAATCAAAAAACCTTAGGAAAAATCTGAAACCCCTCCCAAAAGTTAAGAATAATTTTAGGCTCTTGGAAAAAAATCAACCCCGCCTTCGAATTCTAAAAATCAGGGCTGTACAAAGCGAAACAATTAACATTGGTTCTTACGGGTGAAATAACACCAAAATCAAAAAACCTTAGGAAAAATCTGAAACCCCTCCCAAAAGTTAAGAATAATTTTAGGCTCTTGGAAAAAAATCAACCCCGCCTTCAAATTCTAAAAATCAGGGATGTACAAAGCGAAACAATTAACATTGGTTCTTACGGGTTTAAATAACACCAAAATCAAAAAACCTTAGGAAAAATCTGAAACCCCTCCCAAAAGTTAAGAATAATTTTAGGCTCTTGGATAAAAATCAACCCCGCCTTCAAATTCTAAAAATCAGGGCTGTACAAAGGGAAACAATTAACATTGGTTCTTACTGGTGAATAGGGTATGTTGTATTCCTAACGGGAATTTTCCATTTTTTGGATAGAGAAGAGAGAAGGCCAAAATTATTTGTGGGTTTTAATAGAATTCTCTATAATGTGTGGAATATGAAGTTCAATTTTCAGAAGCTAAGTCGTTGTAGTTCAGGTGTTATAAGAATTCAAATATTGAATATCGAAAAAAAGTGGGTGTGTTTTGATTGATGTTCTATTTTTTTCAGTCAGAACGGTGCTAGCCCAAAATTATTTGAGGTTAGCATATTAATAGGTAATAAATGGGCAATTGCTAAGAAATTTCTCATTTGAATTAGTAAAGTATTTCAGAGATTATTTTGTGAGGAATGAAAAATTAATCGAAAGGTATGTTGTAGTTCTCAAGAGAAGATTCCAATTTTTGGAAATGAAAGAGAGAAGCCCAAATTATTTGTGAGTATAACCATATTTCTTATTATGTGTTGTATGTCACGCGCCTTTCCAAGGAGCCAAATCCTTGTAGTTCAGGTTTTATAACAACGGAAATATTAAATGTTGGAAAAGAATTAGGAAAGTTTTTAGTAATATTAATTTTTTTCCAATAAGAACGGCTCTAGTCCAAAATTATTTGAAATTGTGATATTAATAGGTAATGTATGAGCAATCGTTAATAAATTTCTCATTTAAATTAGTAAAGTATTTCAGCAATTTTTTGTGAGGAATGAAAAATTAGTAAAAAGGTATACTCTGGTTCTCACGAGAATTTTTCCATTTTTTTGGAAAAGAAAGAGAGAAGCCAAAATCATTTGTTAGTATATCTGTATTCCGTATCATGTGTTGTATATGGCCTTCAATTTCCAGGAGCCAAATCGTTGTAATTCAGGTGTTATAAGAACGCAAATGTTGAATATCGAAAAAAATTGGGTGTGTTTTGATGAATATTCCAAATTTTTCCAATAAGAACGGTGCTAGCCCAAAATTATTTGAGATTGGCATCTTGATAGGTAATGCATGAACAATTGTGAATCAGTTCCTCATTTGAATTATTAAAGTATTTCAGAAATAATTTTGTGAGGAATGAAAAATTAGTTAAAAGTTATACTGTATTTCTCACGAGAATTTTCCACTTTTTGGAAAAGAAAGAGAAGCCCAAAATTATTTGTGGGTATAATCGTATTCCTTAATATGTATTGTATGTCACACGCCAATGCCATGAGCCATATCCTAGTACTTCCGGTTTTATAAGAACGGAAATGTCGAATATCGAAAAAAAAATATGGACTGGTTTTGATTAATATCCCTTTTTTAATACGAACTAATATAGCCCAAAATTATTTGAGATTTGAATATTATTAGCTAATTTATGTGCAATTGTTAATAAATTCTTTATTTGAATTGGTACAGAATTTTGGGGTTTACTTTTCAGAAGTGGAAACGTGGTGAAATGTATATTGTAGTTCTCACGCGAATTTTTCTTTTCTTGGAGAAGAAACCGCGAAGTTCAAATGATTCATGAGTATAGCCGTATTCTCTATCATGTGTTGTATATGGCACTTTATTGCCAGGAACGAAATCCTTGTAGTTCAGGTTTTATAGGATCGCAAATATTGGATAGCAAAAACAAAAGTTATTCTATTGATTATTATTCCTTTATTTTTCAATAAGAACGTTTCTAGCCCGAAATTATTTGAGATTAGCAAATTGAGAAGCAATGTATGTGCAAATGTAAATAAATTCTCTTTTTGAATTAGTAAAGTATTTTGGAGTTTATTTGTGAGGAATGAGAAATTGGTCAAGAAGTATATTGTAGTTTTCACGAGAATTTTCCATTTTTTGGTAAACAAAGAGAGGAGCCTAAATTTTTTTCTGAGTACAGCCGTAATCCTTATCATGTATTTGAAAATGACATTATCAAACGCGAAATACCTGTAGTTAAGGTAACACAAATATTGAATATCGGAAAAAAGTTGGGACTGTTTTGATTAATATTCCTTTCATTTTCAATAAGAACGAATCTAGTCCAAAATTATTTGAAGTTGACATATTGATGGCCAATGTATGAGCAATTCTAAATAAATTCCTCTTCTGAATTAGTACAGTATTTTGGAGTTTATTTAGTGATAAACCAAAGTATGATCAAAATTTATATAATAGTTTTTACACTAATTTTCCAATCTTTTTAAAACAAAGAGAGTAGTCCAAAATTATTAGAGAGTACAGCCGTATTCCCTATTATGTGTTGTATATGACATTAAATTGCCCGGAACGAAATCCTTGTAGTGTAGGTTTTATAACAATACAAATATTGAATTTTGCAGGAAAATAGGTTGTTTTGATTAATATTCAATTCTTTTCAAAAAGAATGCATCTACCCCAAAATGATATGCGTGTCGCGATTTTTTGCCATAATGTGCATGTTATTTGTAGAACATTGAATTGATTGAAGCGAAATACCTGTAGTTTAGTTTTGAAAAAAACCCAACAAATATTTGAGATCGGTAAGAATTTCGGACAGTTTTTTTTTCTTTGCTTTTCTTTTTCATGAAAAACATGGCAATGCCCAAATTATTTCAAGATCGCATCTTATTTGTTGGTATGTGTTCAATTGTTAGTAAATTCCATATTTACATTTGTTAGTTAAGTTTGTTTGTTTGTTTGTTTTTTGTTTTTTTTGTTTTTTTTGTTGACGAATGAAAGATTGAGAAAAAACGTAGTTTGCCTTTTACACTAGGCATTATTCTTTTCCCATTTTTGGATTTCTCTATTATTGATTGTGATTTTAGAATTGTAGATGTATAGTTAAATAACTATTTTATCTTTTAATTCGTCGCTGCTTTTTGGAGAGAATTTTTCTTGTATGAAATATTTAATAAGTTCATATTGGATATTTACATAGGAATGAATTAAAGTAATTATTTCAAGGCTTGATATTGATCCTGTCCGAATAAATGGTAAAACTCTCAACAAATACATTTTTTTCTTTTTTAATGTTGGAAATACACGTGTACGGTATAATTCTCCCAGAATATATCTGAAGTTTCTCCGGATTTCCTAGTTTTGAGATAGTGAGATTCTAGCTTCTCCATCCTCGTTTTTGCTAAGTTGATTTCGGGGTGTTTTTTGATGACACTAAAGAACCCAAAATTATGGCCCAAGATTTTTGAGTTGAGTTGCTATTGGGATGGTTTTAAATATTTGTTATCGTACGTAGGGGTGAGTTTCGAAATTTTTGAAAAGGAACAAAAATTTCGCACGTTTACGACCACACAAATATTTTCGAATTTCAGTACGGGTGGGTGTTCAATTAACAACCACAATTTAACCTTAATTTCGGAGATTGTAGGGTACCAAATATGTTTCTGGTGTTACTGAAGAGCCAAAAATATCCCGAACTTATGGTGGGAGAATTTTGAAATTTGAGAATTAGGAGTGGTTTTGATTTTTTGTTTTCGTATTTAGGGGTGTGTTTCGAAATTTTGAAAAGTGGCCCCCAGAAGCCCAAAATTCACTTGTTTTGACCGTGCAAAAAAATTTGAATTTTAAGTAAGTGGGGGTGCTAGCTTACCGGCCAAAAAATTGAAATCGTAATTTCAAGGTGTTGGGAGGTAGCCCAAAATTTTTAGAAGGGGGCTGAAATTAGCCCAAAATTATGGCGCAAGCATTTTGAGTTTTGAGAAAGTGGGGGGTGCTAGCTTTACCGACGTAGTGGCGCCTGCTATTACAAGCACACCGTCCAGACCTGGTCCCTGCCGAATACCGCCGTGTGTGTAAATAAATAAAACTGTGCCCGGCGGGGCCCGCCTCGGCCGCGGGCATCGTCTGGCGTAGGCCAATCCGCACCTAAAAACTCCCGCGCCACCACCCGGAGCCCCTCGATGCCCCTACACCCTGTCAAAGAAGATGGTGCAGTGATGGAGCAGTTAAAATGTAAATAGTGTAAATAGTAATCAGTGCACAACAAGGACGTGACAGTGACACCTGTGCTTAGTGTCAGGTCATTTCAGGATAAGAGAATTTCGAAGATAAAAGCAATAAGGACGCGACAAAGTCGCTTATGAAGTAATTGTAATTAGATGTAGGTTGTTGAAGTAATGATAGTGTAAATAAAACAAACAGGTGCGTCAGTTACACCAGAGAGGAAAATCCTCAGACTATTATAAATAACGCAAGAGAGGTCAAAGCAATCTTGAACTCTCCAACCATCCAATATATACATGCTATGTAGTACAAAACTACCACCATGTATAAAAAATGTTCTGTCGACAATAAACGCTACTTACATACAGAGTAATATACGTAGTATAGGGAAAGTTATATAATGCTGCGGGGAAAATGGCGAATTTTCGCCAGCAAAAATTAGTTGTCTGGTCGTGATGACGAAAAACTGGATAAATCCAGTTGCTAAATTAAGAAAAAATATCCCTTAACACGTGGTGTAGCCAGAACCCGTTTTTTGTTGGTCCTTGATTCCCAAAAACAACTGAAAGGAAAACGTCCATCCGTCCGTCCCCGTCCGTCCGTCAACACTGCTAGCACCTAAACCGTACGTACGATTTCTTCCAAAATGGATATTCCCCGCACGATCTGGTTTGAGTGAAAGCTTTGAGATTTGGAAAAAGATTCTATAAAATTTTGGGGTACTTTACATGAAGCTCCCCGGACGTTTTTAAACTTTTCTCAAAAACTGCTCCAAATTTTTCTTTAAATTTCTTGTAAGAACAGAGTAAAATGCACATATTATGGTGACATAGGTACGATGTTCACGGTAAACTCTAAATTTTCGAAAATTGCAAAATTTTGAATTTTATTCAACGTCTTCCTCCAACTACAAAATTGCAGATGGAGATTTTTCCTTCAAATGTATTTTTTTCTTCATAGTGAGTTCTTTCATAGTGAGTTGTGTTTATTCGCACGTAAGAACCAATGTTAATTGTTTCGCTTTGTACAGCCCTGAATTTTGGAATTTGAAGGCGGGGATAATTTTTTTCCAAGAGCCTAAAATTATTCTTAACTTTTGGGAGGGGTTTCAGATTTTTCCTAAGGTTTTTTGATTTTGGTGTTATTTCACCCGTAAGAACCAATGTTAATTGTTTCGCTTTGTACAGCCCTGATTTTTGGAATTTGAAGGCGGGATGATTTTTTTCCAAGAGCCTAAAATTATTCTTAACTTTTGGGAGGGGTTTCAGATTTTTCCTAAGGTTTTTTGATTTTGGTGTTATTTCACCCGTAAGAACCAATGTTAATTGTTTCGCTTTGTACAGCCCTGATTTTTGGAATTTGAAGGCGGGGATGATTTTTTTCCAAGAGCCTAAAATTATTCTTAACTTTTGGGAGGGGTTTCAGATTTTTCCTAAGGTTTTTTGATTTTGGTGTTATTTCACCCGTAAGAACCAATGTTAATTGTTTCGCTTTGTACAGCCCTGATTTTTGGAATTTGAAGGCGGGGATGATTTTTTTCCAAGAGCCTAAAATTATTCTTAACTTTTGGGAGGGGTTTCAGATTTTTCCTAAGGTTTTTTGATTTTGGTGTTATTTCACCCGTAAGAACCAATGTTAATTGTTTCGCTTTGTACAGCCCTGATTTTTGGAATTTGAAGGCGGGGATGATTTTTTTCCAAGAGCCTAAAATTATTCTTAACTTTTGGGAGGGGTTTCAGATTTTTCCTAAGGTTTTTTGATTTTGGTGTTATTTCACCCGTAAGAACCAATGTTAATTGTTTCGCTTTGTACAGCCCTGATTTTTGGAATTTGAAGGCGGGGATGATTTTTTTCCAAGAGCCTAAAATTATTCTTAACTTTTGGGAGGGGTTTCAGATTTTTCCTAAGGTTTTTTGATTTTGGTGTTATTTCACCCGTAAGAACCAATGTTAATTGTTTCGCTTTGTACAGCCCTGAATTTTGGAATTTGAAGGCGGGGATGATTTTTTTCCAAGAGCCTAAAATTATTCTTAACTTTTGGGAGGGGTTTCAGGGTTTTTT
>JAHLJT010008446.1:187906553-187938282 GCA_031308135.1 Acheta domesticus
AAAGTAATAATTCCACCATTCATCTGCTCCTTTTGCCGTCGAGTTCATCTCAAAGTCAGTTCAGATGTCACTGCATTAATTAAACCGCGTTCATCAGAAATATCACTGCCTTTCGCCGGACTATATGCAATTTTTGGTTCTTCTTCTGGTTCAATACTGCCATTAAGGACATTACTGTCTGGTGAATCTGCTAACGAAGAAAACAAATACATAATAAAAACCTTAAACTAAATTAGATTGAATTTTTGTTTTAAAAATAAAATGTAATTATTGAACAGTTGACAGTAAGTCATTGGAAATATTTTGATATTTAGTTTTTACTATAGTATTTTCTTTGAGTAAAGCAGGATGCGCTAGAATTCATTAAAAAGAGTAGAGTGGGGTAAAAGACAATTTTTGTAAAATATATGATCATGCTGTAAAATTTGCATTTTCTGGAATATATATAATAAATATTTAATCTCAATAAGTTTGTTTAGTATTGTATTATATTTAATTTACAGAAATGATGTAAATCGCTCTCTTATCCCATTCTTCTCTAACCCTTTGCGCTCCGTATGCTTTGCGCTGCGTCCCCAAGAACTTTTTAAATTTCGCGCGCCGGCCGCGAAGCGCGGTCGACTGAACTGATAATGCGATCGAGATTTGGTATATCATTGACGTGTTTAATTAGAAACTAATTCTCAATTGTTTGAAAGTTCCATTAATTTTTACGGCTTTGCATGTTTAACCCATTAAGGACCAAGCATTGAAATAATAATATTTTTAAATAATATTTTGTATTTAATCAAAAATTACACTAGAAAGCATAAAAAACATGTTTACAAATTTTTCTAACTCTTAGTTATTGTACAACAAAATGTTGCGTATACGCACCTTTGGGACTTGAGGTATATCAGTTCTTGTCATGAAACGATTGAAAACAGGTTGAATGCAGATGTACATTGCACTTTATACATGTCAAAGAATACAAAAAACTTTAACAATTTCACAAAGCTCTTGCATTGCTATGAAAACACAAAATGAAAGGTTCACTCACTAGGCGAGGCTACCTGACTGATACAGTAAGAAAAATTAAATTAGTATAAACATTGCAGAATGTATTGAAGCCTACGAGGCACACATGTCCAGATTTTTCAAACCAGACTACTCTCATAGTACCACAGCTCCTCCTTTTTACACAGCTGTCTAGTAGAGGGTCTCAATGCACATAGAAAAAATGCCCTTCGGTGACGGGAATGCTGCACGCCAAGTTTTTGAGCATTCCCGTGTGGAGCGATAAGCTGCCCACCGCACTCCCCGTTCCGTTGTAGCCCCAGCACCACCAGCACTCTCCTCGCCAGCCACGCCAGCTCTGTCCACGGCCCCGAGAATGACACCGGGCGCATGGCAGGGGGGTGGCTACCCGGCCGGCCGGGGGAGGGCGGACGGACGGAGGCGGGGGGAGATAAGGGCGGCGACGGTTGGTGGTGGCAGCGGCGCCGGCCCCGGCGGCAACGTCGGCGGCGGTGACGGTGACGGCGGTGATGTCGACGTGATGGCGGCGTGGGTGAAGCCGCGCGGCGAAAGAAGACGCCCCATGCGTAGAGGCGCGGGGGGAACAATGATTAATTTTTTTTAAGTGGGACGCGCGAATTTTGTGTTGGCGCCCCATAACACACTGGTGCAGCATGGAACTCCCATAATTTTGGCAGGAGTACCACAAAGAGTGCCCAGGTGGGCGGAAGCCACAGGAACTTTGTCCGCGCGGAGAAAAATGTGCTAAGAATACACTTGTAAATTGTTGTGCTTTTGCATATTCTGCACCTTCTGGTCTTATTTTCTTCTTCTATAATCAAGTGACCCACGTCATCGTACCGTACTTCGTTAGGAAGGGAATTGTGTGAGGGTCACTTTCTTTCGCACATTCCTCTGATTTAATTAGGGTCAAGGCCAAATAAGAACGATATTCTAGCTGCGACGTTTTATCTTCATTTGAAATATTTCCATGAGTTTACTATTGCACTGTCAATCAAGTTGGTAAATAGAGGCCACCACCATTTTTTGCTTCTCATCCGAATTCTGTAATTTGCAATAGCGTTATCATGTAAATCAATGCCCCCCATATATATATTGTACTTCGCAATTACGTTGGGCTGTGGGACAGAAACAGACTTCTTTTCTTTCCTGTTGTATATTTTGGCATTTGCCAAGGGCTGAATGGTGCCATTGTTGCCAGCAACTATAACAATGGAGTTGTCATTCCACCTAACCATCATTACTTCCGACTTTCCTTCTTCGAAAGCAAAATCATAAAAGGCTTTTTCCTTTTTCTTCATTGTTGAGGATGATTCTAATGGACATTTTGCAGTACGGTTCTCGCGAATCGTGCCAGTAGCAAAAAATCCCTTTAGCTTCAAAATACGAAATAAATTGTATGAAGAGAAGAAATTATCAAAATATATACAATAGCGAGACGGTTTATCTAAAACCGAAAGTAAATTTATTACTACTTCCTCGCCCAAATTAAATTTAGACTTTTCTCTGCCTGCCTTCTTTCCACCATAGGGAATAAATTTGAACAGGTAACCACTTGAACTGCACAAGCACCACAACTTGAAGCCAAATCTTACTGGCTTCCCTCTCATGAACATTTTACAAGAATGCCTCCCAAAATAAGGCACCATTTCTTCATCAATGGACAAATTGTGCGAAAATATACCAAATTGGAGATATTTTTCATTAATAATATCAAAGATTGGCCTGAGTTTTGCAAACTTATCATTTTGATCAAGGTTGTTATTGTCAGACAAATGAATGTTTTGTTGATTGACAAGAATGTGTTGCGACTCCCGCACTTTCTGACAAGTGGCAATCCTTTGTCTTCATCTTTGGACCAATACAACTTTATGGCAGGTAATGTGTGATACCCTGACAAAATCATTATTCCCATAATTTTTTTAATAATGAAATATCAATTCGAAATGAGTGGCGATTATTGTCTTGTGCATATTTGTTTGTGAATTCCACAATTTTTGACAGTACATTCAATTCAAAATACAACGAAATAACTTCAAACGGGGAACGCCCGCCCACTGTGTTCTCTATTTCCTCTTGTTTTAGTAGTTCTTCCGGTTGAGGCGAAGAAATATAGGTAGGTTCTACCTTCTTCCAGTTAGGAATATCGTCTTTCTTCATTTTCCCATCTCGCTTCTTTTTCTTGGCAGAAGTTCCGGGTTCTTCCGCTTTGGACACAGTCACTTCGTCATGCTCGGTGTGCGTATGAATTTCAAACGTACCTGCGACGTCGGCTTCTATTTCCTTTTCCTCCAGAAGATCATCTATATTTTCCTCATCTGTGATTTCGTCCACATTAGGCGGAATGTATACTGCATCAATCATGTTTGCAGTATTGAGGTCTTCATCTTCCTCCAACACTGAAATTAGCTCCGCAGTTGACAGAGGTCTTTTATATTCGTCTGTCATTCCTGAAATAAGCATTTTTTATTGAAAATAAATAATTACTCTTGTAACGTTATTTATATTCCTTTTTAAAAAGTTATTTATTATATTCTTTGCTAAAATATCTTATTCATTGTTCTATACAAAATTACATTGAAATTCAACTTACCGAATACATGAATTGCAAATTTTGTTCGAGCAGTAAACCTGTGCCGTGTAACGTTACAGAGAGCGAAATGTGTTCTGAGCACAGATGAACGAGATGCAACAATGCAAGATAAGGCACTTTATTTACAAGAAGAGATAATTATATCAGAGACGGAAATATGACACGGTAGTGAGGTGTCTGTTCCTCAAAGCTTACATTGGAACTGCATTTGTTCTATCATGCTAAGACCATAAACTCCGCTAATCCCAAAGTTGCGTAAACACAACATTATTGTAAATGATCAATAATAAGCAATGTATGAACTTATCTTCATAATAAATATTCTAAAATTATAATAGAAGGTTCAAGGAAGATTGCCGAGTAATATATTATAAAAAAGAAAATTGTGTAATAATTAAATTAATAATTGAATATTGATGACACAATCCATTATAAAATCTCCAAGTTTGAAAATTCAACAAAAGCAGATTTACACTAGAATATGAATGAATACAACAAAAACTGAACAATAATATTTATTCTTAGTGTGAAAGTGCTACAGAACAAATTTGTATCGAATCATTTTATTTAAAAAATATATGTATTAAATGTTGCGTTTCCGCAACGTTGGGACTATGGGTTAAACTAATTTCATGTGTGTGTGATATATATTTTCATGAATTCTTCTTGTTGTATCCTAACTAAGGAAATAAATCAGTTCAAGTTAGAACAACAATTTTATTCCAAAATCAAAATACAAAATACAAAGCCAGGATTTCTCCCTGGTAAACTGTATAACGTGATGCTTCTGCACGAACTCCTGATTCCTACTCCCAAACTCTGCCGATCGCTGACTCGACTACGGAGTCTACTGCTACCTCGACTCGACTACTGAGTCAATTGCTGGCTCTACTGCGGCGTATTGCGTCGTTGCGGGCTCCACTGCTGCGCACTGACTACTGCCTGCTGACTCGCTGCGTACTGCCTCGTTGCTGCGTACTGCCTCCAACCGCGAGCTGATTCCGACTCCGACTCCGACTGCTGTGGCGCGGCGCCCAAGGAGGTTATAATACATGGTGGCGACATCGGCTCCCAAAAGTGAAGCCAATCGCTGGTGTGTCCGCCATGTTTTGTGGCCCAAAACATTGGAGTGCGTCTCGGCTTGCTAGCTACATTCTTTTTACTTTCTCGCCTTACGAATACTTCGTAAGAAGAGAAAGTTATGTAATCGTGCGGCGGAAAAACGGGGAATTTTCGCCAGAAAATCTCTTATAGCAGGGGTCTGGTGACAAAAAAGTGGATAAAACCTGTTGCTAAATTTAGACAAAAAAATCCTCTATCTCGTGGTGTAGTCAAAATCCATGATTTGTTGCATCTTCATACTTCAAAATCGATTGACGGCATTCCGTCCGTCTGTGGTCAACGCTAGCGCCTAAACCGTTCGGTCGATTTTCTTCAAAATTGATATTCCCCGATGGTTTTTACTCGTCTCAAGGCCTCTTGAATTTGAAACCGATATCTAAGTATTTGAGGATACTTTACATGAAGCCCATTTTGAGATTTTGTAAATTAAAAACAAATGGCTCCAAATTTTTTGATTATATTTTGTTGTTGAATAGTGCAAAGAACGTTGAAAGGACTGACGTAGGCATCATTTTCGTTTATAGGCTTAATTTTTCGAAAATTGCAAAAAAATGTTTAAAAACTGGAAAATTGAAGATAGAAATTTTCGCTTCAGACAAAGTCGGTTGTACAAAATTAGCCCTTCAAATAAAGTCAAGTACCATTTTTTGGAAAAAACGAATAGTTTTTGCGTAAATTGTGATTCAAATTGACAAAAAAAATTTCTCATAAACCGCTCCAAATTTTTTCTTTAAATTTTCTGCACGTGTGTAAGAAGTGAAGGTAAATATATAAATAAACTAGTGGTGCTATAGAATGGCACATACTTTCTCGCAGTAGTTATTTACCAAATGCCGATCATCCGATAAATTATGTGGAGTAAACCGTTCAATGCTGCCTTTCTTGGTCATGTTTTTTGAAAGACATGTTTTTCGCATGTTGACAATTACCGCCTTCTTAATAAGAGAACTGATACAAGATTGTTATGACTGCAATATTTGCAGAAGTTCTGCAAGTCGTTCTCGTAGCGCGGTTGATTAATGCACCCACGGGTTGAGACCTTCAGTAAGGAAGGTACCGAGTTCGATCCCCCGTGGGGAATTTTAATTTGCTGAATGTGATGTTGCAGGAAAAAAACACTGAAGAATGTAGATACTTTATTGAAAATCATTTGAGTACTTCTACTCAGGAATAGATTCAATATAGATAAATAGACAGGACTTGTCTGTGTTTTCCCTAACTGCGTCTTTTAAACAATTTTTCAACTCTGTTATTCGATTTCTGAAGCGTATGACATGTCAAATCAACCGTTGTCTAGTATATATCTGTATGAACCAATTTAAATAAAATTATGAGCATTTTAACGTTAAATTGTAATACAATATAACCAGAAGGCATGCGATAAACTTACAATCCCTAACGGTTCCGAAATTATGATTACTTTCTAGCCTTACGAATACTTTGTAATGCGGTTTATCGCTGCCTTGCTTGGTCATGTTTGAAGGACACGTTTTTCGCTTGTTGAAAATTACCGGCTCCTAATGATAAAAGCGATAGAATTACGTTTTGACTAAAATATAAGTAATTGCGATAAATGTCCTGGAAATGTCTGTAGAGATTTGTTCAAATAATTAACTTTTAACAATTTTTTACTTCTCTTGTATTTGTAATGCGTTTTGCCATCGTATCAATTGTTTCTTAATCATGCATTTACCATTTTATAGGTCGGTTCTATTCTTTCATGGTTCTGTTCGACAGTGACGGTGTTGGTGTTGCGTAGTGGTATAAGTGCCGGTTCGTTGAATTTGAGTTTCGGTTGTCGGGCCTTGGTACCGAAAAGGTTTGCTGGTATAATACACTTTTTCTGGTTTATGAAGTAGTGGAATAGCAAAAAGGACCGTATAGAAGCAGAGCGAGAATGTATGTGCGTTGGAAGCACCACTAGTTCTTTATTGCTTTGCGTTCCTCTGTACCGCGAGGTATTTATTTTTATTCTTGGGAGAAAACATTTAGTGAACATTTTTTCTCAGTGAAATAAATTGTTTGGAGGTATATTTCATATAAACAGCGGCAAGATTTTGAAGGTTTTGAAAATGCCTAAAAATGTTCTGTCATATTAACGGCTATATTTTCACATTTTTAGGTCATAAATGCTTACATATTTCCAACATTTTTAGGTCATAAACATCTGGGCCCTACTCATACACATTGCATGCTCAGTTGACTCTGCAGTCACCACCAATGCTTGACAAAATTTGAAAATTAAATACTGCAGTATTATTGAGAATCAATGTTAATAAAAATCAATAATTTCACACTGTAACTATTTTGTTGATTAGCGACTTGATTTTTCTTTTTCTTTTGTAAGTCTGTCATCAGTTGTATTGAAAACATTAATTACACCAACTAAAATAAGTTCTAATTAAATGTGAAGATTTTGATCTACTCTGACAAGTATAAATACAAGCTAGTTGTGCTACAACAGAATTTATGTTCTCGCGTTATTTCTAAATTGGCAATTTTTAAAATATACAGAGAGCGAGCTTTGAAGAAGACTAGCATTATTTTTGTTTGCTTTTTGTTCTAGTTGTTTGCAGTCTTTTCATAAACACATGAAAATTTTATGAAAAATTTGCAGTAATTTTTATGAAAAAATTGTTTAAAAATATTGTATATTTCGTGCAAAATTTTGCAGAGACTACTCATATTTTCATAGAATTATACATGACCTTATTTCAAGATCTGTCTTTAAATATCATATTTCATTAAACAAACAAACGAAAAACTATCTTCAATATTGGAATTGTAGGAAGACTTCAGAAACAATTCGGATCTAATGAAATTTTCAAAAAATCAGGGATTTCAACAAAAATGAGACCTGTTCTTCCAAGGACCCTTTATACTATCCAAGGAAGTCATTTACTATAAATAAGAACAAGATTTACACACTTTTTTACCTGGCCTGGCAATGAGAGTTTTTGTGTTAAAACTGTTTACATTCAAAAATGGTCTCCAAACTCACAAGATGCCCCAACAATAATAACATAAATGGAACGGGAAAAAATCAGATTCGGAAACAATTTCTATTACGAACGACGGCAAACTCTCAGAAAAACTAATCAGAATTAAAGACAATTCGTAGCAGAAGGAGAGACCTATACTTTTTGAAACGCGTAAATTTAGTGCGTTCAGTGGATGCAGCGAAGATTTCAATCCTACCGAAATCATTTGCATATTAATTCGCCAAGTTCCGGGATTAGAAGTCAGTTTTTAAATTAAAAAAAAATTTAAAAAAAGAATTAAAATAATTTTGATTTTGTAATCCTATTTACTTACGAGTGAAATAAAACCATGAACTTTCTACGTTCAGGTAAAAAGGTTTAACACACAAATATACCGGGAGAGATGGCTCAGGGCATCAACCTGAGGTCACTGCAGTCCCTCTGACCGGGAGGTCCTAGGTTCGAGTCCCGACAGTGGTAGGGTTTTCAACACTAGCTGGTCAGCTAGGTCGAATTCAGTCGCTGTCTGGATGTGAATTCTAGAGGCCGGCTGCTCTGATCGGTAGTTTTCCGTGGTTTCTCCCATCAATAACAGGCGAATCTTGGAGCAGTACCCTAATAAACGAGCCGCGGACCGCGCGCAATCTTTCCTACCTCTTCCTTGTACTATCGTCTCCCCTTACACGCACACTAACATGCACTAAACTATCACACATGCCGTGATATCGGTCTGGAGCTTAGAGCTTATCCCGACTGGGGCGGTGCCTCGTTGGTGGGAGATACCTGGTTGGGGAAACCCAGCTTGCCTGCAGTAGGTCGGTGCTTGATCTCGCCACCCAGCGATGGAAGACCACCGCCACCTCCCGAGCACTACACTTTCGGGACAAATGACCCTGGTAGTTGACACTCCCGGAATCACAATCAATCAATCAACACACAAATATTCTTGTCTGTTGAAAACGCTCTCCGTCCGTAGGCGAAAATTGTTAACTTATAGCGACTTGTTAAATTGTTTCACATTATTGCTATTACAATAAATAACTAAATGATTTAATAGCACTACATAGAACGAAAACAAGGAAAGAATTCGGCATTCAAACATATTCCTGTCACTTAGCAAAGATGCTTATAGAAGGGAGAATTCAGTAAGAAAATATACATCACATAGTAATAAGTAGTGAAAAATATAAACATAATACATTCTTGGTTATTTGATAGAAAATATCTGGGAAACATATTTTTGTATGAAGCCACTATTCACCGCCTCGCGCCGCTTCAGCATGCGAATGTACACCCCTTTCTGGATATTAAGGGGAAACGAGTTCGTAGTCAGAGGAAGTTGCCTGTGCCCGTAGGAGCGCCGGGCTTCCCAGGCGGGCAAGGAGCTCGTGCGGGCGCGGTTTGTCGTGCCTGGTTTATGGGCTTTACAGACGTCAGCGCTGATAGTTGTACCGATGCGCTCTATAACCATGTCACAACCGTGAATGATTTTAACCCTTTATTTACTGACGGGACTTGTAAATCCCGCGACTTATCGATTTTTTTTTAAAATTCGTAAATGCATGTGGGAACCGTTCAGTTCTGTTCGTAATAGTTCTCTCTTTTACTATGAGATGTCATCCACGGCTGTGACTTCATAGACGATGAGTGGTTTGAAAAAAGTATGTAAATCCTTATAGTAGCTTTGGTGCTTATGTGACGGTATAAAACTCAAGTATGGGTTGTTACCTAGAATACTTGTTATAATAATGGTATAGTGTAGATATGTTGTACATTATTATCATTATCATATGTAAGTAAAATACTGTATTTACGTGAGGTCTTGGCGACTTTCAAAAATCAACTTTTCGAACACTGATTTTGACCATTTTAATACAAAAAAATGATTGTGACGCGTCAAAGAAAAATGTATTGGATTAATGACTGTGATTAGTGATTGTGAAAAATGTACTAGAGGGTCGAGACAGGCAAAAAGCTCATGTTGGTCGGGTACTTTTTACGCATTTCCATAAACAATTGTTTATGGAAATTGTTTAAACAATATCCTAAGTTTGCTATACCACAGTTTTAGACAAAATACAATCCGACGGGCGGCGGTGCATCGTTCACCTCAGTCCAAACCGGAAGGCGATCCGAGTTCTGGTTCCCGAGTAATTAATTGCTAAAGTCGCGTTCTTAGTGTGTCTCATGTTCTATTTGTTGCAAACTTCAACGCCCCCTGGTTCGCAACAATTTGTTTAAAAAATTGTTAAACAATTTGTTTAAACCATTGTTTTTGGAAATTATTACGGAAAATTACGGAATTTGTTTAAATCAATTGTTTAAACAATTTCCGTAATTTACAACACTGAGCTTTCGAGAAAAATACCTTTTTATAGACGGTGGCGAGTCGTTCGCGCCAGTTCAAACCGGAAGGAGATCCGAGTTCTAGTTCTTGAGATATTAATTCCCTAAGTTGCAGTTTTGGTTTCAAGTTTTCGTAAGCGGAATTCGTTGCAAAGTTGCTCTTCGAGCCAACCTGCACGCCGAGAAAAGGGTCCAAGGCGAGTCGGGCGGCCCGGGTTCGAATCCCAGGAGACCTGACTGCTCAGTCGCGAGAGGGCCGGTTCCTACCGACATTCGCCTGGAAACCACGGCCGTCCAAAAGGTAAATGAGAATTACGTGTTATATCACGTAAATCCGCGCCATGCGCGATTTTGCCTTTTTTTACGAGGAAACGACGCACCGGAGCTTTTTCGAGGTCATGAGCTTTTTTGTTCATCTTGCAAAGGTGCGTCGCTGGGAATTATTCGGGGTCTGTCGGCGTCTGTTGGAGTTATTTGATCTCAAAGATGCGAAATTTTCTTTTCTTTGAAGACTCATTCATACTATATAGAGGAGAACTTGGAGTGTACGTAGTGTACGCCCTGTCTCGGGGCTCCTCGTTTCGTCACATTTCGCCGGAAACGAAATGTTTTGACAGAATGTCACTTTGGGCGTGCGGACAACACGGGAAAATGTTTAAAAAATTCTAGGACAGTTGTTTATAACCATTGTTAATTTATTTTTAAATTTGCAATCCGATTCGAACGTCGAACTTTTTACCGGCATAGAACGGCACTGCACGTCCGACGGCGCAAAACGCGATTCGATCCGTCGATCGACGCCGGAGATATCGAATTTACAATATCGGCCACGCCCCCTTTCGGACAGGGATATTTTACGCATTTTCTAAAAAATCAGGGCTTCGCGGGAAAATCGCGAGAGTCCGGGTCCGTACGTTCAGGAGGGCGCCCGATACAACAGGCTGGTCAGCGAAGCCGCCGGACCCTCCAGTTCGGCTCCCGGGGAGTGCAAAACCGCAAATTTCAACGCAACGAATCCTCTATATTTTTTTTATCGACTCTACTTCCGAAGACGAATTCGACGCCGCAAACCGCGATTCGATCAGAGCCTCCGTTCGGGGGCAGTGACTTTTCCCGGAAACCCTTTATTTCAACGGTTTTTCCCCTTCGGTGGGACAGTATCTGCCCCTTAATCTAGGACGTCAGAGTCGCTCCGGAAAGAGAGGTGTCTTGAAGTCTCGTGATCGATGTGGGGGCGTTCGGGAGGGCGCCGTGTTCGAATCCGCCGAGAACGAAGCCCTCAGACCTTTCTTTACACGAAATGTTTTAAGTATTTCCGCCGTTTGCGACACGTTCTTCCCTCGTCGCTTCGTTCTTCGCTCGAAAGAAGCTTGAATTTCGCGTACGATGTCGAAAATCGAAACGCTGCGTTTCGAAAGACATACGACGTGGTAGGTGCTGTCGACTTGTTTATCACGGTTTAAAGCGGAAGGCGATCGGAGTCGCGGTTCCCGAGATATTAATTGCCAAAGTCCCGAGTGAGGTTTTGTGTAATTGTTCCAAACTCGGACGCCCTCTTGCGCAGAAACGGGCAATCCAAGATACGTGAAACGTCGGATTCCCGTCGAAGGGCGAGCGGCAAAGAAGATGCGCTTGCTTTCGAAGACGTAAAGAAATTCTTTAAACAAATTGTTTAAACAATTTTCGACGTATGCGAAAACTCTTTCCGCGAAAAAATACCGCGAGATAGACGAGGCGAGTCGTTTACGCCAGTTTAAACCACGAGGTGATCCGAAGTCTACTTCCGGAGAAATAAATTCCCAAAGTCGCGTTTTCGCTTTGAACTTTTCGAAATTGGATATCGTCGCAAAGTTGGTCGCCCTCCAGCTCCGCAACGGGAACAGCAATCGCGGCGACACCTCGGATTCCGGGGATAGAACGTGCGCGGAAGACGATGGACATGTCGAAAAAGTTCGGAAAAAATTGTTTATGGAAATTGTTTAAACAATTTCCGCAATTTGCGAAAAGTCCGATCACAGAAACTACCGGCCACTAGACGGCGGCGTGTCGTTTATGCCCGTCCAAACTGGGAGGCGATCTTACTCGGGATTCCGGAGAAATAAATTGCCAAAGTCGCGAGTGAGGTTGACGTTGAACTGTTGGAAACTTCGAGCTACACGCCGAGAAAAGGGTCCAAGGCGAGTCGGGTGGCCCGGGTTCGAATCTCAGGAGACTCGATTGTCCGTTCACGTGAGGGTCAGTCCCTATCGGCATTCCTCTGGAAATCACGGCCGTCCGAAAGGGGCAACTTTCGGCCCGTAGCGCTTGGGCCTTTTGGAGCTGCACTGCACGCCGGGAAAGCGCCCAAGGCGAGTCGGTCGGCCCGGTTCGAATCTCAGGGGACTCGATTGTCCGTTCACGAGAGGGTCGTTATCTATCGGCATTCCCCTGGAAATCACGGCCGTCCGAAAGGGGCGACGTTTGGCCGGTAGCACGTGGGCCGAACGCATAAAGTTGGCCCTTTGGAGCTGCGCTCCACACCGGGAAAAGAGCCCAAGGCGGGCCGGACGGCCTGGGTTCGAATCCCAGGAGACTCGACTGCCCGTTCACGAGAGGGCCGGTACCTACCGGCATTCCCCTGGAAACCACGCCCACCCCAAAGAGGCAACTTTCGCCATTTCGATGCGTAGCACGTGGGCCGACTGCACCCAAGACCGACCCTTTCGAGCCACGCTGCACGCCGGGAAAGGGACCCGTAGGGTGGCGGGCGGCCTTGGTTCGAAACTCAGCCGAGTTGACTGCTTGCACACGGGAGGGACGCTCACGTGCCGGCATTTGCCTGGAAACTAGGGAAGACTCAAAGAACCGTCTTTCGCAAAGTCGGCACGCAGAGGCAGGTGCGACGCCTCCAAAACACGCTCTTTCGAGCCGAGCCACAGGCCGAGAAAAGGGCCCAGGGGAGGAAGGCAGGTCTGCTTGCCGAATTCTGCTTCGCAATGATAGGAAGAGCCGACATCGACAGCCGAGCCGAAATCAAAAAGGCGACGTCGGTATGAACGCTTGGCCGCCACAAGCCAGTTATTCCTATAGTAACTTTTCTGACACCTCTTGCCGAAAACTTTTCGAGCCAAAAGGATCGATAGACCGTGCTTTCGCAGCCCGTGCGCATACTGAACGCCCGGGACAAGTCAGCTTTTGCTGCTTTACTCTACGCGAGGTTTCTGCCCTCTCTGAGCTAGCCTTAGGACACCTGCGTTATCTTTTGACAGAAGCACCGCCTCAGTCAAATTCCCGGCCTGAATGTGTCCTCGGATCTGATCACGCGGGGGGTTTGCAAGGCGGAGCCCCGGGCGGGACCCCGACCGGGGACTCCCGCACCGGCGCGCGCGAGCACGCGCGGAAAGCAGCGAGTTGCACCAATTTCCCTCGCATGGCCAACGAGTCTTCTTCACCGTATACGACCTTAAAAATCTTACTGCCTGGATGGGCGTAATATTTTATATACACACTTTTCCAGTGAGAAAGCTTAATTTAATGTTTCTGTTAAAAATTAAAATTACTCCTGAAATGGCGAACAAATTAGGAATAATTGAAAAATGTCTGGGTTTTTATTCCTTTTTCCCTTACAACGTTTCAGCGTATTTCAGCGTATTCTAATACTGTGCCATAAATTGCGAAGATTTCGAGAAAGAGCTCGTATTATATGACGCGGGCGCACGGCGTATACGACCTCAGACATCTTACTGTATGGATGCGCCTAATTTTTATATGATCACGTCTCCTGTGAGAAAGCTTGATTTAAAGTAACGTATTGCGAGCATTATTGCGAACACGATGAAACGAAACAGCAAAAAGAGAATAAAAAGCAGAAACTTTTAAATTATTGCGAATTTGTTCTGCATTTCGACAGTGATACTTTTTACTTTCTTGCCTTACGAATACTTCGTAAGAAGAGAAAGTTATGTAATCGTGCGCCGGAAAACGGCTAATTTTCTGGAGTCTGGTGAGGAAAAAGTGGATAAAACCTGTTGCTAAATTTAGGGGGAAAAATCCTCTACCTCGTGGTGTAGTCAAAATCCACGTTTTGTTGCTTCCTGATACTGCAAAATCGATTCACGGCAAAACGTCCGTGTGTCCGTCTGTGGTCAACGCTAGCGCCTAAACCGTTCAGCCGATTTTCTTCAAAATTGATATTTGCCGTACAAGCCCCATGGTTTATTCCAAATAAGCAAATACACAGAGAGCTAAATATTTCTCCTATCAATGAGTACATTCAACAGGTGAGCAACAGATTTTTCATCCTTCTTCCGTCTTGTACAAGTACACAAATATTTAATCTAGGCAAAAATGCTTCTATTCCAAACCGCATTATCTCCCGATACCCCAAAGATTCTCTTAAACCACCGTAAAGTAGAATGAATCCACTTCCCCCTCCCTTAACCACTTCTGCTGCCAAAACGTCAAATAACTTAAGAGGTTAACTTAAAATCTAATAAAACTTAAAACAATCTCATCTGAATTACTGCTCTGCAGACTTTGTTTTTCGAGGTAGCCGTGTGGCCTTCCTCAAATACTGTTAGCCAAAAGGCCAAAAAATTATGCTGTATTATAAGATTGTACATTAAAACCCCTGAAAGGCATATTATGCCGAACAGGAAGAAAATAAATTTTAAAAAAATTGATATTCCCCGATCGTTTTTACTCGTCTCAAGGCCCCTGAATTTGAAACTGATATTTAATGTTTGGGGGTACTTTACATGAAGCCCATTTGAGATTTTCAAAGTTAAAAGAAAATGGTTCCAAATTGTTTGATTATATTTTGTTGTTGAATAGTGCAAATAACGTTTAAGGGAATGATGTAGGTATCATTTTCGTTGATATCCCCAATTTTTTCGAAAATTGCAAAAAACTTTTTAAAACCTGCATAATTGAAGATAGTTACCTCATAGTCGGAAGTACAGAATTTGCACTTTAAATAAGGTCATATACCATTTTTGAAAAAAAAAAACAGTAGTATTTGCGAAAATTGCGATTCAAATTTACAAAAAAAAAGTTCCTCAAAAACCGCTCCAAATTTTTTCTTTAAATTGTCTTCACTTATGTAATGAAAGACGATGAAAAATGTGGCCTTGGTCTTACTTCTGGGAAATGCAAAAAAAAAAAAATTAAACTACAAAATTGTAGATAGCGATTTTTACTTCAAACAAAAACTCTTGTACAAAATTAGATCTTTAAAAAAGGTATGTAGAAATTTCTGAAAAAAACAGTCGTTTTTGCGTAATCTTCGCTTCAAAATTACAAAAAGAAACTTCTCAAAAACCGCTCTAAATTTTTTCTTTAAATTTTCCCCATGTGTGTAATAATGGACGGTAAATAAATACATAAACTAGTGGTGCTATAGAATGGCACAGACTTTCTCGCAGAACTTAGTTTTCTAATCTCTATAGTTTGAACCAGTTTTTCCGTTATGAATCATAATCTTCCGAAATACCTTCTTTGGGTGCCCAAAGGACATTTTGTTTCACATTCTCTGGATTTTCGGCTTCCTAATGCTAGAAATGAAATGCTAATGCTAGAAATGAAGCCACCATACATATTACTATTATATACGTGTGAGAGCCAAGCAGAGGGAAGGTAGCGGTGCCCGTTAATTTGGTGCATCGGTCCAGCGCTTCCGAGGGAAGCTTCACTGGTTCGAGTCCTGGTCGGGGTATATTATTTATCAAAATTCTCTGTTACAGGAAATAATTGAGAATTCCAGAAAGATGATTAAAATCCATGTGAAGCCATTCGAATCACAAATATTGATAATTACGATAAATGAACGATTTTTCACATCTCTTCTTGGAGTTGTAAAACGTACATACCATCATATCAATTATTCGTCGTTCTGTGCATCTGTATAAACCGATTTCAGTACAAAAGGAATATATCAACGTTAAATGTAAACATAATATAATAATTACGCATGAGAACAAGTTAGATATCCCTAATAGTTCCAAAATCGTTATTACTTTGCTTTTTACTTTATCGCCTTACGAATACTTCGTAAGAAGAGAAAGTTATGTAATCGTGCGCCGGAAAACAGCTAATGTTCGCCAGAAAAATTCTTATAGCTGGAGTCTGGTGAGGAAAAAGTGAATAAAACCTGTTGCTGAATTTAGGAAACTAGTGGTGTAATAGAATGGCGCAGACTTTCTCCCTTCTTTGGGCGCCCAAAGACATTTTGTTTCACATTCTCTAGATATTTCAGCTTCCTAATGCTAGAAATGAAACCACCATACGCCATAACTTTTATACGAGTGTAAACATCATGCAGAGCCATTTTGGTCGCAGAATTGGCACAGCTTTTCGGAGGGAAGCTCCGCCGGTTCGAGTCCTGGTCGTGGCATATTATTTGTCAAAATTCTCTATTGTCACAGGAAATAATTGAGAATACTAAAAACTTTATTGAAAAACATGTGAAGCCATTTGAATCGCAAATATTGGAAATTACGATAAATGAACTCGAAGTGTCTGTATCTATTTTTTCGCGTTTTTAACATTCAACATTTTTTCACGTCACTTCTTGGATTTCTAAATCGTATTTTACCATCGTATCAATTGTTTGTTTATCATCCATTTACCATTTTATAGCTCCGTTCGATTCTTTTTATGGCTCTGTTCGACCTATACGGTGCGAGTTTGGCGTGGTGGTATAAGTGCCGGTTCGTTAACTTTGAGGATCGGATTTCGCGTCTCGGAACGGAAACTTGTTTCTGGTAGAAAACATCTTTGCTGGTTTACGAAGTAATGGAGTAGCATTTAGGACCGTATAGAAGCAGTGCGAGAAAGTAAGTACGTTGGAAGCACCACTAGTTTCTTCAGTTACATTAAATGAAGCTTTCTGAAACGAAATGTGTGTATATGAAGTATTACGCGCATCCACACAGAGTTTTGAGGCTGTATACAAATGAAAACACAATTTTAATATAAACTATTAGTGCGCAAGCGACATATAATACAAGCTTCTTCCCGAATTATTGCCAATTTTTGTCACAGAGTTAAAATACGATGAAATTAAACGTAGTAAGGAAAAAAAGTAATAAACACAAGATATCTTTAAATTATTGCGAATTCGTAAACTACTTTACCAAGGTTTTAATTTTTCATAAGTTATTTTAAATTATTGAACAGCCAAATTATTAGGAGCTTTTTTGGGAATTATTGGCAATTTATTACACAAAAATGAAAGAATAAAATGGAACGTAGTAAGCAAAAAATCGAATAACAACAAAATATTTCTGAATTATTGCGAATTTGTTGGGCATGTCAGCCGTGATTTTATTTCTCATAAATTATTTTAAATAAAACTTTCTCCCTCGAAATTTGTGTATATAGAGTATTACCCGCATCCAGACAGTAAGATGTTCGAGGTCGTATACGAATTAAAACACAACTTTAAGGGAGGACATTAGTGCGCAAGCGTCATATATTACGAGCTTTTTTCAGAATTATTTCCAATTTATGGCATAAAATTCGATTACGATAAAATTAAACGTAAGTGTAAAAAATGATAAAAACAAGATATTTTAAATTATTTTGAGTTTGTTCTCCATTTGAGCAGTGATTTGATTCTTCATTAGTAAGCTGCGGATTTATAGACTCTAAAAACAGTAGACATAGGCAGGCAAAATAGGCACTTAAAATTCAGAAATAGGCACTTAAAATTCGAAAATCGGCTCTTAAAATGACACTATAAATTTATTAATCACACAATAATACAAGCAATATACAAGTATTTCAATTAACATTCATAACAATGACGTACCACAATGTATTCCTCTAAATTTTCTACCGAGAATTGATGTCGGGTGTCTGCCAGAATGTTTTTATAATAGGAGAAACTTCTACCTCACAAGAAGTTATTAAGCAATACTTCATTGCCCCAATCTCTGCTGGAGACCAATATATTGGTAAGGCGGTGACGCTAATTTCATTTCCACTCAGTACTTCTGACTACAATAGCACTTGCTCAACTATAGCATGTTGCAAAATCAATTTGAAAATAGATTTCATGAAATTTCTGATACAGAATCAGAAATCAATGTTTTTGCTTTGCCATTTTCTGTGAATGTTGACAGCGTAAATCACAATTTACAGCTGGAAATATTAGATCTTCAAAATTATACGGATTTGAAGGACATATTCCATCACAAGTAAGATCTACTTCATTTTTACAAAAACTTTCCCTAGAGACAGTTTCCTAAGCTCCACAATCACGCTGCCCAAATTTTTAGAATTTTTGGGTCCACGTATGTTTGTGAGCAATTTTTTTCTTGTAAGAAAATTTGTAAATCGAGACTGAGGAGCTCTCTCGCTGATCTGAACTTGGCAAATGTCCTGAGGTTAAGTTGCGCTCAATCATTTGTGCCAAATATTGAACGCATTGAGAAAAAAAATTAAAAATCTAGAAAGAATTAATAGTATGTAAGATCGTTGTATGTTCTTTTTGAAATAGTTTGTATTACAACTCTTAGACCAATACATTTATATTATTAATGTCAATTCAACATTCAGTAATTGGTACTATCGCAACCTTTCTCAAGGGTATTTCCTTCACTGAATTATTTAATTATTGTTATCCAATGCCAATGGAAGCGACAATAACTATCCGCAGACAATAATAAAGGCCGTTTGGTATTTGCGCTTTTGAACTTCCACTGGTGTCTACGGATGAAAGCACCTCAGTGCGGAGCGAGAAACGACAGCGTGCAGTGACCGATGAATTTCTCATACCTTGATGTTTGACACATGAATTTCTCATATACATCGTTTTTTCTAACGTGGTCGATGACATTATGTCATTATTACACCTCCTGCCTTATAAAATGAGCGTTTTTTAACAGTAGTAAGCACATTTCTGAGGCCACGAGCCCCGTTGAAAAGGACGGTCGCGAATTAATGAAAATATTCATTTTATAAAGCAGGGGGTCTAATAGATTCCTAATGTCACGGTCAAGTAAGAAAAAACGAAGTATAGTGCTCCCGTTCGGTCCCGGCCGCCCCCTGAGGGCCGGGAGCAATCGGTCTTGGCGCTACGGAGCGAAAACGTGATGAGCCCTGATCCAATCGGAAGCGTTTATGTCGCTACAAAAACGTCACTGTGTCGTTCCAACTCCCGATTAGTGTACTTCTGAAACCGTCTGATTAGTGTACTTCAAAAGTACTTCTGGTGTACTTCAAACGCATCTCTAAATAAATCCAAGTAATTTAAAGAGTCCGTAATACGAAATACCCGCGCTCTGGTGGCAAAAAAACGCAATAGTTGTTCGATTTCTCAGTACATTGTGGGATAAAAATAAAAATAAAACGTATATTTGATTAATTTTTATTAAGGAATTTTGCATTTTGATTAATAAATACGAAAATAAGAAACATTTAGGCACCTAAACACAAAATAGGCATTTATTAGTGAAATAGGCATTTATAGGCACTATAAAATTCGCTTAAAACACTCCTAATGCCTCAGAAATGAATAAGTAACCTAAAAGATTGCATTTTCCATGGAAGGAAAAATGTAGGCAAATAGGCAAAAATCCGAAGCTTATTCATTAGTTACAATAATCAAACTTTCTCACTCAGAAGTAAGTATATTGTGATATACACAACATGGTGGCCCAAACAGTCGACGGTAAGCGCCGGGAAACCGCTGTACATGTTGTATACACGGTTGCCAGGAGTTGTTATTATCGGTGGTGAACATTTCATAGGCTTGCAATGGATGCCGTATTTGACTAGAGAACTTTAGGAGATGGGGTATAAGAAATTAAACCGGAAAGACAGGAATTATGGAAGAAAACAAATGGTAGGTTTACTCTACGGTGCATTGAAAATGGAACTCGGTTTGAAGCTATCTCTTCATCCAGCCGTGGAGGCGAACAGATCGCCCGTGAACGACGCGGAATCTAACTTTAATTTTTTGTTTTGTATTGACGCTGTGCCGTAGTAGCAATACGTAATATCAGTCAGGCAGTTAATTGGTTGATGTATTATTTAAATTAATTTGTTTCAACAATTTTTAATTAAGTGGAAGAACGTTTTGGAGAAATAATCAGGATTGGGACTATAAAATATTTCCGCAGTGCCGTGACGGAGCAGTTAATTTGTGGATTGACTTGGCATTGAACATTAGGTAGCACAGACATTTTCCCGATTCGTTGAGTTCGTGAATAGGCGACCATCCGTGATGCAAACAGGGAAAAGTAACTCTAGATGACAGGTTAGCTGCAGATGCTAGTCAGATACAGGTGCTAGGAGGAACATTGAAGAACGAAGCATACGGCATCGGGGCCCGGCCCAGCCGAACGAAGATCGGAAGACGTCGTGGAAGTTCCAGGTTGGTTCTTCGGGGCGCCATGCGACGACTTACAAGAGAGCTCGGGGGTATTGTTCTGACGAGACAGACTTAGAGGCCATGACCATAAGTTTTTCGATAGAAAAGTGTTTAAATTTATTGAGTGAAATTTGAATAAAAGTTGATATTATTTTCCAAATGAACTAAGAGACTATTTATTGTGCAATCTAGAACGTTATGAGTGCAAAACTTAGAACAAAGAAACTTTCAGATTTCGTTCTTCTCCGTACGGAGGGCAGATCCGGTGACAATTTGGCAAATGCAGGTAAGTGAATTGTCATTGAACCGAACCCGACGACTGATCCGGCAAGGCAGTGTTGTAATTTAAATTTTTTTAATACTTGGAATTGTTTCCTGGCGCCCGTAATTCATGATTTTTCTTGAAATAAATTTAAGTTACAGTTGGGGGTTTCAAGTTTCAATATAATGTAATACGCACATGCAGCCAGTAAGATTTTTGAGGTAACATGAATTAAAACACAATTTTTAAGAGAAAGCATTATAGCGCAAGCGTCATATATAACAAGCAGCTTTTGAAATTATTGCCAATTTATGGCACGAAATTGAAATACGGTGAAATGAATCGTACTAAGCGTAAAAAGGAATGAAAAAACAAAATATTTCTAGATTACTGCGCATTTGTTCTGTATTTCAGTAGTTACTTTATTTTTCATCAGTTACATTAAATGAAGCTTTTTCACATGAGATGTGTATATATCAATTATTACACGCATCCACACAGTAAGTATTTCAGGTCGTATACAAATGAAAATACATTTTTAATACAAAACATTAGTGCGCAACCGACATATAACACGAGCTTTTTCTCCAAATATTGCCGTTTCATGGCACAGAATTAGAATACGCTAAAATTAAACGTAGTAAGGGTAATATATTATATAGGATAGTATAGACGCGTAATATATTATATAGGATAGTATAGACAGTGAGAAGGATATTTCCAGTGAGAAGGATACATTTAACGTAACTTATGAAAAAGAATGTCACTGCTGAAATGCAGAAGAAATTCTCAATAATTAAAAATATCTTGTTTTTATTACTTTTTTCCTTGCTAAGTTTAATATAATCGTATTCTAATTTTGTGCCATAAATCGGCAATAATTCAAAAAACTGCTCATAATATATGACGCTCTCGCACTAATTTGTCCTCTTAAAATTGTGTTTTAAATCGTATACGACCTCGAACATCTTACTGTCACGATGCGCGTTATACTTGATATACACACATTTGGAGCGAGAAAGCCTAATTTAAAGAAACCTATGCAAGATAAAAGCACATCTGAAATGCAGAACAAATTCGCATTAATTTTAAAAAATCTTGTGTTTTATTACTTTTTTCTTTACTTCATTTAATTTATCATATTATAATTCTGTGTCATAAATTGGCAAAATTTGAGAAAAGCCTCATATTATACGACGCTTGTGCACTAATGTTTTCTCTTAAAATTTTGTTTTAATTCCTATACGTCTCCAAAAATCTTACTGGATGCGCGTAATTCCATTAATCTAACTGCTGAAGAATAAAATCACTGCTGAAATGGAAAACAAATTCGCAATATTTAAAAATGTCTGGTTATTTATTAATTTTTCCCTTCATATGTTTAATGTATTGTATTTTAAATTTATGCCGTTTATGGGCAATAATTCGAAGAACAGCTTGTATTACATGACAATTACGCACTAATGTTTTTTCTTGAAATACGCGTAGTGTTTTATTTTGTAAAACCTCAAAAACCTTACTGTGGTTGCGCGTAATATTGTATATACACACGGTTCCAGTTAGAAAGCTTAATTTAAATAACTTATGGAAAATAAAACACTGCTGAAATGCGGAACAAATTACCAATAATGTATAAGTATTTTTTAAATTCGTTTTTCCCTTACTACGTGTCTCTTCATCCTCATTCATTTTTGTACAATAAATTGGAAAAAACTCGAGAAAAAGGTCCTATTAATAAGTCATTTGCTAAAAATATTTTCTGTTAAAATTGTGTTTTAATTCGTATACGTCTTTAAAAATCTCTTTGCACGTGCGTATTAATTTATATACACATATTTCTAGTGAGAAAAGTTAATTTAAAACACTTATGAAAAATAAAATTACTATTGAAATGCAGAAAAATTCGCTGTGAAAAATAACACTGCTGAAATACAGAACAAATTGCCGATAATTAAAAATCCTATTAAAATTGTCTTTTAATTCGTATACGACCTCAAATATCTTACAGTCTGAATGCGCGTATTGCTTTATTTACACACATTTCGTGTACGAAAGCTTCATTTAATGTAAGTGATGAAAAATAAAATCACTGCTGAAATACAGAACAGAGTCGCAATATTTTAAAAGTATTTTGTTTTTTATTCCTTTTTATCGCTAAGTACGTTTCATTTCATCGTATTTCAATTTTGTACCAGTAATTGGCAATAATTCGTAAAGCAGCTTGTATAACATGACGCTTTCGCAATAATACTTTTTCTGAAAAATTGTGTTTTCATTCGTATAGGACCTCAAAAATCTTACTGTCTGGATGCGTGTAATACATTATATAAACACATTTCTAGTGAGATAACATTTAACGTAACTTATGAAAAATAAAATCACTGCTGAAATGCAGATGAAATTCCCAATAATTTAGAAATATTTTTTTATTCCTTTCTCAAAGTACTTTTTTTCATCGTCATTCATTTTTGTGCCATGAATTGGCAATAATTCGAGAAAGAGTTCGTATTAATTAGTTAAATATTGGTCTAATAAAATTGTGTTTTAATTGGTATACGACTGTAGAAATCTTACTTTTTGGGCGCGTTTTAATTTCCATACACACATTTCAAGTGAGAAATCTTAATTGAATGTTACTTACAAAAAATGAAATCATTGCTAAAACGGAGAACAAACTCGCAATAATTTAAAATATCTTGTTTTAATTACTTTTTTTACTATCACGATTAATTTCATTTTATTCTAATTTTGTGCCATAAATTTGCAATAATTCAAAAAACATATCGTAGTATATGACGCATGCGCAGTAATGTCCTTTCTTATAATTGTGTTAAGACTTCTAAAGTCTTACTGCCAGGATGCACGTTATACTTGATATACACTCATTTCGAGTGTGAAAGCTTAATTTAAAGAAGCTTATGAAAAATAAAAGCACATCTGAAATGCAGAACAAATTCGCAATAATTTACAAAAATCTTGTTTTATTACTATTTTTGCTTACTACGTTTAATTTCATCATGTTCTAATTCTGCGTCACAAATTGGCAAAATTTGAGAAAAAGCTCATCTTATGCTCGCCTTATGCGCTTGTGCACTAATGTTTTCTCTTAAAATTTTGTTTTAATTCCTGTACGTCTCGAAAAATTTGGAAACTCCAAACTGTCTGGATGCGCGTAATTATTTATATACACGCGTGTTCTGTAAAAAGGCATAAAGTAAATGAAAAATAAAATCACTGCTGAAATAGAGAACATATTCAAGATAATTTATAAATGCATTGTTTTTTTATTCCTTTTTCCCTTGATGTTTAATTTCATCGTATTCTAATTTTGTGCCATAACTTGGCAATAACTCTAGAAAATGCTCGTATTATATGACGTTTGCGCACTAACGCTTTCTCTTAAAATTGTATTCTTATTTCTATACGACCTCAAAAATCTTACTGACTGGATGAGCATACTACTAGCAGTAGTGGTAGCGGTAGCGGTAGCGGTAGCAGTAGTGGTAGCGGTAGCGGTAGTAGTCCGGTCTGGATAATGCCAAATTCATTGAATGAAATGAAATACACTTTATTTTGATGTATTATTTTGTCGTTTTTTAAGAATTTTTCAAAAATGTAATTTTTTGATACATCTGCCATGTCGGTAATATTTATACTTTGGGCGTTTTTAATACATAATTGCATTTGTGAATGCAAGTGCCTCGAATGATTTCAAATGCAGTTTCCCGAAAATTAACTACTCCGTCTTGTGGAAATGAACTAAAAATTGCGCATTTTCGTAAAAGATTAACGATACTTTATCAGAAGCGTCTCAAGAATATTTTTCATTTAAAAAATCTCTTAACTTCATTATTGTTAGTTGTAGGAAGGTGCTGAAAATTTTTTTATCTTTCATTATTTTCAAAAATTAGTTACTTCGACAAAATGTGACCTGCCACCATTCACTTAAGTGTTCTTTAAGCTATTCGAGGCAAAGTTTAATAACAGTTTTGGAGCAATTTTGAGAAAAGTTTGAAAATATTGATCCTGTTTATAAAGACCCCCCAAAACAAAAACGTCTGTTTCAAATTCAGAGATCCTCGAATTCCTTAAATCGATTGACGATCATAATGTCGTGAGAAAATCGGCAGCATGGTTTAGGCGCTAGCGTTGACCACAGACGGAAGAAACGACAGACATTTTGCCGTCAATCGATTTTTCTGTATTAGGGACCCAGAAAGCGTGGATTCTGATTACACATTGTGTTAGAGGAAGTAATTTGATATGTTCTCGGATATGAACACGATTTACCCTCTTTTTCATTACCAGGACCTGGCAACGAGAAATTTTGTGTCTAAAATTCGCCGGCACAACAGTTAGAACACTTTCTCTTTACATGAAGTGTGTACAGTACGATAAGTAAAAATATGGTACAGGCGCCAGTAGGTAGTAGCTTGGAGGAGGATGGTGAAAAAAACGAAAAGCTAACTCAGACTATACGTGTTATGAGACTTACACGTACTGCACACGTGCCGTTTGGAGCAACACCAGATAAGTTTGCCTTTGTGTCTCAGAGGGGAAAAGAGAATACTCATAAAGTGAAGCTGGAGCAATAGCGAGTTGGTTTTTTAATCTGAGGGTTGTTTCTAAAACGCAGTATTTTACTGCCTCTGAAAGAGACAGGTCTCTCTTTCCGCTAGTGAGATAACTATCTCTTTGTGGTGGCTTGGCTATTCTGAGTCATGTGAAATAATATGAAGTAATTTAATATGAAGTAGTTTAATTTTCTTGGCCGTGAGTGAAAATATTGTTTTTTTTCTTACCAAGTGACAACGCTGCAGAGCCCCGTATCTCATTTCACCTGGAGACGAAAGTACTATCTAAAGACAATTGGCAAAGTCGGCAGTAGCTTGAATCTGATGAGATAAAATCGACAATCTCTCTGAGCAAATGAGACGACGTTATTTAACTTTTTATGAACTATGATATCTTAGAAAGCAGGAAGACATCACTAATATTGTCCCTGGTGTATAACTAAAAGCAGTAATTTTTTGCGTTAACTTTTGGTAGAAATAGTTTTTTGAAAGGAAAAAAATCACTATTCATTGTTTACTCAAAATCTATTATCTTTTTTGTGTAGTAAAAATAGATCATACATAATATATTTCTACATACATCGGAAATGGCTAGATAATTGTATAATATTGTATTTAACTCCAGTAGCATAATCAATGTCTAGGAACATTTCCATTTTAAAAACTCTTTTTCGACAAATTTTAATTTTGAAATGGATTTTATTTTACTTTAAAGCTAAGGAATACACAACTAAATACTCTCTCATAAAGTCAAGGAATTCCAGAAATATTTATCATAACTACTTTCCGGTAACCTTATTAACTTCAATGTAGACATTGCAAATGTGTTGACACATTAAAAATAAGACAGACGCAACATGGACACACGGAACAATGAACATGCAAAAGCTGCTAATATCTATTTCAGAACTTTAACTTTGAGAGATTTCAGAAGACAGTGTTTTCCTTTTTTCTTTCCATATTGTTTGTTGCGTCAGCCCTGATTTGTCACGGAATTATATTGTTGACACCGCTTTCAACTGCTTCGGTGGTTAGAATCAACACTTCGATCGTTTATCTGCATCGTGAAGTTGAAGCGTGTGCTATAGTCAGCGTTCCTCCTTTTACGAAAAATCTTAGTTGTTTACGATGAGTTTCAGGGAAAACGTGCAAATAACATTAAAGAAGTAGCCATCGAAGCTGAGTTAATAAATGTTGATCCTGCAGAGACAAACAATACACCAGGAAGTCACAACTCGAAAAGAGGCTGCCAGGTGACCGGTGTTCCGCGTAAGAAGTAATTACGGTCCAGAAACCTGGAAAAGAAATATTGTGAAGGAAGAAGGTACAAAAATATCATGTTAAAACAAAAAGATATGTAATGAAGTTAAGTGTAATTTGTGGCGACATGAATAAGTATTAGTGGGTAACATAAATGTTTGCTAACCAAACGTCGGTTTTCTGTTCTTCAGGTACTCTTCCCAAGGATTCCCGAAAACGCAGTTTAAGTTAGCAGTTTAAGTTTCTATAATATTTATTATAATATATATATATATATATACACATTTTTGTATAATATAATATAAAACATAATTTCAAAACTTCATGATAATATGTATCAAACTCTTGTTTCTAATTGTTTTTACCTAATTGTCAAATTTTACGAGAGATTAACCTTCGAGAAGATACAACCCTTATCTCATAATTTGTATTGTGAGCACATTAATTTAGCAAGTTTTGAAAGTGTCTGAAGCATTTGGCAGCTTTTGCAACTGGATACGTTCGCAAGAACTGGAGGAGGAAGAGGGCTAGTTGACGCCATCTTTTGAGACTGACGCATCTAGTGGTGCTCTTGAGTTTTTGTGATTTATCTACTATTTTAGCGATCTGACTATTTTGTGTGTTTAATTGCTTTCATTACGTGTTTCAGGTTAGCTGGTAATATAATTTCGGCTGGGTTTTTTTTGCTATAAACCAAGACAACCAACAGATAACGAATTTTAAACGCTTACTGACCTTAACGATCTTCACATTTACAAGATGGTGATAAGAGTGAAAATCTATAAACAGATCAGTTTATATTCGATATATCACTGTGCTATCTTTAATTACTGAAACATTTATTCTATTTCTGTGACGAGTGGCGATTCAGTTTATTTGAATGTTACGAAGACGGTGTGTCGAGTAGTTTTGAATTTGTGTTTCAAATCTTATTCTGTATTTTCAAGACAAATTTTCAGTTAATATCTTTATCTATTTACTGTAAAGTATAGTCGACAGATTGTATTAAACAGTTGCAGCTTAAGTGAACGAAAATACGTAACCACATTGCTAAATTTCGTAAGTACTAGCTTTCAATAGATTTTTATTTAGCATACTTTCTCATTCTTGTATGGAATCTTAATTTTAATTTATCGAATTCATATAAATCTTATACTTTTCAAATATTAAGCTAGGTGATTGTTGCTCTTATCTCAGTATTTCTTGTATTTATTCCATTTTTATCAAGTACATTAATACGCAATCGTGACATGGCTACCGTTCGTTCTACTCTTTTACTCTCTACACCCTCAAAGCCGACCTTCTGATAGCCTTCACACGCGTAAACAATAAGTTAGATAAATATATCCGAAGGTTGGAAGAGGTCGTTTCTCTGCACAGTTGGTTGGGTACAAGTAGGCAACACTGCGAATCTTCCCAACCGTGCACCCGTGACTACACATAAGTTACAGACACCACATCCAGTCGCAATTCAAAACATATTTAGAGTTTTAGATTATGAAACATTTCCTTCGCCTTCCTGATCCTCACAACCCTTCCTTTCCATCGTCAAATACATGCCAAATACAAACCAACGCAAACGAACTAGGAAGCGTGTCAAAACCAAAACACGTAAAGCTACGCATCCTAACCCTCTTGAAAACAAAGTCATTCCTACTGAGCCTAAAATAACAGGTACTTATTTTAGCTAACAGCCATGTTCGCCATCTTTCCTCCATCCTCAGTAGCAAGTTACCCCCTACTACTCTGTCTCGTCTATTTTTAAACCTTACGGGAGGTTTGCAGACGTGACTGCAGAGCTGGACACCCACACGAAGACAATTACCAATCAGTACACAGTCATCATAGAAGGGCAGAATGACATTAATTTGGGCGGACATCAAAGGACGGAATATGTAAATTTTGTTTCGGAGTGTAGGTAGGAAGGTGAGGCAACGGATGACGCGATCGATAAGTATGCGCTAAAACTAGAAGCGGGCGATTTCGATGCCGAGTCAATGCTTGTGGGTACTGATGCTACACCGGAAATGCATGATAAATTAAAAGCTTTAATTATTGAATATTAGGGACATCTTTTCTGATAAGCCAGGTGTAACCGAGAATGTAGAAATGCATATTGAACTGATCGACAATAAGGCGAAGGTTAGGAGTGCGCCTTATCGCACGTCAATGAGACAGTAAGATTTTACGAGAGGAGGTTGCTAAACTGTTAAAGGACGGAATCATTGAAAGCTCAGATTCTGATTTTCCGTCACCCATGATTTTAGAAGAGACTCCAGGGAAGAAACCTAGACTCTGTATTGACTCCCGGAAACTGAATAAAGTTATTAAACAGAATATTTTCCACTGTATAGTTTAGATGAGAGAATTGAAACGATAGCAGCTGCGAAAATAATATCTACTTGCAATTTGAACAAAGGCTTTTGGCAAGTGAGGATGACGGAAAGAGCGCAGAGATATGCCACTTTCTGCACAAATTTCGGAAGTTACAAACCACTACGTATGCCTTTTGGGATTAAGAATGCGCCTTATGTGTGTAGTAAATTAATGGCGGCATTACTTAAGAATTTGGAATTCGGAATTTGCTATTCCTTATATGGATGACATCGCAATTTTCAGTAATGATTGGTCGGATCACCTGCATCATTTACGCACGGTATTTCATATACTAAGGAAGGCGAAACTTCACGTTCAGCCGGCGAAATGTAAGTTTGCTCGTAATGTTGTCGTAAGAACTGTAATGTTTTGGGCTACGAAATTGGCAGTAGTCTTATCAAGCCGAATGATCTAAAATAATGCGCGATTAGGGAATATCGAGACCGAAGACAAAAAAAGAAATGAGGAAATTTCTAGGATTAATTTCTTATTACAGGCGTTTTTGTGCCGCGATTTTCGGGGAAGGCTGCGCCTCTAACCGACTTGTTAAGGGGAAGTTCACGACAAGGGAAAATAGCATGGTCGCAAGATTGTGAAAATGCATTTGTTGAAGTGCGGGAAGCTCTGTGCGGTGAACCGGTCATTCATGCGCCATTACATCCCCACTCCAAACATCACCTAACACCCTCTCCTTCGATCCCAAGAAATAACCAACTCCCTCGCCCAATCCCTGGCCGAACGCTTCCGTCCCGTCAACCTCCCACTCCCCAGCCAGGTAATCCAAAACTACTTATGCACCCCCTCCCTCCCACCGACACAACAACAAACTTGGACAACAACGGACGACGAAACGAGACATCATATCAAAACAATAGACGACAATAAAGCCCCCGGACCCAATGGAATCCTTCCTTCCCAACTCAAACACCTACCAAAGAACGCCATTCGCCTCATCACCCTGATCCTCAACTCCTGCCTTGAAAACTCATACTTTCCCTCCGCCTGGAAGAGAGCACGTGTCTCCATGATTCCCAACCCGGCAAGGATCATCGGCTCCCGTCGAACTTCCGCCCCATCAGCCTTCTCCATATCCTTGGCAAAGTATTTGAGAAAACCATCTTAATCCGACTCACTCCACTCCTAGATCCCATAATCCTCCCCACACAATTTGGTTTCCGAGAGGGACGCTCCGCGGCCCTCCAATCACTTCACCTCGCCATCTCAGTTGCCACTCCACTCCAAATCCCCAAAGAAATCCCCGTCGTCTTCACCGACCTCACCCAGGCATTTGACACCGTTTCCCATGACATACTTCTGATGAAACTCCACCCCCACGTGCCCCACCATCTCTTCTCATCAGAAGCTACCCGATCCTTCTACGTCCGTCACCGCTCCAAAACCTCTCAATCTTTTCCCATCCAAGCCGGCGTCTCGCAAGGAGCTGTGCTCTCCCCAATCCTGTTCTCGTTGTACATCAACGACATCCCATCAACCCCCGGTGTCAAAACACTCCTTTACGCTGATGACCTTGCCTTCCTCGCCCCTGACGCCATCCCACAAGAAGCCCTCGCCCGAACCCAAGAAGCCCTCAATTCCTTCCACCTCTGGGCCAAATCCAATGACATTACCATCACCCATCCAAATCCCAAGTTATCCTCTTCTCATACCGAAAAAACCCATCCCAGCCTCCGCCCCTAATAATCAACCTAATCCCGATCCCATGGCTATCCGAAATCAAATACCTTGGCGTCACCTTTTCCCGAAAACTTCTCTGGTCCTCCCATATCCAAAATACCATTACCAAAGCCAATCGTATCACCAGCGACCTTTATCCACTCCTCACCAACCAATCCATCCTCCCCAAGAAAAGAATCCTCGCCTATCTTTCCTACATCCGTCCAATTCTGACCTATGCTCACCCTACCTGGATAGCCACATCTCCCACTAACCTTGATTACCTCACCAAAACTGAAAATATAATCCTCCGCCTCATCTTCCAACCCCCAATGTACACCCGCTTTAACGACATCCGTTCCCAAAACAACCTCCCACACATCCTTTCCCACATCCACGATTCCGCCATAACCAATATCCAAAACTTTATTTCAAACTCTACCTTCCAAAACCTCATCACCTCCCACCTACACATCATAACCAATCCCTCACGCCACTCCCGGAAAAAGCATCCACTTGATATCCTCCAACTCCCTCCACCAATCACGTAGTGCGGTAGCCAGACGACGAATCACGGCGACGGACGAAAAGACGATACGACGATGATCTACGAATAACATGACAAACGAAACTGACTACCAAACAAGCAAACTCCGTCCTCTCAACATCCTACACCAAATCCTTCCCATTTCCCTCATATGTTTTTTGAAAAAATTGGAAAAAAGAAAAAAAACTAAAAACCAAAAAACTAATAAAAATAAAACAAATAAAAATTAAAAAAATAATAAAAACAAAAAATAAAAAAATAAAAATAAAAACAATTAAAAAATATAACAAAAAATCTATTATATTTTTCCCACATCCTCCCCAACCCCTCCCTTCCCATCCTTTTCCCAACCTTTCTCTCCACCGTCCAAAACACCCTAAATAAAATAACCCATCACACCGGGAACTAATAACCTATCTATTTGCACAGCTCTTCAATCCTCGCCCGTGTGCGAGGGAGTGGGGGCTACAAGGCGAAGATAGAAGACCCTCGACACCAACCCAGGCTGAAGAGCCCCTTTGGGGGCAGGCAGCCTCCAGGAAACATCCCGGAAGCGACATGCGCCTGATTTCTGTAGGGAATTTTTAATGCAGTTCGACGCGTCCGACAGAGGGGCGAGGATT
>JAHLJT010008446.1:187938382-187992502 GCA_031308135.1 Acheta domesticus
ACTGGAGGGTCATTCCATGCAAAAAAGTAGGAAATCTGACACTACATCTCAGAATTTAAAAATATTTGCCACCTTACTTATATGATACCTGCATGAACCAGGTACAATATTTTTGTCTCATCATCCATTGTTTAGCAACAATGGGCACTTGAAATATTAGGTTAGCAGTCTGTAGACATTCCGTTATGATTTTTTTCCGATGATATGCAAACAAGCAAAAAATATGAAAGTGACACCATTTGTAGAAGAAATGTAAAGGATAATTTTACGCTAAAGATATTTTTTTACCGTGAGTCTTTAACAATTAGGAAGTAAACAAATTCTAAAAAATGCAATAAATGGAAATATAATATTTTTAAATTCTTGAATTTTGGAAGAAAAAAGCTGAAAACTACTTTCAAGCTACTCTGTAAATTCATCATGGAATCTTGAATGGTTTTAAAGTTATGAATAAAAGTATCTTACTGGCGCTCCATAACGAACTCGTCTCAGCTGCTAGAGCCGCCGCGCCACAGCGCTCCTCGTCAGCGCTCGGCGTTAGTTTTTCCTCGCCGCGCGATGGTGGATTTCGCAAAACTACTTCTCTAGGTGTTAATTTTGCCGTAGGAGCTACATGAAGAGATACGCCAAATTCGACCATTATTTTTTGTTCACTCCAACTTTTTGGTAAACACGTTAAAATCATGTATTTCTCATTAGCTGTTTTCACGTTTGAAATTTTTCTTTGAATTGTGTCAACATTTCTTCTCCATCATTGCTTTCTGTACTCACATGAAATAATTCAGAAAACTGCTTTATTTACGGCACTCACCTTTCTCCTTGCGTACGATTTCTCTCGGGTTTGTTTTCGCAATGACAATGGTGATTGACCCAGAGGATACAAAATGTTTACATTACTGATAGTGGCTTCTCTGCAACTCCTGGGGCTACGTACTCCTCTTCACTTGACGTTTTCACTTCACTGTCTGTTTCAGTTGAGTCACTAAGATCTGCATTGGGCATTTTGGATATTTTGTGACGACACAGATCGCATATGCTTCACCTACCACTAAATTCGATATTTTCTTCCGCATCGCCTCTGTTATCTTTCTCTTACCCACCCGACTTTTGTGCTTCTCAAGTCCGAATGGATTGCAGCACCAAAGCCTGTTAAACGTATTCACAATCTTTGGCATTTTCTATCACGATGTATCACTGAAAAGTAACATGCGAAAACTAAGGCTGTAAACTGGTGTCAGGATCCCTTCGAAGGCATCGATGGATATCCCTAAGGAATGAACTTGGCGGTGCCTGCCTACGACCTTGCGTCACCCCGCGCTGGGCAAAAGGCACGCGACTTTCAACCTTAAAATGCGCGTATAGTTTTTATTTAATAACTTACGCATTTTTTAAGATTCCATCGAGACAGTTTGCAGAATGGTTATTTATTAGTTCTTCTTGCAGTGTGTAAAATATGAAAGAAAAGAAAATATTAATTTGAAGAAAAATGTATTTGTTTAATTATTAGCATTTTTTATTATAAACAAATGTCTCAATCCTTAATATATTATCAACTGCTTAAAATATGATCATTTATCTTCAAAATAGTATGTGCCCGTTTTTAAAGTTTTATTCATTTTATGAACGTCATAATTATTATCATTATTGAGTAATTGTGTCATCGTCCATGTTAACCCGTAATTGTTGCTAAACTGCTGAAGATATTAATTCCATAAATTGTCTTTTAACTGTTCATCATTAGTAGATTAATGTAATACAATATGAAAAAAATCTGAGACTCACTGTCAGAAAACCTGAAATTTTGCATGGAATGGCTCTGGAATGACCAATGGAATTCCTGGAGACGGAACAGTTCCGAAGTCCTAATCCGTACGGTCTATGATGCATTCGTGTAATGTGCTACTGTGTTCTTCACACAAAACGCATAATTGAACAGTATCTCATTCATGGTATTTCATTCAGAGTAGAGAAATAATGATTGAATGTCTCCATCTGCTGACACTGCGTTGGATTTAGTGATGTACTTGTGTTTCCTTTCCTCTGTGCGTTCTCACAGGGATTTGAGAAAAATATCTGTCATGTCAAAAAACGATTGTACCTTGCAACAGACCCGTAGTATACACAGTCCAGGCAGCCCAAACGTGTCGTCTGCAAGGGAACGATTCGCCTGCAGTGAAGATTTTCATGCTTCGCTCCATTTCCGTACGACGCTCAGCCACATTGGAGAACTCAGTGGAAGTAAGGGAAAGGAGGAACAGAGTACGCTTCCAGTGGATTTTTCATTATACACTGCCTGCCAAAAAAATATGTTGCACCCAGAAGGAGTGGTCCAGTATTATCCAATTCCGGTACGCATTGATTTGTAAATAAATGATTAGATTCACATGTATCTGTAATGTGTAGAACGCCCACCAGAGTGCATTCGCCAAATCACCGTCCTGTCGTTGAGTAGTTATCAGTAAACTGCTAAGTAGACAGGAACATCATTTACGTACAGTACCTACGATGCCGCGCAGACACGTTAGACAGCATCCCCACCAACTGAATACATTTTCTCAGAGGCCGCATTGTGGTACTTCACGAGACTGGTTGGTCGCATCGTGCAATTGACTGGCATGTGGGCCATACACGTGTCACAGTGGCCCGATGTTGAAATCAATGGGTACGTGAGAGCACCCATGCACGTCGTGCAGGCTCGGGTCTACCAAGAACCCCCCCCCCCAGAGATGACCAACGTGTGGTGCGCCAAGTAGTGCGGAATCTCATGACGTCGGCTTCCGCCATCTACTACAACAACCTGAGTTTCCGCACCGGCTTGACGACTCGCATCCATCGGTTTGATGTCCCACCGCCCCATGCGTCGGTTGCCATTAACACCAGTGCACCGACGTCGACCTTCGGATTGGTGCCGTGCCCGGGAGGCATGGACAGAGGACGAATGGCGTCGCATCATGTTCAGTAATGAGTCCCGCTTCGCCACAACCTTCGATGAGCATCGGATTCGTGTCTTGCAGCGAAGGGCAGAGGGCTCATCCTGCCATTATTGTGTAGAGACACAGGCGTAACCCCAGGCATCATGATGTCGGGAGCCGTTGGATATGCGTTCAAATCACCTCAAAGAGTGCTTCGGCAGGCTTTAGCACAGCGATGCGTCGCAGAGTCCGCAAGTCCTACCTCTTAAGGCACAGTACCCTGGGAGAGTGATCCACCAAGATAACGTGTGTCTATGGACTACCTAGAGCATGTTGAGGTCCTCCCATGGCCAGCGAAATCCCCGGACTCTCCATCATTGAACACGTGTGGAATGACATTGGAAGGGGCCCCCGTCGCAGTACCAACCTGCAGGATGTGGAGGAACAGCTGCAACTATTGTAGACGAACTTCCCACAAGAGAAAGTCCAAAAGCTATGTGACATCATTCCGAACCTCACAAAGGCATGCATTGCAGCCAAGAGGAGGTGCGACGCCCTACTGACCTGGCGCCAACCTTCACCTTAATTGACAATTCCACTTGGTCTTTTGTCCCTTTCATCCCATATTGCAATCCGTTCAATAAAGTCACATGGCCTTTCAGCATATGTAGTATCACTTCCCACTACTTCTTGGTACATCACTTTCTTGGTCAGGCAATGTAGCCTCCTTTTTTCAGGGTTGAAAAGTCAGAGTGTTGAAAATTTCCGGAAACATAGTTTATGAACTTAGAAAGAAGGGTACAAAAACTGAAAATTGTAACTTCATAAAAAACATTAATTACAAAATGAAAGAAAATGGCGAAATGCGTACTATTACACAATGTGCCGCGTAAACAGAACGGGAAAGGGTACTCCCGGATAAGATGGTAAAAAGTTCCCCTCAACCAAATGTCATATGCGTAGTTACACAATAATTTGTCATAAAAATAATATTTTTGAAAGGTTTCTTAGCCCCCGTCCCACCACCCACACCTCTCTACAGTCAAAAACGTGTTTTTTAATTTCAATTTTTTCGTCAACTTAACAATATTTTATCAAACTGAAAAAATATGATAAATAAGAAAACAATTTTAATTATTAGAAAAACATTTTTGAAATTTTCTCAGACCCAAATTCAAACACAAAAAATATTTTTGAAAAAATAAAAAATAATTTTGACTGTCCTAGAAATATGGAACAGGCTCGAAAAATCTCAAAAGTTCCTCTTAAAATACAAATTGTTGTGAATGTTTTCACATTCTTGGACTACTGGAATGCAGTTAAAGAAATAAAAACCATTGCTCACCTTTAAGCCGCCATTGGCAGCATCATATCATGCTGTTTTACTTTCTGGCTAAGGAATAGAGAATGTTATGTATTATGTAATGCTGCACGAAAAAACGGCGAACTTTCGGTAGACAAACTCTTATTTCAGGGCCTTGGAAACGAAAAAGTGGACAAATCCAATTGCTAAAAGTGAAAAAAAACCTCTGTCACATTGTGTAGCTAGAATCCTTGTTTTGTGTATTGTAAGATTCCGAAAATTGAATGACGGCAAACGTCTGTCAGTCTGTGAACAACGCTAGCGGCTAAACTGTTCAGACGATTTTCTCCAAAATTCGTTTTTCCCAATCGATCTGGCTGATGTAGCGGCCCCCTTGAATTTGAAACCGATATTTCAGTTTGGGGGGTACTTTATATGCAGTCCCTGGGACATTTTCCAAATTTTCATAAAAATGGCACCATTATTTTTGATTAAATTTTGTTGTTGGATAGTGTGAAGGACGTTTAAGAGAATGGTGCAGGTGTCATGATCGTTGAAAACTCTGACCTTTCGAATATTGCAAAAGTTCACAATTTTCGGCGGAATTGATATTCCCTCCAAATCCGCCAATTCTTCAAATGAATGTTCCCCAATCGATCTGGGTGATTTCGCGGCCTCTTGAAATTGTAACCGATATTTAAATTTTGGGGGTACTTTACATGAAGCCCCTGGGACTTTTCCCAAATTTTCGAAAAAAGCTCCAACTTTTTTCTTTAAATTTTGTTGTTGGATAGTTTGAAGGACGTTTAAGAGAATGATGCAGCTCTCATGCTCGTTAAAAAAACCGATTTTTCGAAAATTACCCACCTTTAATATATTTTTCAGTCTTCCAAGAACTAAAATAATAAAGATAGAGATTTTTTTCCTTTAATAAAATATGTTCCTTAAAGAAAGATTTTGAAATAAAGTCAAGTACAATTTTTCGAAAATTTGAGTATTGTTGTGAAATTTTGCTTGAAAGTACAGGCGAAAAAGTACGTGCTGTTTTAGCACCACTAGTTCTTTAACAGGTTCTGGCAATAAGAATTTTTCTGCCGAAAAATAGCCGATTTCCGGTGCAAGATTACAATAGTCACTCTTCTTACGAAGTAAGGCGAGAAAGTATAATCAAAGAGATGCAAGAGTAATTTGCAGGAAACAAAGTCTACTATGAATAAGGAATACAAGAGGAGGCATTTTCTAAATATATTCTAAAGAAATGTGTGCTAATAAGACAACAAAAGAAAATATTTCTGATCAATAAATATTTTAATGTTATTTTATCATTTACAATAATATTTTCCTTTCAATTTTAGTACAATCTGGCCGTAAAATTAATAATGAAATAAAAATATACACAGAAAAATCTGTTACTTAAGAATTCTTTCTTCTACACCTTTGTTACGACCACGTATCCAAAAATGTATTCCTTAAAAGGAAATCGATTAGTGATATAACATTTGTTTAATGTCCTCTGCGATATTAGTAGTATATTACACTCTCTATAACTGACCTTCTAAATGAACCAATTCGTTCTCTCATCGTTTTATACACACAAATATTTTTTGTTACTTTATTATGATAAACCTTAAGATTACGATTGATATTGGTTAAACATTTACCTTAGACTTTCTTGATTTATAGAAGAAGGTACAGGGGGTTCATAGAACTTCAATAAGTGCATGGAACGTTAATGTCTTGGGTCTGGATTTCCCCCTTTTCCTTTACAGCCTGTAGTTGTGACACTGAAATATGTCGGACTCCTCTATTGTCTTAATTATGAATTGTGAGAAATATAAGATAGTTTATGATTTATTATAATAAGTATGTGTGACTTAATTTTTAGAGAGAAAGTGTGATTGTTATGGTTTGTTGTGAACTTGACAAGGATATGGAGGTAAGTGCGATGAGAAACATTTTTTAAATGTCAGATTGTAATTTAAAAAACCTAGGTGAAAGAATACCTGTTAAAAGATATTAAAGGCGGTAAGTTTATCACCATCACCCTTACAACCATGTCATTGACATGTTCATACCTAACCGTGACAATCATTTTTTTTTCACTTTAAAATATATCACAAGCCTTCAGAATAAAATACATCATAACTTGTATTCCATATAACTCGAGATTGTTTTGTGTCCACGAATGATATGCGGAGAAAAAAGTTGCTAAAAGACCAGAAACGCATGATTTTTATGAAGTACAAAACGTTACATTTCTATTACTGAATAAAAATTTAAATAAACTAATGGTTATTATTGCTATTATAAATTTGTCTCTGACTTTTATATATAAAAACAAAACTATGTTCAGAAAATAAAATGATTCTTCTGATTTTTCTATACAGCATACATTGAATGTATTTTGTGTGACATTCCCATTTGCATCGATCTTCTTTACGAAAACTCAACAACTTGTACAGTTGTTTGTTATTCTGATTTCGATAATAAATACATTTTACACTACAGCGTGACATTTTAAACTACATCTTTCTAATGCAGAGTAATTGGCAGTGTCAAGCTGTGGTCTTAGTCGCCAAGTTACCTTTGAAATGGGACTTTGTTATTAGAGCGAATGCGCCAATGCGTGAAGTCAGCTTACGTGGCGCCATTAAAATGTCTCACGCGTATCCTACAAATAGCGCCATCAGAGTAAGTGTAACTTCCCTAACTAGTGCAGTCGATATGTCCTTGCAAAAGGTGAGATAGATTTTTTGTTTTATTTTATTATTTTGATCATATATTGGTAAAAGTAAGAAAACCCATTGTTTCCTGTGCGGGGAGGAGAATACGACTGACTCTAAGGAATCCCAAAAAAATGTTTAACATCAGTAAGTATTAAAAACACTAGTATTTATCAGCTTTTATTGATAATGACCTTAGAAACCCAAAAATACATTAGAGAAACAATTAGTACTTTGGAGCACTCTCAGAGTTAAAAGGAGAATTTAGTGAAATTTTAAAACCTCACGGCTCTCTTACTATTTGATTTAGAAAAGTAATTTATGAAGAAAACCTATCAAGAATTTTATTACCATTAAAATTGTAATAACCATTTTTGCATTAAGATTATCATTAAAAAGTTATTATGCATAACACAAAAAAACGAAATTTTCCTGTTTTTAAGGCTACCAAAACCTTTCCCGAAGTATTTCGAAGTGGGAAAGTAGAAATTTATTACCAATAGCAATATAAACAAAATGAAAATAACTCTACCAATTTTTTTTGCAAGATGGACCCCCTAAAGGGCCCATCGACTGCACTACATCTCAAACTGCTTGTTTTGAGCAAAGCAACATAGCAGCCGATTGAGAAAAGCAAACGGAGTGGAGAGGGAATTATGTATTTGCCACGTGGTTAACTTCTGTCATTGAATCCAGAATGATTCCACGTTAAAAAGTACATGCACTCCTCTACGGAAAGAAAATTGAGTGTTTCATCTATACCTATGGCATTGTGATGAAACTATGTTATGCATGAATGCGCCCCTGAACTTGTGAGTTGAGTGTTTTGAAACACGTAACAAATATATTGTATTTGGAATCAAAAACTAATATCGAGAAGTAGAACTAACTCAATTTTTTCGCTAATTATAAGCACGAATAATAGTAACAATATTCAGATACACTCCGATCTCACAAGTTAAAGGATAAATTAAAGCAAAATCACAACTCAAACAGGATCTATAAAGAAAATATTGTTGTAATGCCAACATTGGATAAGCTAAACTCTTGTGCAGGTTGCACTCACATTTGTATTCACCATTTCCGTGACAGCCCTGTGTGAATATTCAAAGTTAAAAACAAGCATTAATTGTACAACACATTTCTTAAAATGTGACAATATTAAGACAAACCAAATGAATGAATACAATGAAAAAGAAATTCGAACTGGACCGAAATTATTTTAAATTAAAGATTCTACGTATTGATGAAAATTGGATATAAAATAATAATATTCTATAGTTAAGAATTGTGTTTTTAATACTAATATACGTCAAGCCTCTTATTAGATGTTGGTTACCTCTCAATTGACAAGAGTAATTTCAGATTCATAGTAGTACGTAAGATAATTATCACAGAAATTTCTATCTCCCGTGAAGTTACAGAAAAAAATCTTGAACTAAGAAATTTGCATAGTTTTTTACTCACAATAAACGGCACAGTATGCACCATCTGATGAAAATAATATAAAATAATATAATATTCGTAAATATAATGTTTGTGCAAAAGCTTATTCGTTACTCAAAAAACATTATTTTCTTCCAAGAATGGTGTACACATTCTCTTCTCAGCGCTGTACCACGGGTATTATATTGTATTTGGCAGCGTGATTTTCGCCGATGCGCGGCCTCCGCTCTCTTCGCAGCTGTTATCGCGAGTCATATATGCGCTTTTCCAGGGGCGGTCGCCCCGGCCTGTCTCTGTTTTCGCGATCTTGCAGAAGTCACTAATGCTTACCGATAGAGCGACTGCCATAGACCCGCAACAGATGTACAGACAGCAGCAAAAGAAAAGAAACATTTTCTCACCGCGCAGCTGGCGTCAAAATAACTTCTATTTTTCGAAAATGTTTAAAATTTTCAAGTGCAGAAAGGCGCCGGAGGCTTTAATCGTGAATAATTGCGAACATTGTGTAACGCCTAATCTACATTTTTATTTTGAAACGTTCTTTCCAGTCTTCAGAATTCGTGGTGCGGGTACGTCCAGGCATCTCTAATTAAACTATAAATACTCGTGCATACCGCAGTATGTGATTTTTTTTGGCATTTACTGTCTCAGGTTCAATAAACAAACATATACATTTTATTCATATTTGGAAGCGATAGGGGTAAGATAAATGAAGAATTCGAAAAAGAATTTGGCCTTTCGCTTCAGTAACACTATTTCTGGCCTGAAGCAAAACTCATGTTCAGAACACCCTCTTCCCCAAATTGGAAAAATATGTACATGCTTTATCAAAGAATGCATTTGTTTTATTTCTTAATAAATTCAACATAATCATCTTACAAAATAACATAAAATAGTAAGAAAATATTTGATTTACATGGAGTCAAGAATTAATTGATCAAATTGCATTCTGGTAGACGGCGCTAATACCATAATTTATCAGATTAATTTAATCTACATTACATCTGAAGCGCTGTACTGATTTATTGAAGAGAAGATCATATGAATTGTAATGTGAATTGATATATATTTGAATAATTTTATGAAGTAATGAAAGGCGAATTCATTATGAATCTCAAGTTAATCGCAAGTTTTATTCAATAACGGACTACTTTCCTGTGTCTTAGAAAATCATGAGCTTTTTTTAAATTCTTACATTCTACTAATTATTTTCAGTTTATCATTTTTTCAGCCTCCCTGACATCCAGGGCCCTGGGTGACCGTGCGATCTGCCCATGTCTAGCTTCGGCACTGATATGACCTTTATAGGCACCCCTGGTAGAAATACTGGTAAACAACTGTTGAAATACACAGCAATTTTCACAACTTGCATATATTTTGAATGGACCAGGAGAACTAATGTACTCCGTATTTCTCTTAACTCCAATAATGTATAAAAAATGGGTAGGTCCTGAGATATCATCAGTAAGTAACTGAAGAATAGATAAATTATTATGGGCAAATATTACTTAGCTAAAAAATAAAGGCATTTATTTGTAGTATGTAGAGCCATCAGTTTATTTCATGAAGTGGAAAATATTGAAAAATTGTATTCATTATTTGAAATGGAAAAAAGTGTTTTGCTTGTGATAGTGTTCGGTATCAGGTTTTTAATATACTGACATTGATGGTAAGCTATTAATTAAAAAACATTTTCATATGTTAAAATTGCATTTAACATTTACTATATTTAAAAAAATTCGCGTCCGTAAATTTTAGGCTACTAATTTTTTTTATTCGTTATACTGTATTATCCACTCTTATCTAATTTCGACATCATAATGCTAGTATTCTTAATTTCTTCATCACTTCCACTATCTGAACTTTTTTCTCCAAAGTTCTGTCTTTCAATTTGTTTCAACATTGTGTGTAATTTGTAATGAACACAATATAGGCCTACCACATAACTGCATTTTGAGCTATAGTGAATTAATGTACGGATTAATTATTAGGCAGCAAAACAACATTTGCGATCCCTGAATGCCTTATTGAGGATTACAATTTACCTGAGAGAATATGTCTTTCATGGTCCCTAAAATAAGATTACATCTGAGTTTGTGACATTTTTAATACAAAGAAGATTATCCGCTAAATTAGAATATACCCACGATAAAAGTAATAATGGTATTTATACTCTTGCTTAGATATGTAAACAATTAAAATATTTTAGTTATATGCATAATGTTTACTGAAAACTGATATTTATCTCACATGAGTGGGAGGCACATGAGGCCGACTACACAAATCATGTAGTAACCGCAACAATGCGCCGTGCGAAGGGAAGGGTTCCCTTGTCGTTCCTTTGACGATAAGGACGACTTGTACTTAGCAGAATGAAAGGACTCTTTAGCTTTTTGTCATCAACTAGTCATATCTAGTTTTCTAGAGTTGCCATTCATTGATTTTTTAAAGATTTATTTTTATTTCTTAGCATCTTAAATGTGAAACTTTCCTTGTCAATTCGCAATTCGCTCCTTCGTCAATCGCAAGTTGAACCTTTTCCCTCCGAACGGGAAGCCGTATCTCCGCAGTATTTCAGCCCAGCGGGCAATTTTTCTCGCCTGACCTCCAGAGACGTCTCACAGTTCTTATCTCTCGCATACTCCACGTGACATGTGCCGTGGCCATTCCCCCGCATTGGAGCTCCGGCCTACACAAACCGGAAGAGGAGTGTTGATAGTGTAGGGCAGTGGTATCAAGATCTGCTACAGGTGGCAGTGGCACGCGTTGTGGCATCGTGCCATGCCACGAGCTTCTCTGCGCAGCTAGCGTCGGGAAAGAGAACTATTAGTAACCCTGCTGTTTTACAATAGGGATGGCGTTGTCTCTTGTGGCGTGATAATGAACTGCGTGGAGGGGCGATTTCGTCGGGGCACTCGTGCCACGGATTCCCGCTCGTGGCATCGACCTTGACAACACTGGTGTAGGGTTTTGAGACGCTCTATGAGCCATCTTGGGCCGCTATTATAGTGTGCTATGACTAAGAAGCAAAAGAAGAGGATGGAGACCACTTACATCAGTCTGGAGACAACGCCCTATCTCGTAAAAAAAAAAAAAAAATTGAAGAGAAGGAAGAGGCTTCAGACCTTACTAGTGGCCGGATTTTTATGTAATTATATATTTTTGTTTTTCTTCTTAACCTTCTCAAAGTTGTAATCTTGACAAATCGTCACGCTCCTAACACAATATCCAATTTCTTCGTTACATAATTTTACATATTTAGTACTATATTACGTATTTTACATATTTTGCTATTTTTACAAAATATTATTTTATTCTATCAATTTCCTTCAATTTTATTAAATGTAATTTTATGAAAAGAAGTGTTTTAAAAAAGCCGGAATTTTTTCCTACGTTATTAGTGAAATCTAGGCGTGAAAAATATCAATGACGCCGTGTTTTGTAACTTTTAACCTTAATTTCCGAGAAAAATCGGTGATTGTATTCCATCTAGTCTGGCTGCTAAACTAGGGTCTTGGATAACAATAGATGACGCTTTTACTACTGACAGGAATGTTGCATGATGTACAGTATGCATCAACTTGTGCTCTCCAAATGATTTTTAAAACGTTTGTATTTTAAAAAAATTTATTAAGACACTTTTTATAAATGTAATTTCGTATTATGTAAATGGATTTTTAATTGAAGTATTTTAATATTACATATTACATCCGATTTTACATATTTATTACATATTCTTACTGTTATAATTAAATATTTATGTTCATATTGTGACGTTTAATCTGTATATTTTTCCGGTCTCTTGACATTACTTGTGAAACCTATCTACTTTCTTCAGGTTTGGGAAATAATGTTTGTATGTAGTCGAGAATCGTTTTTTCCGCCGGCAAACATGAAAAACTAAATTTTCAGATGATTTTGAACTACCTTATTTTCTCGGCAATATGCTTTTGTTTTTGAAATATTATGAAAAAGTAACGGGAAAAGAAAAGGAGAATTTGAACAGAAAAAATGATTATAATAATTAAACTTTATAGAAAAAGCATTACTTTCATTTGCAATTTGAAATTGTATTTGAGGGTTTGCGTAGTATTTACACCTAAAGGGCCATCCATAAATTATGAACGCAAATTTCGAGTATTTTGATTATCCCTTCCCTCCACTGGAACGCACCCGTAACGCGCCCTTGAACTCCCAAAAAATAATTACGTAATGCTTGAGACCCCCTCAATTTGTATTAACTTTATTTGTGTTTAGTTTTAAAATGTATGATAATCAGAATTAATTGGCGATGCACACTGCACGTAAACTGAAAACAGTTGGTGTGAAGGAAGGACGCAGACATGAACATTTCTTGCAAGCCGTGCACACGTCGTGGATGTCGCATGATCGACAATCTACTGCACCAATTTAATTGGATCCAGTACTTCCATTCATTATAAGAAATTACTCAATTAATTTAATTTATAAAGTAATTAGTATCTTAATGTTTTGGTATAAGACAGAAAAAAATATTTTTTTTCACCAGATGTCGAAAAATTAAAAATGAAACAATGTAATCCTCTCCCTCCTCTTTAGCATTACGTAATTAATAGACGGCCCATAACTTGCAAGCTCATAACGCGAGACTAGCCCGCCACGGCCCTCCCCAACTCTCGCTGCAGTTGATTGAGATTCCGGGCGCGTCAACTAATGAGATCATTAGTCCCATAAGTGTAGTGCGTGTTTTTATAGGGAAGTGGCTGGGATATTTCCCCGCTGAATGGCGAGATCCGGCGCCGACCTACCGTCGACAAGCGGGGTTTTTCCCAACCAGGTATGTCCCAACCGCGGGGCACCGCCCAAGTCGGGACACGCTCTAAGCTCCCGACCGGTCTTCCGGCATGTGTGGTAGTGTAATGTGTGAAAGGGGTGAGTGTAGGACAAGGAAGACGAAGGAAAGATCGCGCGCGGTCCGAGGCCCGTTTGTTAGGGTACTGTTCCGGCATTCGCCTGGTGTTGATCGGAGAAACCACAGAAAACTACCGACCAGAGCAGCCGGCCGCTAGAATTCTCCAGACAGCGACTGAATTCGACCTAGATGACAATCTAGTGTCGAAAATCATGCCGCCGTCGGGACTCGAACGTAGGCCAGAGGAAATGCAGTAACATCAGTGGAAATGCAGTGACATCAGTTGATGCACTGAGCCATCTTTCCCGGTACTGCAGTGAAAGTCCATTGTGGTGAAACATATTCGACTATTTGAAAAAGTCCATATAGCCAGGACTACAAAAGGAGGAAATTTCGTATGTAAAAGGTTACGTTCTCTTCAACGTGAAACTTTAAACAATTAAATGACGTTATCCACTCAATGTTCTAAAAAACGCAAGATGTATTCATTATTAAAAAGAAGTAAAAGGTAAATTAATTGAAATTAAAGACTGACTTTAAATACTTGAATTTGAAACTGCCAAGACAGCCGTAGTTTCCAATGTGAAGCTGTTATGCAAAGCCTAGACCAAGATTGGTATGCATTAATTTGTGTAAATAAAACAATGAAAAAGTGGTATGCCGACTTGCTAGAGCTTGCTAGAGACTTGGTAGAGCCAACCTACCTCAAGGGCTGTATAACCACTCCCACAAGTGAGTTTGCTTGGCAAAGGACTATACGACTATAGACGTTCGACAGTCAAGCATTCACAAATACTGCCGATACTATAGTTTTCTCTTATATTAAATGAACAAATGTTTCCTATGGCATTTTATTGAAAACGCGCCATTTTTGAACAGCAGTTTCTTGACGATTTATCCTTGTCTATAACATCCAGAGGTTCGTATTTGTAATGAGTCGAAGCTCTGAGTGTAGTTCTAAATATTGACCAAGAAACTAATCGTTCTACAACAGCACACACTTTCTTGCATTATTTCTAAATTTTTAATTTTCGGAAATTCAGAGTTCAACGAAATGAGACGTGCCCTTTTAAGCGTCCCTCGTTCCATTTGTGAAATGTTGAAACGGTTTTTGAGAATTTTCTACTAATAGCATTCATTTCAAGCTCCAATTACGCAAAAATAATTTTTCAAAAATTGTACATGACCATATTTAATGAGCTGATTTTTTTAGAACAGATTTTGTTTGAGGCAAGAATCTGTTCAGTTTTTTAGTTTTGAAATATTAACTTATTGCAATTTTCGAAATTACAGAGTGTTCGCCGAAAATAAGACTTGCGCCAGTTTTTTACCGCCTTTTGATAGATACGAGGAAAAAATTCAACGAAAAAATTTTGAGTCTTTCTTTGAGAAAAAATTGTTGAAAAAAATTTAAATGCGTATATTTCTCACAAAATTATGCGAAAACTACTCGTATTTTTGAAACATTGAGACATGACATTAATTCAAGATCTTTCTTTAAATTTTATTAAGGAAAAAATCCCTATCTTCAATGTTGTAGTTGTAGGAACAGGCCAAAAAATTGGAACTTTTCCAATTTTTGAAAAATCAGGAATTTTAACGAAAATGGAACAAGAAATCTTGTGCGTACTTAATGCTATCCGAAGACACAGTTTAATAAAATAATTTGGAGCCCTATTTGAGAAAATTTTGACAATGTTGTTGAGGCTTTATTTGATGTACTCCCAAAAATCAAAATATTCATTTCAAAATCAAAAAACATGCATCGACTTCCTTTAAAAACATCCACCTGGGGCGCACGCCCCAGGTGCCCCCACGTTCCCGACCGCCCCCTTGCGTCATTCATGCGTGAAAGTGACGCTGCTTGTCATCATGTCCAGACAGCTGGCAAATTGTATCTAGAATAGATGGAGTGAAAAATGTGTGTATTTAGAAATAAATTGTAACGCGAGAATGTAAAAGTTAAAGAGCTTCTATGAACATTCATATCGTCTCAAGAAAAGAAGAGAGAAGTTGTAAAGCAAGCCAAAGTTAAAATTATTCGGAACGTAATTTACAAGTGGTCTGTTTATATATGTGCAACTATTCACTCCAAAAACATTTAAAATTTATACTACGATCTCCAACATCGGAGATTGATCGAGTGTAGGTGTGTTGGCGGATAACTTCGCCCTCTTGGATGACCCGACCTGCTGCCAAGCATTTGGCAGTATATCCACCGCATGGGAGCGTTACAATCAACGAGTTAGAATATACTACACAGAGTGGTTGACCCTATGGTTCCAGCGCTTTTGGTGGACGCTCGCCAAATGAGCGACCGCCATGTTTTTTGTCCTTAAAACATGAGCGGTGCCTAATGGTGGCGTGTAGAACTATTACACTGAATCGACTTTTTTGTATCAGATCTTATTTCTTTAACCCTTTAAACCCCGCCTCTCACGACCGTGAGGGTTCGGCTTTTTTTGGTACGTCTGTGAAAGCGAAGACGGACGCACAACGATCGTGAGGGTTTTGGGAATGTTAATCGTAGTGTATTACACCGCTAGATCTCATTTTCATCGCACTCGTAGATCACAGGGTCCGTTTGTTTTCGAATTAAAATTCCGTGTGGCTGAGTCAGTAAACTCGTGTTTTTATTTTTTGTTTATTCATGTATATCGCAAAATATAGACGATTGCTTAAATTGACTTTTATAATTACTGTACTAAAGAAGTGCTTTACGTTAGAATTTTAGTTTCTAGAATTATTTTTTTAGTAATATAAGATAGTGTTTATCAACTATCTCGATAGTGAGGGTTCGGCGTTGTGCTACTGAAATTGCGTGAAGTAGTAACGTCTGTTGGAATATATTTTAATAGTTGATGGTAAATATTTGCAAGAGCCATTCCAAAATGCGCAGTGGAAGTGGAATGTTTATTTATGTTGTTCACGAAACAAAATTTGTTTTAAAGACTTTCGTGTAAAAGATAAGTTAATTTTTATGTTATAAATGCTCATTTTCTATTATGTTTTTTAAAACAATGTAAACTGCAATGTTTATTATGTTATCCACAAAATAAAAATTGTTTTTAAGATTTTCATGTAAAATATATTAATTTTTATTAAAAATGCTTTTTTTCTCCTATGTCTCATTTTTTAAGCAATGGAAAGTGCATTGTATATTTATGTTGTTCACGAAACAATTTTTTTTAAAGTTGTTAAAATTGTTTCATGTAAAAAGTAAGTTAATTTCTATATTAAAATATACATCTCTTATATTATATTTTTCTTTTAAACAATGGATTCATTAGTTTCATTTCAGAAATTCTGAAGTCATTACTACCTAACCGTCATGGGTCGTGCGGGTACGCCCACGCCCATTCTAGAAGCGCAATATTTAAAAAATATTTTTCCACACTTAGACATACAATTATCATAAAAATAACTTTTGTTTGAAGAAGAAAAATAATAATTTCAGGTCTTAAAGGGATATTGTCTTTTAGTTGTCTGTATTTGAATTATGTTAGCGGTTAAAATAATAATATTCACATTGCCTGTATGTTCGGCATATAAGTGTAAACATAGAAAGAATCAAATCACTAATAGATCATTTTTCAAGTTTGTCACCTTATTTGTGATTTGTTTGATTCTTGTAATGAGATTCACTTTAAGGTGTTCCGCTATCTGCAATCAACAGCTTCCATTTTTATGACAAAAACCATGCAGGAAACAATGTGTTTTTAGTTTCTGAATTCGTTTCTTTCTCCGTACATATTGTGATTTCGTTTTTAAATTATTGGTTTTTGGTCGTGAAACAGAGGTCCACCCGGCCTTAACAACAAAGGAATGCTAGAATACTCTGTTTCACCAAAAGGCGCTGCCTGCAAAAAAATGGTTTAATTTGCTGCAGAGATGGAGGCGCTTCAGCCACTCTATGTACTACGTTCTTGCTCGTTGGTTACTATAGTTAACTGAAACCATCTGGTCGAGAAAGTGAGAATCACGTCAATCATCATCACGGAGTGCGCTTGCTCGATAAAGATCCCCTAGACCCATGCCGGGGGTAGGCTTCAAAGAAAGGCTGGGTCGGAAATGCGGGTGAGGAACTACGGCAAATAACACTATTCAATACAAAAAAGAATACTTCCAACACTGCTGTCATTGGACAGCAAGTCTTGAAGGGAAGGTCGACTGCTATTAAATATTCGCTATTTATCTTTTGCGTTTAGGAACAGCCACTTTTTATATATATTCTTCGCAGGTAAAGAACTGTTGTATTGTATTCATACTATTCTAATATGTTATTTCAATGTTTGTCAGAACTAGAAAATATTGTTAAAATATTTAATTTTTTGCAGTGTTATATAAGAATATTTTATTTGTTGTTCTTGAGTTGTTTTCAGGAGCTTGCTGTCTGCAATGGAACCGTTTCCAACCCAATAATTTCTGAACCAGATTACAAGCCCCCAGTGAGGGGAAACTTCGAATTGGGCGCAGCAAACGCACTGGTATTTCATTGGGGCATTCATTGTATTATACAAACTGCTGAATATTAATTTACGTGGAAGCAAAGAACATACAAGTTTCATTAGTTATTCAAGCATTGTGCATCTTAAGAAGAGGACATAGTTGGATGGGACAGTAAAAAAGTCATTTTACAATTGGTCAAAGGTCAAAAATTTTCAGTTGGTTACTACTTCACTCATCCATGAATAACGTGGCTTTCGCATTATTTTTAACGTAATTATGCATCGTACTTTTTTTAATAATACTCTTCATAACATCTTTGACAAATCATATTACCAATTGAAATACCATTTAATATTTCTATAACAAATATTTTTGAAATTTCTTGAAGTACCAATATATTTTAAAAATTTTGTTTTTTAGCTGCCACTCAGTCTTTAAGTATTCAACTTCGTATTGTAATACGACTTTATAATGTTCACAGCCAAAGGATTTGCAAAGCAGTTCAATACCACTATCCAAAATACCATAAAATCATCAAACCTATGATATTATTTTCGAATTCTATTTTTCCTGTCTTGTGTGTTCGTGTACACTGACCCCTAGGTCAATCGGAAACCTATTGCTGAATACAGCAACCACCTCAAAGTTCCCTCCCGAAGTAATTTCCCTTGCCAGTGAGTGACGTCCATTCTTTCTCGTATACAATGCAGATCGCAAGCCACTGATATGAGCAGGTCTGCTCGAGATATATCATGGCAGTATTTCCTTAGATGCATGAGTGAAAACATGAGTGCTCTACATTCTACAAGTAGCATTATTCTTATTATATTCTCTTGCAGTACTGCAATGGAACACGAAAAAATTAGAATATGGCTAGTAAGACAAAAAAAGGCTTCTAGAGTATGCTTCAATTGTAAATTGTTTATAGCTTATAGATACAATTTCCTTCGATATTTTTCATCTAGTTAATAGTATAATAATATTACTATGCATGTCGTAATAACAATTCAATGTCAAATTCTAGTGACAACATTAATATTCAAAACCAAAAATATTTTGTGGCACGAATTGTAATTAGAACTTCCCTAATACATTTCTTCTCTTTATAACTTTAATTAAGTATATTTCAATTAATTATGAATATTGAAAAGTCAATCTCTTGTAAACATATTTTCACATCTATTATAAATTTATAGAGTTACGACTATATCATCTACATTCCACTTGCCAAGACCTGTTGCATGGAAATTAATTTGCCGTCATATATTTTTCTAATGTTTTGTTTTCTGGCATCAAATTTCTTCATGTTTATATTAGGATATTACATTAATAAGCGTATTGTACAATGAAAATTACAGACATAAAATATATTGATTATGTACAGATTCTTCTAATTTCTATTTAAAATGGCAGTGTGATATGTTCCCATTACCTGCTATTCCAAGTTGAAATATTTTAATTTTGCCACTGGGCGTTAGGTATTAATATATAACTTCATTAGATTATTCTTTGCCTTTATCGAAATACCGTTCTTTGTGCAATCATCACATGTCATGTCAAGTAGACGTTCTGATTGGTCTTTTGTTGTAAATACCATTAACATCATCACTGTCATCAAGAACACTCAAGTCCGGGGGATCTACGAATCCTGAATCATCGTAACGAGGTGTGCGGGTACCTGCAGGACTGTGTCCCATGAGAAGAGGTGTTCTTGCCCCTCCAGGGCTATTGCCAATTAACAGAGGATCGTCGTAGCGGCGGGACACCAACGTGAAATCGCGGTGAGCGTGTACAAGTTTCTGGAGTCGAGATATTATTTCATAATCAGGAACAGGTAGATCCAGACCCAAAAGTTTGCTTACAGACGTTCGGAAGCTGATAAGCTGAAACAGAAGACAACAAAAATTTAAAACATCGGCTGGTTATTCAGCTCAAGATAATTTAAATATAGGGCCTCTGCACTTGTGGATTATATATTTTTACAATTCAGAAGCTTCCTAGTTTCTCCTGAGGTTTCTATTGAGTTAAGACTTATTCTGTTTCTATCTGTTCAGACTTATTTCATTTGTAGATTTTAAAACATGAGACCTGAAAATGTTGAAGTTACGCACGTGAATAAGATCAACCTTAAAAGCCGGTGTCGCTAACCGAATTCCTTAGCTACGCTCCGTGAAGCCACGGACATTGAGTAATTCGAGGCATTGCGTATTTCTGGTTCGGTGACCGTCTAGGAACTTCGGGATGTAACGGTGCAGAGCCCCTGGCCGAAGGGATAAAAGGCAATGACTGAAAATGGACAACGGACATCCTACGTGTTTCTTGTGCAATGCATACTTCGATTTAAAGTTGTTTTTTAGCAGTGAGGGAAGAATTGTGAATGAAGTGATTGCAAAGATGATTGAGGATACAGTATTTAATATGTGGATTTTATATCAAGATCCGTTGAAATGAATCGTGTTATGTGTCGAACACTATTATTGTGTACCTGTATTGTACTGCTCTATAATCGTTTAAGATTGTTTTCAGAATATATTTAATTAATAATATGCTAAGTAAGTAATTTTTACAACTGCCAGTTGATTCTTCTCCTATTGAAATTCCTGTTTGTTTGTTTTGAAAAACAACAGGGGCTTATAAACGCAATACGTGATATTGTGGATATTTATTTTTACATCCGAAGTGGAAACATGGAGGGTAATTATAGAGTTCAGTAGTTCTGTGATAATTATCCTTCGTATTTCCGCCTTGGATGTCCAAAGAGTAGATTCAGAAACTATGCCAGCTGCCACAACGATCAAGAAGAATGCATTCCGGTCACCAGGGTGCAGAGCAGTTGATATTCACTTGATCCTTATTGTAGATGACACTAAACAAGGTTCCCCTCCTATTCTGTTTTCCTACATGGTGCCAATTCATATGTATCTCGTAAGTCCGTTGGCGGTTGGAGAGGTTTAAGCGGCAGCTAGCTAGGCTGCCACTAGATGGCACTGACAGCAGTAGCTAGGAGCCCCGTTGCATTGCACCCAATCTACTATACATAAAATATGAGGTAGGAGTGGGGACGAGGATGAAGAATCCATTTTATGGGGTGGGACTGTAGAAAATCTCACAATACTATAACGGATATCATCTATGAGTGATTGGAAGTCATAGCCTTGGTGTAGGGGGTACTTGGGCGCACATGCTCCAAGCGTGCGTCACAAGGCGGCCGAATACGCAAAATGTGTTCACGTATTAATTATTGATATAGATTTAGTTACATATTCATTTTGTATTAGTGGTCAGTACTGAATCTGTTCGTTTTATCCAATAGTGTTTACTATTTACTCTAGAGCACATCCTGAAAGAATATGCGTAATTGAAGTCTTATAATTGATGGACGTTTGATATTTCTGTCAATGCACTTATACAAAACTGATCTATTCAATTATATCACGAACTGTATTTTTCAACGTACCGAATTTTCTCGTCTTTGAGTATCAGCTAGATTCTGCTTCACGGAAGCTAGCTCGTCTCTGAGCATTAGCACGGTTTGGTCACTGCAAGCACGTTCTTGTTCGGCAGTTTGGCTGGTTGTGCGAACCTACAAAAAAGAGAACAGTGATGGACTATTCCAAAAGATGGGATAATGTTCTTAATAGTTAATTAAAGTCAGATTACCTGATCTTTCAGCAAGTTTACTTTTCGACCGTAACGAGTTCTGAGCATTTCCGATTCCACTAATCGCTTTTGCAAATCTTCAATCTTACGACCACGTTCCAAGGCAGATATCTGTGGGAAAATAATAGAAATTCAAACTAAAAGTATTAATACATTTCTACTGATATAAATTTCTTCAAATTATTTCCGTCGTTTGGAATTTTCATTGAGGGGTCTGATTCAGAAAGGCCCAGAAAAAAATTAAAGCAAATGCTGTATATTCAAACAAGTGTACACATTGTTCTTTAACATTTGTTTCATAAATATTTAAATTTGTGATAGATGTACTGCATAGTGAACGAGCTACTTGTCCCGTGGCTTAGGAGAACCCCCTCACTCTGATTGGGAGGTCTCCGGCTGAGGCGTGTTGTGGCTACGCAACGGCGAACGGACACCGTGCGATTGGCACTTCACGCTTGTGTTGCATTTGAGCTCCACCTGCACCGTCACCGCCTGCGGGGCGACATTTATGCCGACGGTTATACTGGGGGTACAGCCGTCAAGCAACTTTTAGTACCTGAATAGCGGGAAGTTTTTTCTATGCGGTTCACCTGTTCTGATCGTTGTCTAGTGGACACCCGCACATTTTAGGACATGGATCTACATACTCATTTTGATGTTTTATTGAGTGCTATGGTAGTTCGTCTCTGCTGTGTACGCGCTGGACTTTCAAAATTCGCACGACAGCAATTCGGGTGGCGGTCAGTAGGGCGCAGCGTTGTCATGCTTCGTCTAGAGGCCCCAGATATAGTGTGTATCTGTATCTAGGGACTCTAGCTGCGTCCAGCGACCAAGCTTCCTGACAAACCATGTCGCCGTCCGGCTTCCCCATTGGCTGACAGTGCCTACAAAGCCGGCGACTACACCAAGCAGAGGCAGCCCATCTGCAGTCACAGCCACGTCAAAAGCGTGGAGTGACCGGGCTAGTCTACATCGAGGTAACGCCATCGCCGGGTGTCTACGCTGCGCCACCACTAGCCACCGAGAAGTTGGAGTTTTGCTGACAGTCTCGCCCTTCGAGATTTCGGCTTCCGGCCAAAGAAGACAATTTTTGTATGTTTTTCTCATGTAGCCGCGTCTCACGTAGGCCCGTGTATATTTTATGATGGCTTCAATAAATGTGTATCCACGAACTGATTTCGTTCTCATTTTCAAATAACAGCAGTCTCTAAATATGAAAGGTGGAAATTAAATGCAGGCAATACTACTCAAGTGGAAGGGTTATTGTCAGGCCTTAATTTAAGATACCGCTCACGAGTACTCCACAGAGAAATTCTTTCTTACCGTTTTTTTCTCCCGCATGAGTGGCCTGACGGTGTCTGTAAAGGAAATCGTCCTTTGTGCTGATAATTTTGGGGCCTACGCAAGAAAATGGGTCACAAAGGAGATAAACTTGCCTTCATTGACCAGGTTCCTGAGTCGACTGTTGTGTATCAGCTAACATGATACAGCAGGTACCTAATCATCTCTTTACAAAATTATTAATGTTGCACTTATTTCTCCCTATTAAATAAAATTAATTTCGTTTTATTTGTATTATTTATTGCTCACAACCAATATTATCGTGACACTCATGAATGCACCACTTCTGCTCACTAACTATTTGTTAGTTAAGCAAAAAAAAAAAAGACTCTGAAGGAAACACAACAAGGAAATTTTCACACTGCACCATGCCTCTGAGTGGATAACTCCTTACGTATTACTTTCGACGACGCTAACAGACATGACCAAGGCAAATGCAAGAAGAACTGTCACGCAAATTTGGATCATTCAGAATGTAAAATATTGCTTTCGTCATTCTCACGCAAGCACTTTACTTACGATGAGTATTTTTCAGGATGTGGTTCGATTTTCTTCCATGTCCGATGCAGATGATTCTGTTGCTAAAGAAGAATCACCGTTGCTGTTGCTGAAGAACATCAGCTTCTTAGAATCCATCTCTCATATTTGATTCGTTTTTCACAATAAGCATCATTGAATGATTCAAAATTTCGTTACATGAGCCAACTTTCTCTTGGAGTAATTATCAAATTTCGTGAAATTTAAATGTTTTATTATTACATGTCACGTAGCTCTTTACCTGGCTCCATGCTATAAAAGTTCGGCGGAGTTCAGTGTACAAAGGTATGGAGACAATCTCAGAATCCTTTCTCAATCGCTAATTCATCATTAACACGTAATAGTAGACACGACCAACGCAAGTGGAAGAAGAGCAGTCATGCAAACTTGGATCATTTAGAATTTAAAATATTGCTTCTAAGAGCCGCGAACAGATGGTTGTTGACAGAAAATTGTGGTTAATACTCATATTAGTAATCTATTACATACGTTACTTAAACTTATGAAGTATTACCTTGTAATCCGCTGCATCTGATAACTGGGTTTTAAGATCTCGTATATGATTGCGTGACTCGTTCAATTGAAGCTGCAAACGGTCGACTTGCTTCAATACCTTCTTCGCCCTGAAGCACATTAAAACACTGATAATTACCTTTATCAAACAAGCTGGAAAAGTATGTTACCTTTCTGCTGGATGTTCACAAATAAGATATTTTAATAATGGAAATCAAGATATCATTATCTTTAGTATTGGATTTGAACATACTTTTCCTGAAAAATATTGGTATATACAAAATATTAATGAAACCTCTTCTCTTGCTTATTAATTACACATTCTACTTTGCTACACTAGTAATATAATCATCATTTAGCATTTTTCACTTATCAATGAAAACTCTGTTTTCAAGTAAATAGCGTCTCACTTAATGATATTGTATTTAATACTATAATTAATTCTTAATTCTTGAAGGTAATGTGTCATTTCAAAAACTTCTATTACTTCAAACTTATCGCCTGACTCATAATAAAATTGTTGATTAAAATTACGAAAGTAGTAAGCAAATTACAAATGTAGCGTATTTTTCTTGTAGAACAGTTATTTTTGTAGCTTCATGTGACCAAGATACAAGATTCATATGGCATCTCAAGTTCTCAAAAAACAGGCTATTATAAACAGGTACTTGAAGAACGCAACAAAAATGGAAATGACGGAAATTGATCCGATAAATTTAGTGACTTTCAAAGGCATTAATTTTACTTATTGCTTTTAATATTCTTAGCAAATCGAATCGATGTTTTCGATAGTAAAATTTCTTAATTTTTTCTAAAACCGTATTGACCTCATTGATGTGTGAAGAAATATTTTGCAGTAATTTTGTTTTTTGCTTAATAGAAGAAAATGGGCTGTAATTATAAATCCATTGTAATTTTTTAACAATAAATGAAAATCCTAGTACAGAAGTATTATGCTGAACCTTTACCGTCAAATGTATCTGACATTACTAGTCATGATTTTAGAACCACAAATTAATACAAATGTGATTCACTAACTACCATCAGGACAAAAAAATACCCCAGATTCCATGTTGAATTTCATGAAGGTTAGCAGATCCAATTTTTCCGAAAAAAAAAAATCTTCGAGAATGTTGGATTTAAAAGTCACTTCCGAGCGCGAAATTCAAACGGGCTACCGCGCCACCGTCTACTGTGGCGTTGGGTGTTATCTTGTTTCTCCGTTCAATCGGTAAAACTGTCATCTCTGTGAGGCTTCAACAATATCAGATGTTTTATTCAATCTATTAATGTTTCTATTCAATCGATTAAATGCGCGAACGTAAAATGCATTTTTGTTTTAAACCGGGAGAGGTGTCCCAGTGCATTAACAGATGTCACTACAGTGCCTCTGACCGGGAGGTCCTAGCTTCGAGTCCCGACGAAGGCAGGATTTTCGACATTAGCTTGTCAGCTAGGTCGAATTCAGTCGCCGTCTGAAGGAGAATTCTGGCGGCCGGCTGCTCTGATCGGTAGTTTTCCGTGATTTCTCCGATCATCACTAGGCAAATGCCGGAACAGTACCCTACGGACCGCGCGGGAACTTTCCTTTCTCTTCCTTGTCCTATCCTTACCCCTCACACACACACACGCACGCACGCACGCACGCACTACACTACCACACATGCCGGGAGACCGGTCGGGGGCTTGGCCGGTGCTTCTCTGGATAATCTCGATAATTAGTTTTCCTTCCTCTCACTCTGGGCATATCGGATTCTAAAATAGAAAGATTAAAATATTATGTCCAGTGATTTTGTTGGTATTTAACTTTGTTAATATAATTTTGTTATAGTACATCGAATAAAATTAAATTTCTGAGGGTTTAACTAGGCCGCTATCTACCTAACCCCAAAAACTTAAGCTCAGTTAACCACGTCGTCGCTTATTTTTAAAGTGTTGTTATAACTTAACTTTCCGGGTCTTATTCTCCGGTTCGTAATTTCGTATACATATACAGTTAAGATATGCATTGCTTAATTTTATTGGCGTTTATAATTCATTAAATTCTCTAGGAGAAAATTACTCTTGCCTTACCCGAATTTAAAAACCGAAATAACTTCACAGTTGGCGACAAAATCCAGACATAATTATTACAAATAGGCATGGAGCTACAGGCTACAATGGAGCATCCTTAACTAATTTTAATATGAGTCAAAACAAAATTTCCCTACAAGAACACTTTAGATGGACTGTTTCAGTCAACCTCCAAGGCCAGTTAACCTAACACAAGCCATAATCACTTATACGTAATATACTAGAAAGTAAAAGTATAATGTTCTCTCTCATGTAACAGAAAACATTTACATTGTAAAACAAATTACAGATATGATTTAAAGGTATTGATGGTGCAATATCCTCCCCAATTTTTCTCGTTTCTAGCATAATCAGAACTTGAAAAACTGTTTGCAAGTAATTATTAAGTTACATTTATAGCCCATATGCAAAGCAAGGGGTCACCTCGTCATTTGCTCATTGGATCATGGAAGAATTGGTGAATACCCAATTGAAATGGAGATTGTTGACCCATCAGCTGAATTAGAGTACTTGTTACTGATAGAAATTGAAATGCAGTAAAAATAATAGTTTTAAGTAGCAAAGCAATGAACAAGTAGCAAGGTTTCCTTGCACTGTTACGACTTAAACTTTATATTTACCAACTCTCTCTAAACAAGTTACGTGAAACGAAACCTGTAATAATCACTTGGGCGAATCTTATTCGCAATTTGTATATTTTTCTGCAATCTAAATGTTTCATTTTACTTCTGTACCAAGTTACATTGTCTTCTGTATTAACGTTAGAAATACAGTGCGCCAGGAAATTCTCTCCATACCGAGCCGTATCCAGGCCTCCAATTAAAAACTGCGTTTATGTTGGTAGCAACGAGATCACTGGGAAACAAGTGAAGGGAACAACAATTTCAGCATCTATTATGATTGTGATGAGTACGCTATTTACTTTTTTAAGCTGCAGTTCGTACTACCAACATAATTTCTGTTGCAAGCACTAGCAAGGTGCCACTGTGGAGATACTTTCCTGGCGCGCTATACTCCTATCAGTGTCTGTTAACAATGCAAATTTGAATTTAACACATAGACTAAACATTTTCATTCAAGTTCGTCTTTGTATACGAATTATCCTTTGAAATGAACCTCGAGAACTCGTCAGCCTGTGATGCTCATCGCTAGAGACCGGATTTTTATGTAATCACATATTTTTGTCTTTCTACTTACCATTCTCAAAATTTTAATCTTGATGAATTGTCGCCGTCCTAACAAAATATCAGATTTTTTCGTTACATATTTTTAAATATTTGGTACTATTTTACATATTTCGCTATTTTCTCAACATATTTTTTTAAAAATTTTATCAATTTTCTTACGTATTTTTATGAAAAAAAGTATTTTAAACAAATTCAGCACTTTTTCCTACATTTTTACTGCGTGCTACTACGTACTCTACTCGAGGTACGCTTCGAGAAGACGCGGTCGAATATTCTCACAGTCCGACCTGCCTGCTTCAGTTATCTCAGTGGCGGGAAGTGCACGTCAGCGACAGATCATTCTCACCTTTAGGTGTGAAAAGTATCATTGACACTGCGTTTGGTGAGTTTTAACCACAATTTCCAAGAAACTGTGGAGATCGCCGTCGTTTAATACTTCGATGAGAATATGATATTATGTAAATGAGTTTTATAATTAGAGCATTTTAATATTACATATTATGTCCGATTTTACATATTTATTACATATTCTTACTATTTTCATTACATATTTATGTACACATTTTGACGTTTCATTCTACACATTTTTCCGATCTCTACTCAGCACACATGTCAGTCAAACATATTCAGAAATGCGTCGACGTCAGAGCAGAAAAAAATGCACCACAATTTTTTTAAGAAGTGAACTGGAGAATTTCGTCGAGTTTGGTAACAGTTGTTCGGACCGCTCTTTCTAGTAAATGCTAATAACTCGTCTTCGTTATGACCGTATGCTAAAGATATTTCGCGTAATCCTCTTTTCATGCCCATTCCTTCCCACATTGTTTCTTTCTCTGTATTATTTTTTTTTTTGCTCGCATATAGGCCAACTCGGACCACGCGTGCATGCATGCTGTCTTTTTCCGGGGCTCAGAAACATTATCTCGGAGGCAGGACATGAACCATTGTTAGGGGGGATCAGCATTTTAGATGAATCCCGTTCTTATCTCCCAGGGTTGTTATCTCCCTGGTGTTTATCTCCCAGGTCCGTGGGGGTATGGAAGATGAAATGATGATGATAGTGAGGGATGAAAGTTTAGCTTCTTAACTACCATTAGCCTGCTTGTGTCATTTTCAATTTGGTATTTTTGCTCAACATTGAATATTTTTCGTTGAACTTTAGAGGTGTGCGTTTATTTAGAAGATGCCTAAGCTAAAAGTGATATTTCGCGGCGAGAGTCGGCTATCCGTTTCATAATTCCCTTCGTCCATGGGGGTACAGGGTTTTGTCGGTTTTGCTGTCGGCCATCGGTGTTCTTGCCAGGCTCCAAAATTATCTGAGATACTAGATATCCAGTTGCATATATGTGATTGATTTCAGTAATATCTTGATCTCTACCTGAGGCCTGTACAACCTAATTTAATACAGAATTCGCAGTCTCTTAGCTTTGGCATTTTCGCATATTCTTCTCAACCGTGCACGAGATTCAAATGGAAGTTGACGAACTCTGTCGATCTCGCGTCGAATGAGATTTCGCATCATGTCCTCCGACTCTGGGTCCCTGGGACTAACATCCGTGGGATGGCCAGATGTCGACAAGGTGGCATTAACTCGGTTTCTGAGCAGGTATGGGACATTGGTAGATCAAGGCACGTTAGATTTATTACATTTCTTGTTCTATCTATTTTGCTCATTGGTTTTAAGTGAAGATTCGCAGGAACTAAGTTCGAGTTTACAGATCACACTTAACCCTTTGGATTGTTTCCTTCCATCCGTTACTTCGACACACAATGGCCTCGGAACATCCCCCCGCAGAGCTCAGCAAGGGGTCCGTCCGATCGTCAGTTGGCATTTCTAAACCCTACGGGATTTTCACTGACTGCTTAAGGCAGCCTCCTTTGCTGGCTAATGCAAGGTTAGGGTCTCCACTGTAATCAGTGGCCTGGTGTGCCAACCCAGTTTCTCTCCTGTACCCTCCATGGGCCGACAAGAGGAAGTCCAAAGGTTCATGACCCTTCCCTCTCTACTTACTTCCCACTCTCCTCAGAAATCATATGATGAATCCATGAAATTATAAAACAAACAGAAGTTAAAGGTATTTGGTCAACAATCCCTCCTATACCACGAATATCCTGAAGATCATTTAAACCATGAATAATAACACCCGCACATATAAACAATAACGCCTTAAATAATGCATGAGTTAATAAATGAAAAAAAGCCAAATCATAATAACCCAACCCAATTGTTCTTATCATAAGACCCAACTGACTCAATGTTGATAAAGCAATAATCCTCTTCAAATCAAACTCGAAATTAGCTCCTAATCCAGATATAAATATAGTTAAACAACCAATAAACAACAAAAAACCATTCATTGAATATCTTTCAATAATTACACCAAATCGAATAAGAAGATACACCCCTGCTGTTACCAAAGTAGAAGAATGAACTAAAGCAGAAACAGGAGTTGGAGCAGCCATAGCTGCCGGAAGCCAAGAAGAAAAAGGAATTTGAGCTCTCCTAGTCATAGCCGCCAAAATAATTAAAATAATCAAATATATCATTTCATTATCTAAATTACCAAAATTACTAACATATAAATAATTTCAACTACCATATCTTATTATTCAAGCAATAGATAATAATAAAGCAACATCACCAATACGATTAGACAACGCCGTAATCATCCCAGCATTATAAGACTTCACATTCTGATAATAAATTACTAAACAATAAGATACTAAGCCTAAACCATCCCATCCTAATAAAATTCTAATTAAATTAGGTCTAATAATCAAAAATATTATTGATAATACAAACATCAATACTAAAATAATAAAACGAGATAAATTCTCATCACCCATTATATAATTATCTCTATAATAAATAACTAAAGAAGAAATATATATAACAAATCTCATAAATAATAATGATTTATAATCCAAAGAATTCTCATCACAATACTACAAGAATTAATAGAAACAATATTCCAATCTAAAAAAATAACATATTCATTAACACACACAACTAATCCAAAAAAAAATGAAATTAACGATACACAAAATAAAACAACAAACGATAATTTACAAATAAAAACATTATAATTAATAGCCTAATATATTTATCATATACCTTTGATATCACAAATCAACATTCTAATTAAACTAATAAAGCTAAACACAACTGAAAAAATAATCTCCACACAAAATCATAACATTTAAAGGAAATCAATGCAAAAACAATAAAATATACTCACGAAAGTAACCATTAACATATCTATATAAACCAGAAAAATTCATTCCATGTTGACTATAAGAAAATAAATATAATCTATAAGCTGCCCCAAAAAATGACATAAAACCAATCATAATTATACTAATTCAACTTCATGATATTACTCTATTAATTAATCTAATTTCAGCCAACAAATTTAAAGAAGGAGGAGCAGCCATATTTGAAGATCTAAGTAAAAATCATCATAATGTTAAACTCGGTATTAAACATATTAACCCTTTATTAATAATCAATCTACGACTACCTAATCGCTCATATACAATATTAGATAAACAAAACAATCCAGAAGAACATAAACCATGACCAATTATCATCATATAACAGCCACAAAATCCTCAATAATTTAAAGTCATTAAACCTCTCAAAACCATTCCCATATGAACAACAGAAGAATAAGCAATTAAAGACTTTAAATCAACCTGACGTAAACATACCAAACTTATTAAAAAACCACCCACTAATCTAATCCCAACTCAAATAAAATTATACCTTAAACAACAAGAAACCATAATCTCAAAAACTCGTATTAAACCATAACCACCCAATTTCAATAACACACCCGCCAATACCATAGAACCAGAAATAGGAGCCTCAACATGCGCCTTAGGTAATCATAAATGAACCATAAACATAGGTATCCTTACCAAAAATGCAATAATTATACCCAAATATACAAATAAATTATTAATTTCATCACCTCAAAAACCATATAAAATTAAAGTACCATTCAATTGATAAAAGCTTAATAAACCGATCAATAAAGGTAATGATGCTAATAAAGTATAAAACAACAAATAAATTCCAGCCTGAACACGTTCAGGCTGATACCCTCACCCCAAAATCAAAAATAAATGGAGTACTTCTTCGTCTGACTCCTCACTTTCAACCTATTCTGCAAGGGAGGCCCTACCGGTAGGTAAGCTACCACTGACTCAGGTTCATGGGGGTACTCAAGCTCCACCACCAACTACAAGGTCATGTACCCCCTAGGTGGAGTTGTTGTTATTATTATTGTTATTATAGCATTTCAATACTTTCAAATATTTTGGGGATTACGTTCTCTCAAGTTGAAGGTAAAATACTTTATACTCCCATGGCCAAATTGTACTTTTAATGCCCTTTCAAAGTATAAATTTTATTCTGTGTACTTCAAACTGATGAACTTTAAACGTATGTTTCTGGCACTTTTAAAGTTCATCTTACTAATATTTCTCATATAACTTGATTAACAACGTAATCTCAAACTTTTACTATAATTTACTATCAAACTTGCAAATATCATTAAACGAAGTTACATGTTACAGTTGCCCCTGATTGCTAGGCAACACATCGTGCACTGGTGTTTGACAGTTTCATGTTCTGACGCAGATCATGTACATTGTTCATGTACAGATGAGTCACGTAAGCACGTCACGTAGTACCTCCTATAACTTTTGAATGGTTGAAGTTATTGCAATGCAGTTTTCACGGAAGTGCGTGAAGGAATGATGCTAATTGATATGTGTATTCATTTCTATTTTATCACTTGTATTTTACGAGATATTTGATGTAACTTTTGTTAATGGAACTATACATATTGGTTCAGTATATCATGACGAGCGCAAATGACGAATCCAGTGATATGCATATTGTAATATGTAACATAAGCATTTTTTTAGTAATTTTGAATTTTTAGCGATTAGTGTTTAACCTATATTTCCACTGGAACTGTCCTCCACACAAGGTCACGCGGCGCTCGACCAGCAAATGCGCGCTCGGTGAAGGGAAGAGAAGGGATCTTAGTATTTGACATACAAGTGTTCCAGTTTTATTCCTGAACTCTACTTTCTATACTTCCGCATTTTCATATTTTTTTATTACTTAAGGATTGAAAATACGGATTTGTCATAAGTAGTATGTGCTGAAATAAGATTGTTTCTATCCCTAAGTTTGTTTGTGTGTTTTATTAACATTGAAATTGTTTGCCCAAAATACGCAATATTCTTTGTGTAGTCTTAATTATTTATTCTTATTGTGCTTTGTTTTAAGATCCCATTAATATCCTGTGATAAAAACATTAAATGGAATTGAAGTAATAAACAATTTTATTACAATACATACCTATAACAAATCCTTATTTTCAATCCTTCAATTCCTTCAATCAAAGAAAGACAAAAAATCTGATTATGCGGAAGGATGGAAAGAAGAGTTCATGAATAAAACTGCAACAGTTTTGTGAATATTTGGAATATGTTTCGTATCTTCAAATACTAAGATCCCTTCCCTTGCCTGCAGCGAGCGCGCGATTGCTTGTGAAGCGCCGCGTGACCTTGTGTGGAGGACAGTTAGATTGAAAATACCCGTTAAACACTAGTCGCTAAAAACTCAAAATTACTCAAACAAATGCTTATCTAACATATGACAATATGTATATCATTGGATTCGTCTTTTTACGCTCGTCTCGATAGATTGAAAAATATATATAGTTCCATTTGAAAGACCAAAGTTACCTCAAGTATCTCTTAAAATACAAGTGATAAAATATAAGTGAATACACTTATCAATTAGCCCATTTCCCTCATGCACTTCCGTGAAAACTGCATTGCAATAACTTCAGCCGTTCAAAAGTAATAGGAGGTGCTAAAGTTAGGTGAATCACCGTGTATTTCGGCTATCTGCCAAACACCAGTGCACCACAAGTTGCCTTTGTCAGGGGCAAATGTCACATGCACAAATGGCAAAAGTTACAAACTTTCTTATATGAGACTAGCAAAATCCGACAGACATTGTTCTGCCCGTTACCCCTCTCTTTCCCTTCCCATCTCCCTTTCTCATTGTCTCTCCCTCCTTCCCTCACCCTGTCTTTGTCTGTCTCTGCGTGTCTCTGCCGCTCTTTGTCCCTCTCATTCACATTTACTTGCAAATTCTGCACGTCTCTGAGCAGGTGAGGTAATATCGGGAAGCGCCGGACCAGCAAAAACGTAATAGAATGTTCGAGAAGAGCTCATTCTGTATATTACGGTATGAGAAACGTTTTTGTGGCCTTCGGGCTCTAAATTTTAGCTTTTAAGGTCCTGGAACGGCTCGTTTAGGAGTTATTTAACGATATAAATTCCAAATGCTGCCGAGTGTGTTGCGGGTTGCATTTGACGTTAATATTTCTGTAACCTCTACCTATATCTAATTTTTATCTAATAATCTAACAGAATTAACAGCACATATTTTCATCTTTTCACCTTCTGGGTGAAAAAACACGTAGAAGTGCCAACTTTAATGGAGATCGGTCTAACGATGTCGGAGTTAAGCTCTTATATAATACCAACACCCAGTTTTATATATACATATATAATATATCCCTTTATATCAGGGCCGCTCAAGCAGAGCAAATCGGCAGCGCGGAGCCGTAGTTTCTGCCGAGAGCGGGACACCGGAGCGCGAACGTTGCGCGCCTTGCGATAACCACTGTCACAGTGTCCCGGTAACTCCAGTCGCGGAAACATGAAGTCGACGCGAGCACTTCACAGACCAGAGCATCTACACCGACAATTTTCAATGCAGTATGGGAAGAAAAGTATCTTTTCGCCGACAATGGCAGCTATGCCAAATGTTTAGTTTACATAAAGGGTTCAATCAAGTGCAGAAGTTTAATTTGCAAAGACATTATACATTTAATCATGCTGTTGAAAATGATAAGTACGCTGAAGAAGAACAAAAGGAAGTTTTCAATGTTCTGAAAAACAATGCCTCACTAGAAGTAAGTTTTGGATATAATTTTATGTTCTTGTGTAGTTTTGACAGTAAAATAACACAATACAAAAGAGTTTAATTTTATTGCATACCGATACTACAACGTGAGCGTTTAGGAAAGGAACTTCCCAAAAAACCGATTTCGAAAACCGCATCGTAATGCTGCTCGATTGTTAACTACGTTTGGATCAACATACAAATGTGAGCAATTTTTTGCTGCTTTGAAAATTTGTAAATCTCGAATGAGAAGTACAATTACAGATCACAATCTGAAATGCATGTTACGGCTCAATAGCACCGTGTCATCTCTTTCAAATATAGAAAGTATATTGCGAGAAAAAAACACTTAAAAGGTGTAATAAGAATATTTGATTTTGCAATCAACTTCATTTTTTAATTTTAATTTCCTTTACTTTTAGTATTTTTATTACTAGTTTATTTAATCACATTTTTGTGCAACCTTCATAATACTTTTCATATTCAGCAGCATGATAAACTGTATAATGTCACCGCTATTAAATGTATGTTATTGAGCACTTTTTTTGCAACTAAACAATTGGCATTGCCGGCGCAAACTGCAAAAAGATACCTTTCTTTCCATGCTGCATAGCAAATTATCATTTTTTTAATTTCCAAATTACACTAATACGTTTATATCTAGTAACTGTTCCAATTACTGTTACAAAAGTATCTTACTGTTTTTTCTGTCGTAATATCCTTTCCCAGAGCTGTGAGATTTTTTCATTCCGGACAACGGAAAATACTCCGTAGAAATACGACGCGACCCACTGTGCCACATGCCGCCGATCGATATTTGATGACGTCATTTGCTCTTTCTGCGGCGAAAGAGAAGAGAGCAACCGGCCGGTCCTCCTCGGAGCAAATGGTTGAGCGGCCCTGCTTTATATAATATATATTATATATAAATTATATATATTATATATATTATGTATATCCCTGCATGCTTATGGGCAAAAATGGATAATCTGGGAGGCCTTGCATGCCCTAGAAAGTTTTAACATTTTTCTGAGACTCCTTATATATGTCGATTTAAATACGCACCACGGCATCCAGCATTACTAAAAATAGTTATAAATGATTTTATATTGACTTCGACAAAATGCAATGGCATATAGACATCGACCATGGCGACAAAGTAAATGTCATTTGAATGATACATGTAACATTTATGTTTCCGTCACATATTGGAGCTTTGTGTGCTCCTCTATATCATTTGATTCTGCATCCGTTTTTATATGCATTTTTAATACAGAAAATGTGCATCAGAGATAACGTTTTGCCAGACTTGGCAAACCGTCTAAACGGTTCACCACAAATTATTATATTATAAGTTTGCGAAATTTTATTTCTGTTTCTCAATTAGGGTGTGCTAATCCAACCACGAGGCATAATCAAGGAGCTATTTCAATTAATTAAGTTCCATTACATTTGATTTTCTTTGTGACGTATAGAATTATTTCAGCCTGTAAATCGCAAGTAAGTATTCTTAAAAATCGAATATAGAGCGGTAAGTTAAATGCAATCGAATTGCATCAGTGCTCTTATTGTTGATCTGAAGCCCAACATAAATCACACCAAACAGTCACGGCGGCCCTCTTACAAGTCTTTTAGTGCTACCACTTCATTGTCAAACAGCATGTTACCTAAGATTGGCTTCGTCTCTTTCCGTTTTCTACATGCTGCGAATGCGACCATTCTCTTCTTGCAAGGCAAGTTTCCTCCGGAGGAGATCAAGGTTTAAATCTTTTCTTTGAAGTTGTTCTCGCAATGTCCTGACTCGTCGCTTGCAATTGGTAGACTGCAGATTGTCTGTAAATACATAAGTTATCTCAATTCTAACTTCAAAATATCTAACCATTACTGAAATACTGGATCCATAAATAGATATCCGAATTGTCAGACATCAGTTTGCATACTTACAAAGCAAGCATCAGTGATAATTATTATTAATGTAAGCACGTGCATTAACATTTTAAATAATTACAATACGTAGAATTTATTAAAAATATGGATTGTGTTAACTATAAACAAAATAATTTCCAGAGATTCTGCATTTAAAATTGCAATTCAAGTATCCCAAGAGGACTAAGATGTTCTCTAATATAAATAGGGGTAAGAGCTTTCGTGAGAAATAATCAATAATTTTTTTATAATGTTTCATATTAGGAGCATTTACCAATTTGCGTTTTTGGTGACCGCGTAGAAGTAGGACGTATTCAACTCTTGATGAAAAGATTTGACTATTAAAATTCCTGTGAAGTTCAATGCTTTTCTATTCCTTTTGTGTAATGTTTGCCTACAGAATCTACTCGCTCAGCTACCTAAACGCATGCAATAGTGCTATTAACGGTACAGACGTCACTGGTCATCTCCGTACCACTCTTTGTGTTCGACAGCTGTGCTTACGCGCCCGTGCTTCGCAACAAAATTTATTTCACATTATTTTCCTTTATTATTTCTCTTCGTGTTGATGCCAACAAGGGTACATTCACCAGAGAAGTTGGCTGCTATTACCGGTCCCTACTGCACCACTGGCGACGTTCCCATTTGACTGGCAAACGTCAACCAGAGAGAGAAGATTGGTACAACGTAGAGTTGCCCTTGTTTCACACCTACGACAGACTGACCTGGGTAGGATAAGATTTAGAAATATAAAATGCAGCTATTGGCATGTGTATATTATTATAATGGAAAGAAGGGATGAGGAGTGGTTACACATATCTACAAGAAAGGAGACAGAAATATCAGAATCAGTTGATTGAACTGCTTAACTAGGTTCCATCATGTCACCGAGGTTTTCAGGCAATTTCGAGCCTCCGTGGTTCTTGAACGGGTGACGATAAGGGAACCCCGCGTGCCAACGGCGCCGAAGCACCTAGTCGAGGGGATAAAAGGGCGAAATAACCGAGCAAATTAAAACATTATAGCGATTTATTGTTAGCTCGTCTCCCCGTTCGCTGTACACGAAAATACTTTATTTAATCCTGCTAAAATCCTATCATTATGCTACTGATTCACATTTCCATCTAATTTATGCGGCATTCAAATCTAATTTATGCAGCCAGATCAGTGTATTCTTGCCGATAAATAGTACGTGTACAAAGTACTATCATGGTAATCAGATGGCATGTATAGAGCCCACTACTAAAAATATATCACATTATTTATACTTGCCACGTCATTATCCAAACATATTTTTCGAAATTAAAAATTAAAATCGATACACAAGTTCAAAATCCAGGTAAAATATTTTCAGCTGCATAACAGTTTTCATAAAATTAGAAACATTAATGAGTATCAACCACAAACATATTTATTTTAATCCATGGTTTAATGCATTGGTTATCTTAGGTTGTATGATTGAATAACACTGTTTATTCCCGGTAACAGTTATTGTGATCAATTCCTGTGTCAATGACCATCTCGATCGAGTTTATTTCCTTTGATCCTTTGAGTAAACACTGAGATAGCCCCTTGCTCCCATTCACATTCTCCCTTCCAAATGTCACATACAGTTTTTACCGCTTTTGGACATTATATACATAATATAAATAAATACTCTATTAGTTTATCTTTTGTACTACCACTTCCAGTATTATTTCCTTAATTTGTGTTTTATTTTGTCCATTAATGAGCACTCCTACATCAAGAAAGACATTTTTTCTGGATTTATTTCATTGGCATCCTCGGATGTTGTTTCGTAGAAACTCAGAAAAATAGATAGGATCGGCGGTTTTGTATAGTCATATCGCAGTTTCTCGTCGCACTTTATTTCTTAGTGATATTTTAACAGTTTTGCGAAATGATTAAAATTAAGATAATTTTACTGTACATAAATATGCTCAAGGATAGTTGCTTTTTTTTGTAAATATTGGAAGTTGGATATTTATCCTACATTTTTATCTATTAATATTTTTGTTTTAGGGGATTTTGCTACCAAAATTCATTGCACTGATTTTGTCCATTGATATTTTAGAATTGTATTTGATTGTGCTCATTCTAATTTAAATGTAATATTAACTTCTGAAGGCCGTCATCAGAATTTGTCTCCAATAGGGCGTCATCTGTAAGCGTCTAGTGCCATCTGCGATGATTTTGGTATTCTTTGCTATCAAGATTCCTTCATTATCTATTTCAGATTTACATTATCAGTGTTTTATTAGTTTATTTAGTTTTATAAAGTGTGAATTAACTGATGCTCAGTAATTACGGTTCTACAGCCTTATCGTATCTGCAGGGAGCATAACCGAAGTCCCAATAGCTTGTGGACTGCACATATCTCCAACAACTATAACTTAAATTACAAATCAATAACTTTATTAGTACATATTACAACTATTTTAGCTATTATGACATTAATACTTTGTTGTTGAAAAATGTTGAAAACAAGCTTGGAATGTCCAGATTTAAAAATTTAGTGAAGAAAACACGTAAAGGATTTTTAGAACACAATTTAAATTTAAGAAGATAATAAATGCAAAGAGTACGAACACTACTGTTATGTATAGATGTTTATACAATGTCTGAAAAAACAATATTATTTATGCTGGTGTGTATAGCTGACTTTGAAGTTGGCGCTCGCGTACGGGACGGCGCGCACTCTCTATTGAAGTATACGGAGCTATGAGGCACCACCCACACCGCCGGACATCTAGACAAGACAGCGAGTCGGGGGCGGCGGCGACGATGTTGTTTTGGAACATAGGATCAATGGCTCGGGCATAGCACCCACACAACAGTATGTCGAGGCAATCAGGAAACTTCCATCATCAGGCAATGTGAAGCAGTGCAAGCTCTGTTAGGTAAAGGTAAATTATTACAAGTTCATCAACAGTTCTCAACCATAACTGCACCGTTAAATGCGTTGAAAGGGAAAGGCGCAAAGTTTGTATGGACACAAGATTGTGATAAAGCCTTAGTGAATCAGAAGACGGCAATAATTAATGCGACACAGTGAAATCACTTTGTACCCGACAGATTGACTATAGTGGCCACCGACGCTTTTGACTAGGCAAAAGTCCTGTCGTAAAAAGATGGCAACTGAGTTGAGAAACCCATAGCATTTGCGTCGGAAACATTTAATAAACAAGAAACTACAGCCAGGTTGGGAAAGAAGCTTAAGCGCTAGTGTCTGAAGTAAAGAATTTTAACGGATATCTGTACGGAGCGAAGTTTTACGTTATAACAGGACCACTAGCCGTTATTACAACTATTCTACTTCAGAAGGAACAGTGAAAAGTTGTAGAGATGGGCACATTTTTGTAAGACTTCAATTACCAGATCCATCATAGCCACGTTTCAGCATGCCAACGCTGACCACATTTTCTAGATGTCCCGCGGGTCCAGACATCGAGTCTGTCCGCGGGTCCAGATATGGGAAGAAGAATGTCAACACCTAGATGAAGAAGATTGGCGGAGCTTACAGGAATTCCCCGTGGACGTCAGCCGTGATAGGAGCAGCCACAAAGACCCGGAATTGAGCATGATAAGGGACTGTGTCAGGAATGGATGGCTGCCTAGGGGCAATGCCAAATGGTTCAGTAAAAAGCAGGGTATCTGTAAAGGCGGGGATATTGTACAACAGTGAGCAACGCACTAGAGTAGTAATCCCAAAGAGCTTAAGAATACAGGTGCTAGAAATGTTGCATGAGGGCCGTATGGAGATTGTTAAAACGAAAACAATTAGCAAGAAGACATTGTTATTGGGAAGATATGAACAAAGATATCCAAGAAATTATTCGCAATTGTGAAGGTTGTTAAGAAGAAACCAAAGTGCACTACGACAAGATTTAGTGTCGCGACCGCGTCCTAGGGGGCGGTAGGAGCATATTCATGTAGATTTTGCAGGCCCGTTCTCGGAGAAGCATTGGTTAATCGTGGTTGAAGCGTTTTCAAACTCCATATATAGTGCAAATTAGTTAAACTACAGCTAGTGCAAACGATAGATGCCCTCAAGCGAGTTTTGTGACAGGGGAGGCTCCCACAGGCAATTGTTTTCGGACAACGGATCGCAATTCACATCCTCTGCTTTTTTCAATTCTGCTAAGTGAACGGCATCAACCACGGCCTCAATCCAATGGCGGAGGCGGGGAGGTGTGTTAGTACATTTAAGGCAGCTATGACCAAGGCGAGGAGCGCTGACATCCCCCGTTCGAAGGCCTTTCTTCGAGTCCTCTCCACGTACCGCAACTTGCCCAACAGGGAAGGGCGTAGCCCAGCGGAGATCCTGCACGGAAGGAAGCGGAGAACGTCGCTGTCGCTGCTGACACCTAACAGGGAGTACATGTTAGAAGGTACACGACCGAGGTACAAGGTAGAAGAGATAGTGTACTGCTCATCCTTAATGAAAAACTCTGCATGAATTCCAGAAATCATCACAGATCATAAGGAGGCAAGGCTGTATGAAGTCAAAACGGAAGCTAGAACTGTCGTTCGCCACCAGGGGCAGTTGCGCTCGATGTTTAACGTAGCTAGAGTAGACAGCCAATAAATAGTAGATGAGCAGGAGCTGAAAAAAGGTCTTTGGAACAATTAATACAAATAGGCCGTTTTCAGCACAGGCAGCAGGAGCACAGAACGACCCAGCCCCAAGACAAGCCCAGCGACATCCAGCCAAAAGACAGAAACACTCCCAATGGGAGAATAACATGCAGAACAGTACGCTTCTCACCGTATGCTACTTCTTCAAGAGAGGACGTTGCTGTGTACACAGCTAGCTTGGAAGTTAGCGCGCGCGCTCACGAGACGGCGCACGCTCTATATTGAAGTATACAGAGCAACGAGGCACTACCCACTCCACCGAACATCTAGCCATGAGAGCGAGTCTGGGGCAGCGTCGGCGACCGTTATATAATGGGCGGCCTGGCGCCCAGAAAGACACAATAATAGTAGGAAATGGTGTGGCATTTACGATGCTATCAATGAAATCAATATTTGATGTAGGCTCCTCATCGTAATTGTTTATTTGGCATAAAGCTTTTTCGGCCGCATTGCTAGAGATTGCCCACAACAAAGATCCGATCCCCAAGCCTCTAAGCCATCTAAAGCTAGCAGCGCCCAGAAACCAATCTCAACCAACTATATCCAAAATTTTAGGCTAATTTTAGGCTAATTAAATGCTCTATTCCCGAATTTTAGGCTCCTCTAGATTTCCGAAAATCGTGGGCGCTGCTAGCTTTAGTCTAAAGCTAGCAGCGCCCACCAAGAATCTATATCAAAATCAATTGTAAAATCTGAAACCCATCCCAAAATTTAAGAATAATTTTAGGCTCTTGGAAAAAAATTATCCCGCCTTCAATTCCAAAATTCAGGGCTGTACAAAGCGAAACAATTAACATTGGTTCTTATGGGCGAATAAACATCAAAATCAAAAAACCTTAGGAAAAATCTGAAACCCCTCCCAAAAGTTAAGAATAATTTTAGGCTCTTGGAAAAAAATTATCCCCGCCTTCAAATTCCAAAAATCAGGGCTGTACAAAGCGAAACAATTAACATTGGTTCTTACGGGTGAAATAACACCAAAATCAAAAAACCTTAGGAAAAATCTGAAACCCCTCCCAAAAGTTAAGAATAATTTTAGGCTCTTGGAAAAAAATTATCCCCGCCTTCAAATTCCAAAATCAGGGCTGTACAAAGCGAAACAATTAACATTGGTTCTTACGGGTGAAATAACACCAAAATCAAAAAACCTTAGGAAAAATCTGAAACCCCTCCCAAAAGTTAAGAATAATTTTAGGCTCTTGGAAAAACATCATCCCCGCCTTCAAATTCCAAAATTCAGGGCTGTACAAAGCGAAACAATTAACATTGGTTCTTACGGGTGAAATAACACCAAAATCAAAAAACCTTAGGAAAAATCTGTAACCCTCCCAAAAGTTAAGAATAATTTTAGGCTCTTGGAAAAAAATCATCCCCGCCTTCAAATTCCAAAATTCAGGACTGTACAAAGCGAAACAATTAACATTGGTTCTTACGGGTGAAATAACACCAAAATCAAAAAACCTTAGGAAAAATCTGAAACCCCTCCCAAAAGTTAAGAATAATTTTAGGCTCTTGGAAAAAAATCATCCCCGCCTTCAAATTCCAAAATTCAGGACTGTACAAAGCGAAATAATTAACATTGGTTCTTACGGGTGAAATAACACCATAATCCAAAAACCTTAGGAAAAATCTGAAACCCCTCCCAAAAGTTAAGAATAATTTTAGGCTCTTGGAAAAAAAATTATCCCCGCCTTCAAATTCCGAAATTCAGGGCTGTACAAAGCGAAACAATTAACATTGGTTCTTACGTGCGAATAAACACAACTCACTATGAAAGAACTCACTATGAAGAAAAAAAATGTATTTGAAGGAAAAATCTCCATCTGCAATTTTGTAGTTGGAGGAAGACGTTGAATAAAATTCAAAATTTTGCAATTTTCGAAAATTTAGAGTTTCCCGTGAACATCGTACCTATGTCACCATAATATGTGCATTTTACTCTGTTCTTACAAGAAATTTAAAGAAAAATTTGGAGCAGTTTTTGAGAAAAGTTTAAAAACGTCCGGGGAGCTTCATGTAAAGTACCCCAAAATTTTATAGAATCTTTTTCCAAATCTCAAAGCTTTCACTCAAACCAGATCGTGGGGGGAATATCCATTTTGGAAGAAATCGTACGTACGGTTTGGGTGCTAGCAGTGTTGACGGACGGACGGGGGACGGACGGATGGACGTTTTCCTTTCAGTTGGTTTTTGGGAATCAAGGACCAACAAAAAACGGGTTCTGGCTACACCACGTGTTAAGGGATATTTTTTTCTTAATTTAGCAACTGGATTTATCCAGTTTTTCGTCATCACGACCAGACAACTAATTTTTTGCTGGCGAAAATTCGCCATTTTCCCCGCAGCATTATATAACTTTCCCTATACTACGTATATTACTCTGTATGTAAGTAGCGTTTATTGTCGACAGAACATTTTTTATACATGGTGGTAGTTTTGTACTACATAGCATGTATATATTGGATGGTTGGAGAGTTCAAGATTGCTTTGACCTCTCTTGCGTTATTTATAATAGTCTGAGGATTTTCCTCTCTTGTGTAAACTGACGCACCTGTTTTGTTTTATTTACACTATCATTACTTCACAACCTACATCTAATTACAATTACTTCATAAGCGACTTGTCGCGTCCTTATTGCTTTTATCTTCGAAATTCTCTTATCCTGAAATGACCTGACACTAAGCACAGGTGTCACTGTCACGTCCTTGTTGTGCACTGATTACTATTTACACTATTTACATTTTAACTGCTCCATCACTGCACCATCTTCTTTGACAGGGTGTAGGGGCATCGAGGGGCTCCGGGTGGTGGCGCGGGAGTTTTTAGGTGCGGATTGGCCTACGCCAGACGATGCCCGCGGCCGAGGCGGGCCCCGCCGGGCACAGTTTTTATTTATTTACACACAACGGCGGTATTCGGCAGGGACCAGGTCTGGACGGTGTGCTTGTAATAGCAGGCGCCACTACGTCGGTAAAGCTAGCACCCCCCACTTTCCTCAAAACTCAAAAATGCTTGCGCCATAATTTTGGGCTAATTTCAGCCCCCCTTCTAAAAATTTTGGGCTACCTCCCAACACCATTGAAATTACGATTTCAATTTTTGGCCGGTAAAGCTAGCACCCCCACTTACTTAAAATTCAAATTTTTTGCACGGTCAAAACAAGTGAATTTTGGGCTTCTGGGGGCCACTTTTCAAAATTTCGAAACACACCCCTAAATACGAAAAACAAAAAATCAAAACCACTCCTAATTCTCAATTTCAAAATTTCTCCCACCATAAGTTCGGGATATTTTTGGGCTCTTCAGTAACACCAGAAACATTATTTTGGTACCCTACAATCTCCGAAATTAAGGTTAAAAATTGTGGGTTGTTAATTGAACACCCACCCGTACTGAAAATTCGAAAATATTTGTGTGGTCGTAAACGTGCGAAATTTTTTGTTCCTTTTCAAAAATTTCGAAACTCACCCCTACGTACGATAACAAATATTTAAAACCAGCCCAATAGCAACTCAACTCAAAAAATCTTGGGCCATAATTTTGGGTTCTTTAGTGTCATCAAAAAACACCCCGAAATCAACTTAGCAAAAACGAGGATGGAGAAGCTAGAATCTCACTATCTCAAAACTAGGAAATCCGGAGAAACTTCAGATATATTCTGGGAGAATTATACCGTACACGTGTATTCCAACATTAAAAAAAGAAAAAAAATGTATTTGTTGAGAGTTTTACCATTTATTCGGACAGGATCAATATCAAGCCTTGAAAATAATTACTTTAATTCATTCCTATGTAAATATCCAATATGAACTTATTAAATATTTCATACAAGAAAAATTCTCTCCAAAAAGCAGCGACGAATTAAAAAGATAAAATAGTTATTTAACTATACATCTACAATTCTAAAAATCACAATCAATAATAGAGAAATCCAAAAATGGGAAAAGAATAATGCCTAGTGTAAAAGGCAAACTACGTTTTTTCTCAATCTTTCATTCGTCAAAAAAAAAAAACAAAAAAACAAAAAACAAACAAACAAACAAACTTAACTAACAAATGTAAATATGGAATTTACTAACAATTGAACACATACCAACAAATAAGATGCGATCTTGAAATAATTTGGGCATTGCCATGTTTTTCATGAAAAAGAAAGCAAAGAAAAAAAAACTGTCCGAAATTCTTACCGATCTCAAATATTTGTTGGGTTTTTTTCAAAACTAAACTACAGGTATTTCGCTTCAATCAATTCAATGTTCTACAAATAACATGCACATTATGGCAAAAAATCGCGACACGCATATCATTTGGGTAGATGCATTCTTTTGAAAAGAATTGAATATTAATCAAAAACAACCTATTTTTCCTGCAAAATTCAATATTTGTATTGTTATAAAACCTACACTACAAGGATTTCGTTCCGGGCAATTTAATGTCATATACAACACATAATAGGGAATACGGCTGTACTCTCTAATAATTTTGGACTACTCTCCTTTGTTTTAAAAAGATTGGAAAATTAGTGTAAAAACTATTATATAAATTTTGATCATACTTTGGTTTATTCACTAAATAAACTCCAAAATACTGTACTAATTCAGAAGAGGAATTTATTTAGAATTGCTCATACATTGGCCATCAATATGTCAACTTCAAATAATTTTGGACTAGATTCGTTCTTATTGAAAATGAAAGGAATATTAATCAAAACAGTCCCAACTTTTTCCGATATTCAATATTTGTGTTACCTTAACTACAGGTATTTCGCGTTTGATAATGTCATTTTCAAATACATGATAAGGATTACGGCTGTACTCAGAAAAAAATTTAGGCTCCTCTCTTTGTTTACCAAAAAATGGAAAATTCTCGTGAAAACTACAATATACTTCTTGACCAATTTCTCATTCCTCACAAAATAAACTCCAAATACTTTACTAATTCAAAAAGAGAATTTATTTACATTTGCACATACATTGCTTCTCAATTTGCTAATCTCAAATAATTTCGGGCTAGAAACGTTCTTATTGAAAAATAAAGGAATAATAATCAATAGAATAACTTTTGTTTTTGCTATCCAATATTTGCGATCCTATAAAACCTGAACTACAAGGATTTCGTTCCTGGCAATAAAGTGCCATATACAACACATGATAGAGAATACGGCTATACTCATGAATCATTTTGAACTTCGCGGTTTCTTCTCCAAGAAAAGAAAAATTCGCGTGAGAACTACAATATACATTTCACCACGTTTCCACTTCTGAAAAAGTAAACCCCAAAATTCTGTACCAATTCAAATAAAGAATTTATTAACAATTGCACATAAATTAGCTAATAATATTCAAATCTCAAATAATTTTGGGCTATATTAGTTCGTATTAAAAAAGGGATATTAATCAAAACCAGTCCATATTTTTTTTTCGATATTCGACATTTCCGTTCTTATAAAACCGGAAGTACTAGGATATGGCTCATGGCATTGGCGTGTGACATACAATACATATTAAGGAATACGATTATACCCACAAATAATTTTGGGCTTCTCTTTCTTTTCCAAAAAGTGGAAAATTCTCGTGAGAAATACAGTATAACTTTTAACTAATTTTCATTCCTCACAAAATTATTTCTGAAATACTTTAATAATTCAAATGAGGAACTGATTCACAATTGTTCATGCATTACCTATCAAGATGCCAATCTCAAATAATTTTGGGCTAGCACCGTTCTTATTGGAAAAAATTTGGAATATTCATCAAAACACACCAATTTTTTCGATATTCAACATTTGCGTTCTTATAACACCTGAATTACAACGATTTGGCTCCTGGAAATTGAAGGCCATATACAACACATGATACGGAATACAGATATACTAACAAATGATTTTGGCTTCTCTCTTTCTTTTCCAAAAAAAATGGAAAAATTCTCGTGAGAACCAGAGTATACCTTTTTACCTAATTTTTCATTCCTCACAAAAAATTGCTGAAATACTTTACTAATTTAAATGAGAAATTTATTAACGATTGCTCATACATTACCTATTAATATCACAATTTCAAATAATTTTGGACTAGAGCCGTTCTTATTGGAAAAAATTAATATTACTAAAAACTTTCCTAATTCTTTTCCAACATTTAATATTTCCGTTGTTATAAAACCTGAACTACAAGGATTTGGCTCCTTGGAAAGGCGCGTGACATACAACACATAATAAGAAATATGGTTATACTCACAAATAATTTTGGGCTTCTCTCTTTCATTTCCAAAAATTGGAATCTTCTCTTGAGAAACTACAACATACCTTTCGATTAATTTTTCATTCCTCACAAAATAATCTCTGAAATACTTTACTAATTCAAATGAGAAATTTCTTAGCAATTGCCCATTTATTACCTATTAATATGCTAACCTCAAATAATTTTGGGCTAGCACCGTTCTGACTGAAAAAAATAGAACATCAATCAAAACACAACCCACTTTTTTTTCGATATTCAATATTTGAATTCTTATAACACCTGAACTACAACGACTTAGCTTCTGAAAATTGAACTTCATATTCCACACATTATAGAGAATTCTATTAAAACCCACAAATAATTTTGGCCTTCTCTCTTCTCTATCCAAAAAATGGAAAATTCCCGTTAGGAATACAACATACCCTATTCACCAGTAAGAACCAATGTTAATTGTTTCCCTTTGTACAGCCCTGATTTTTAGAATTTGAAGGCGGGGTTGATTTTTATCCAAGAGCCTAAAATTATTCTTAACTTTTGGGAGGGGTTTTCAGATTTTTCCTAAGGTTTTTTGATTTTGGTGTTATTTAACCCCGTAAGAACCAATGTTAATTGTTTCGCTTTGTACATCCCTGATTTTTAGAATTTGAAGGCGGGGTTGATTTTTTTCCAAGAGCCTAAAATTATTCTTAACTTTTTGGGAGGGGTTTCAGATTTTTCCTAAGGTTTTTTGATTTGGTGTTATTTCACCCGTAAGAACCAATGTTAATTGTTTCGCTTTGTACAGCCCTGATTTTTAGAAATTCGAAGGCGGGGTTGATTTTTTTCCAAGAGCCTAAAATTATTCTTAACTTTTGGGAGGGGTTTCAGATTTTTCCTAAGGTTTTTTGATTTTGGTGTTATTTCACCCGTAAGAACCAATGTTAATTGTTTCGCTTTGTACAGCCCTGATTTTAGAATTTGAAGGCGGGGTTGATTTTTTTCCAAGAGCCTAAAATTATTCTTAACTTTTGGGAGGGGTTTCAGATTTTTCCTAAGGTTTTTTGATTTTGGTGTTATTTCACCCGTAAGAACCAATGTTAATTGTTTCGCTTTGTACAGCCCTGATTTTTGGAATTTGAAGGCTGGGTTGATTTTTTCCAAGAGCCTAAAATTATTCTTAACTTTTGGGAGGGGTTTCAGATTTTTCCTAAGGTTTTTTTGATTTTGGTGTTATTTCACCCGTAAGAACCAATGTTAATTGTTTCGCTTTGTACAGCCTGAATTTTGGAATTGAAGGCGGGGACGATTTTTTTCCAAGAGCCTAAAATTATTCTTAACTTTTGGGAGGGGTTTCAGATTTTTCCTAAGGTTTTTTGATTTTGGTGTTATTTCACCCGTAAGAACCAATGTTAATTGTTTCGCTTTGTACAGCCCTGATTTTTAGAATTTGAAGGCGGAGTTGATTTTTTTCCAAGAGCCTAAAATTATTCTTAACTTTTGGGAGGGGTTTCAGATTTTTCCTAAGGTTTTTGATTTTGGTGTTATTTCACCCGTAAGAACCAATGTTAATTGTTTCGCTTTGTACAGCCCTGATTTTTAGAATTTGAAGGCGGGGATGATTTTTTTCCAAGAGCCTAAAATTATTCTTAACTTTTGGGAGGGGTTTCAGATTTTTCCTATGGTTTTTTGATTTTGATGTTTATTCGCCCATAAGAACCAATGTTAATTGTTTCGTTTTGTACAGCCCTGATTTTTGGAATTTGAAGGCTGGGATGATTTTTTTCCAAGAGCCTAAAATTATTGTTAAATTTTGGGATGGGTTTCAGATTTTACAATTGATTTTGAGATAGATTCTGGGTGGGCGCTGCTAGCTTTAGACTAAAGCTAGCAGCGCCCACGATTTTCGGAAATCCAGGGGAGCCTAAAATTCGGGAATAGAGCATTTAATTAGCCTAAAATTAGCCTAAAATTTTGGATATAGTTTGGTTGAGATTGGTTTCTGGGCGCTGCTAGCTTTAGATGGCTAAGCCTCTATCATGTGGGGTGTACTCCATTTCCTGTGGTAGTTGCAATGCTAAATATATTGGCCAAACCGGAAGATCCTTTAAACAAAGGATCAAAGAACACAGACAAGCTCTCACACAAAAAACCACACATTCACACTTTGCCAACCATCTATTAGAACAAGGACACTCGTTCAATGCAGACACCGACGTCAAAATTTTAGAAATTGAAAACAGATACACACATAGACTTAACTAGAAGCAATACACATTAATAATTTATTAAACAATCCCCAACACGCTATTTAAATGAACAGATTCCTTCTCTCTCCCCTCTTCTGAAACTGGCCGCTTCCAAAGCACATTAACCCCTCTGCTGCCTCTTTTCCGCCACCCGCCGGGGCCTTTCCCGCAATGGCCATTTCCTAGAAAAAAACCCGCGTTCTCCCCTACCTCCATTGAACGTTTCCTTTAAATAGCGTACAATGCCTTCGCCCTTCGCTGTCTGTCTGGACTGAGGCCCACAGCCGCCTCTAAGAGGTATGTCAGTTTGCTCACCTAAATTTATTAATTCATTTATTTATTTAGTTACATATTTATTCATTTTCTATTTTCACCTCTTTTCAAAATGTACATTTGTTATTCAAAATTATGTTTCCATCTACACATTTTATATTATACTTTTATTTCACTCCAGTTTGCTTCATAATATTATTTGTAATAGATTCCATTTATTTTATTTAATTTTCATTTGTCATTTTTAAAAAATCTATATGTCCATTTCACATTTACATCTCTTTAAAATCCAATTCTTGAAAGTTTTTAATTCTTTAAAAGTTTTAAAATTTTTTGTAATTTAGATATATTATTATTATTATTATTATTATTATTATTATTATCATTATCATTATTTTGTAGCACTGAAGACGGCCGCAATGCGGCCGAAAAAGCTTTATGCCAAAATAAACAATTACGATGAGGAGCCTACATCAAATATTGATTTCAAAGACACAATAGTTTGTGTTGGAGAGAGATTGAGTGCGCTTAGAGGCTGTTATTGTGACCGCTACGCTGACCACGCTTAGTACTACGTTTTTCCCGTTGGATAATGGTTGATCCAGCAACAAACTGATACATCCTCTGATTAACGGAATACGGCCACAAACTTGGCGCGTGGTAACCTGTCATTGTTATTGTACATTGGATAGTTTCTTTTTTATTGTAACGCTTTAGAATCGCAATAAATTGTATAGATACATGTCTCCCTACTTTTTCATACATTTCAATTTACAGTTACAATGTATTATTATTTATATTTTTATTATTTATATTATTTTTATTATTAATATTTTCGAAATATGTTTTTGTTTATATTTTAAGTATATTATTCGTATCGGTATACTAATACTGTAATCAGTGATGAGATGCCAACTGGAATGCTAATACAACTTGAAATGCTTAAAAAAAACGTTCTTTTTGACGTAAGTGCATTCTTTCCTGTTTAGAAAATGAGGTGAAAATACGGAATACCTCCCACAATAAGCAATTGACTCTAAATAATTAGTCCAAATTACAAACTGAAATGTTCTATTTGCTTGAAATCTGATAACAATGGAATAAAGGCATCATTCTATACTACAGATTTTCATTTGCAATAATTACAAATGTAACGCCCTTTGTCGCAACCGTCGTCTGTATGTGACCACATATCACACATAATCCATTGTTCCCTCTAGAGCTTGCTGAAAATTTTCCAGAGCAGAACAAGCGCTCTGCATCTTGATTACATTGGATTATATCCAGTCCTTTCTGGAATTCCGATGTATTCCATACTTATGACTCCTCCATCTTGGCACTCGGAACCTCAAAACAGGCAGAGCGCATGTGGAAACCAGACGATAAATACAAGTTTGTTAACCCCAATGACTAAGCTCCAAACTAAATTTTATCTCCAAATTCGTAGATAGTATTTTGTATGTTACTCAACAGTATGTGCATAACGACAAAATATTTATACACTTCACAAAACGTAAAATTTCTACCGCTTCTTAATCACGGCCTTCTTCAACAACAAAATTAGATTGACGATGCATGGCGGTGCACCGTTTCGAGTGCATTCTGCCACAGCATCTGCGATGTCAGATCATGCGGTATTCCATACTTGTGCCCCTATTCCACGTTTATACCTCATCCTTTATTTTATTTTGTTCGCGTATAGGCAGCCTCGGACCACGCGTACATACATACTGCCTTTACCGGGGCTCAGAAACATTATCTTGATGACAAGGCATGAAACATCATCAGGGGATCACCATTTAGCTGAATCCCATTTTTATCTCCCTTACAGTCCCCATGACACACGTTAACTGCTTTAGAAAATTAACTGTTCATGAACAAAATGAGGTGTACAGAAAGAGAATTTGGAAATGTATGTTTTCTGTACGCAATATCACAAAAAACTCCGTGGTAGTTTTGTTCACATCATGACTAACGATTCAGGCTCTCTGGGTTGCATGCGAGCCACTTGCAGTCCATGGGCCGTGGTTTGTCGACCCCTGTATTGCATAGAATGCGATAGTGAGGCACCTTTTTATAAATAACCCTCTCGGTGAACCTTTCTTCTAAGGTGAGCACCTTTGGCAAGCCTGTGTTTTTGTATTATACGCTTGAGTTTGTTTTTTTTAAGTTTCCCGAGTATAAAAGTTTTTGCTATAGTACGTACATTTTATTACCTTTGTTAATTATCCAAGTTATTTTCTCTACGTTTCCCAGTAATTTGTATGATGGTAAATACTCCAAGGTCTTCAGACCATGGATTATTAACACTGTTTTGCAATTGTGGAAGCGTGTATTCTACAATTGCTTGGGCATTTTAGTGATTTTCTGGGCATACATATTTATCACCAGAATTCAACAGGACGGATACTTCTATAATTATTGAATTGGCTCTACTAATATAACTAGCAAAACAACGCTTCCACAAAATGTACGCATGGTGAAACGATTTATGTGGCAGAAGCAAAACAAGAGGCCATCTTAGCATTTGCTAAATGAATCAGGAAAACTAGACGAAGTCCTGATTGAGTTGGAAATCATTTACGCAGAAATTGAATTACATTCCTTTTTCCAGTCATATTTAAAATTTTACAGTACAAACATTAATCCTTCAAATATCAGACTTAAAATAAATATTTGCTTTCTTTTTGATGGTAATTATAGTCTCTAATTGTAGAGAAACGGTTATCGCAGCAGAAAACATTTTAATTGGTACTTAAATTTGTAAATTGGATTTTAATTGTTTAATGTCATCTGGCAATGTGTTCTAATGTACCATACTGTAGTAATGGCATTTCTTGTAATGAGCTCGTTCCTACGTCGTATGTGTAATTAAAAATATTAGGATTGCATATAAAATATTTTACTAAAAAACGTTTTCCTACTGTAACACCACACCTTAATTTTGTTTTCTTGAAAATTGAATTTAATGCTTTTGCCTAATTAATATTCCCTCTATTATAGAAGCCTTTTCTGTAAAATAAATAGATCTTGGACGTGTTTATTTTCATAAAAATGGCGTTTTTTTTTGTTTGTACCTTGAAATTTGACACGTTATTTTAAATGTTTCATCGTCAGTGTCGACATAAATAACCCTTCTGAATCAAGAATTCAAATAAAAATAATTTAACAAATATAGACCTGTGACCTTTTGTTCTGAACCTCCACAAATCTACTTTGTAAATTGTAATGGCAGGAGTGGTATTCTTGAGCTCAAGTAAAGGTTCGCCGAGTGCACTTCTCTCCCATACATCACGCGCTGTTTTTTAACTTTGACGTGAAAAAATAAAGAAGAAGTTGCTCGAGGAACTTACTTGTGACTGGTTTAATGCAGGTTAAGCTACAGAATGGGCTTGCCTCTGACCGTTGGCCCAGATGAACACCTTTAGTTCCAAGGAAGAATTGCCACGACTGTTTTAACGGAGGTAGCTCTTACAACGGTTTCACTATATTTATTTTTGTGTAAAATATTCTATATAATATATAGATATAAAATAAAATAAAATGGAGACTTGAAATGTCGCATATCACGAAATGAACAGAGGTATACTGACAGGGAGGATTTTCTAGAAAAGAAAAATCAAAGTGGGTTCACTGCAGTTGAAAGAAATCACCAAGAAGCAGAGATTAAATTAAGGATATTCATAAGATTTTCAACGCCAGGAACGTATGCTTTGGGGACTGGGCAAATATGTGTTTTCCCATTATCCACGTTATAGTTTTTATTGTATTTGAGTTTAAATAAATAGATCAAAAAATAAATGGATAAAAACATAAAGTAAATTAGCAGATTAATATTATTCACTCTGTTGGACGACATCTGTAAAGAGTTGTAGTAATTTTTCTGAAAAAATAACAAAGAATATTTAGTAATTTCATTTGTTTTTGAATTGATATTTATAATGTTACATTGACGTAAGCCTTAATTTCAATGTTCCTTATGGTGACTAAATTTAAAGGGGTCTACGTAGTTCGCGTACATTACAAACTAATTCTTACAAACAAGCCTCATGTTTTTATTTCGAACCTACTTTTAGTCGCTTGCTCCATTTCATTGCAGTTTCTTTTCTGCGGTGAGCCGAGAGAATACGTCCTCTGGATTATAATAAAATCCCGCCCCGGAGACATTGTAATTAAATGTACAATTCTTCATGTTATACAATAATATTTAAATTTGTATTGCTAAATAATATAACGGAAGTGGTGCAAACGAGAATGAAGATTTCTACCGATGGTTCAAGCGCAAAAAGCAGCAGACTACTCCGTCTCTTGCGAACACAGCTCTGATGTGAAAAAAGTAATATAAAGCATCCAATACCCAATCGAAATATTGCCTTTTGCATTTCGGGATTCATCAACATCGTAAGGTATATTGCCTTTTTGTCATTCCTAAGAGTGCGAACCTGAATGTAGTTTATCATGTCATTTAAGAGCGATCATCATCAGAACTTGGAGATATCTTGAAAATGTCGCACAGAAATTGCCACCGAATTATATTATGCTATAACAGAGTTCCAAATTCACTATTAGAACTGATGCAATTGGTATCGTCGGTATAGCGTACCGCCCCGAAAAACAACAATTGCAAAACTCAAATAAGAAGTTGTTGGGTAAAGCTCTTACTTTGATCACAGCTGCATATGCATTAATGAAGAAGGTAAGTTACTGATCTCTGGGCTTGTCGAGATTATGCCCGGCGGCTGCTGGACATGTCTGGGACTTGCGCGATGCGGTATGTCAGTCCGTTAT
>JAHLJT010008446.1:187992602-188116578 GCA_031308135.1 Acheta domesticus
ATACTCTACATACTTTGTGGGGTGCGTCAGAAAACGGTGAATTTTCGACACAAAAACTCTTATTTCCGGACCACGGTAACGGAAAAGTGGATAAATCCAGTTGCTACATATAGAAAAAAGTCTTCTAACATATGGTGTAGCCAAGATTCATGTTTTGTGCGTCCATCATACCGAAAAATCAATTGACGGCAAAACGCCTGTCTGTCTGTCCGTTTGTGCACAACGCTAGCGCATAAACCGTTTCAGCCGATTTTCTCCAAAATTGATATTTCTCAATCGTTCTGTCTGATGTCGCGGCCCCTGGAATTTGAAACCGATATTTTAATTTTGGGGATACTTTACATGAAGCCCCTCAAACAGTTTCAAAATTTTCAAAACAATGGCTTCAATTTTTTTAATTAAATTTTGTTGTTGAATAGTGCGAAGGACGTTTAAGAGAATTGTCCAGGTCTCATTTTCGTTGAAATCCCTGATTTTTCAAAACTTGGAACAAAAAAATTAAAAGTACAAAATTGAAGATCGAGATCTTTGCCTCAAAGTCTGTTGTACAAATTAGCTCTTTAAAACAGATCATGCACTAAAAAAACGGGTAGTTTTTGCGTAATTTTCTCTTGGAATTTACGAAATTTGTTTTCTAAAAAACCCGCTCCGAATTAAAAAAACTGCACTAATGTAATAAGGGACGGTAAGACATATGGTGCTAGTCCCATTTTTGGGAGTTGCTAGTTTTTTTTTCGAAAATTGCAAAAAATATTCAAAACTACAAATTTTAAGATAAGCCTCAGACAAAATCTGCTGTAGAAAATTAACTCTTTAAAAAAGTCATGTAAATTTTTTTGAAAAAAAGAATAGTTTTTGCGTAATTTCTGCTAGAAGTTAATGAAATATCTACAGGTTTCACACCAACTAGGGGCCACGAGAGAAATTTAATGAATGATATGAAAAATAATTAATTTAACTTAAATTATAATTTACTTTTGAAAATGCCAATATTAATTCTATTTTTACTTTCTCGCTCTTTTCTTGTTATTCAATGTGTATTCTCAATGTATTGATGTATTCCTTTTGAAGCTATCCGCAAAGCTTAATTGAAATTTCCGCGACAATGCCGCATCGAAGTTTGAAAAACTCATTGTTGTGATCGTCGAAATTTTGGCGGTGATAAGATCCAACTGTCTTGTTTATTCGCACTGGTGTTTCCAAATAAACCTTTCAGAAATGATTCCAAACACATTTGATTATTCATATGTTTTGTCGGTTTTTTTCTCTCGAGCCTTAAGAGCGTAATGCCTAGACCGAGAGCCAGTTCTTCCGTTTACGATGAATTTTGCAGCAGTTTTTCATAAATTACTCCTCAGAATGCCCGGTGAGGTACGTTATATGCCATTTAATATCTTCTGATCCCTATAAAAAATTACTGCGTATTTGATAAAAGAAAAGGTACTTTATCAGTATAACTTCTTCAATAACTTAAAGAAATGGACTATTCCAAACGTCAAGATCGACTTGACCTTAACCAAATATCAAAAGAGAAACCTATCATTCGACAAATGGCTCAACAAGTCCTTGAATTTTTTTGATGCAAACTACTCCAACTATTCTGCAATCTCCATTCATGGCAGTTCCAATGAAACCGGAAAAGTAGCCATAGTATGCATGCCTGATAACACAATAAAGTTCCAGCTAAAGCAGTATGCCAGCCATTAAACTACAAAGTCCTATGCCTTAATGTCAGCACTTAAATACATCTCCAAGCTTCACTCTCCTAATGTCATTCTGCTCACAAGCTCGTTATCATCAATCAACTGGAGCAAGAGTACTAAAACAGAAATAAACATCGTTATTATAGAAGAATATCTTCAGATCATCAAGGCAGGAATAAATTTGGTTGTGGTATGGATCCCTTCTCATATTGAACCGGTCTTCATAACCAGAGGCGCCAGTAAAAGAAATACATTAATTGATCTTCAAATGTCAACAAATGTAGACATTTTAAAATTTGTTGGGGAAGAAATGAAAAATAAATAGAGCCATGAATGGACAAATTATAAAGCCAGCTATCTACATAAATCTATTAAGTTTTTATGCACTGCACACACAAAATTCCGACGCAGGGCGCAAGTAGTTCTTTCAAGGATACGAACTGGACATTGTAAATTAAGCTATCTCTATTTGATCCAAAAATCACCTCCATCCTCATGTGATATATGCAATACACCTTTAAACCTTGATCACATTTTCAAAGTATGTTCAAGTATAACATTCAAAGAGTATCAAATGGATTTAACCACCAATCAATACTGCATTCTAAAGAAGACCAAGAAAAAATAATCAAATTTTGTTTAGCCATTAACATATTTATGGACATTTAAAGCCAATGGATTCATGTAAATTGTAATTGTTGTCCCTGAATTGTTATTACTATTGTACCATAATTAGAAATGTAATTGTTATAATTTTCTACTATTGTATTGTAACTGTAACTACATTATAATTATATTGTAACTGTATTATAACTGTAACAGGAAGTCGCTAATAACCGGGATGTCGATGCGACTAAAAATAAAAATAATTAAAAAAACTTAAAGAAAACTACGCCGGCAAAAGTTTTTCCCTAAGAACTTGTCCTAATTTAAACTTCTTTTATTAAAAAATAGTAAGTTGTTTTCACCGTCTTGAAGAATAGAGATTTTACTTTCATTTAAATATATTTTGGGAGTACTTTACCGTGGTCGATCTAACGAACATACTACCTTAAAGTTTTATTTTCCTGCGCTTCGTTTGAAGCGGTGTCAATGGTATATAAAACAAGGCGGTAAAAAATTAACTTAATTAATTAAAAATTAACTTAAAGTATCACAGTACCTATAATTACTCTTTGGGCTCACGAAACTTAAGGTACCTACGCTGTAAAAAATATAATTATTTTTTTAAACGAGAGGTGCTACAACACATACTTTCTCGCATAATTACAATACAAATAGTTACGACTTATTAAAATATTGTAATGTCTGCTATACTGCGTATTGCATTTATTTCCATTGTCAGGAAGAATAGTAATTTCTCACTTTTAGAAATGAAACGAACATGAATAAATTAAAATGTTACAGTATTTGCAGAATATAATACAGAAAAGCACGAATAATTTCACACAAGCCTACCTTGATTACATTCGATGTGAACTTTCAATTTGTTAATATCATAATTAGTGATTGACTTCTGAAAGTATGGAAGTGTGTTTGTTAGTTCTAAATTAAAATTTATTATCTCCGTTCAATCTATTTTCTTGAGAATATTACAATCATCATGACCGACAACAATGTGATGAATTCGCAGAATTTTGAAGCGTCTGTTTTGCTATTTTCCGAACTGCCAACGCCTGAATCTTGTTTTATGCAATTTTAAAAAATGCAGCCGAAAATAGGACCATCACCACTATCTTTACAGTTCTTTTCTACATATGAGGATAAAAATGAAAGAAAATTTGAAGCCGTTACCGAGAAAATTGTTTAAAATGGTTTTAAAAAATGCCTGTTTCACCTAAAGTTACGCAAAAAAATACTCATATTTTCGAAATATTGAACATGACATATTTGAACTGTTTTTGATGAACACATTTAATTAAGAAAAAAATCTTCAAAATTGTAGTAAAGATGCTGTAAGACGCTGAAAATTTTTAATTTTTGCAGTTTTGGAAAAATTAGGGTTTTTGACGAAAATTATACCTCCACCATTCTCTTAAGCGTCCTTCACACTATCCAACAACAAAATTCTATCCAACAACAAATTTAATAAAAAACGATAGAGCATTTTTTTAAAAAAATTGAAAATGTCCCAGGGGTTTCATGTAACGTACCCCCCAAAATTAAAATATTGGTTTCAAATTCAAGGGGACGCTAAATCAAGCAGATGAATGTGAAATATCAAATTTGGAGACGGATTCTGGCTATACCACGTGTTAGAAGATTTCCCCTCCTAAAGTTTGCAACTTTATCCATTTTTTCGTTACCAGGACCCGGCATTAAGGGTTTTTCTGCCGAAAATTCGCCGCTTTTTTCCGCACCATTGCATAACTTTCGCTTTTTAAGAAGTACCTTCTTAAGGGCGAGAAAATAAAAGTTAAATGGTACGTGTTAGGAACTTTCTGGCTTTGAATTTGATTTTAGTGGGCTAAAAATACCTCTAAAACATTCAAACTTAATAGGCTGCAATTTCATCGCAGATAAGTGTTAGTAATTTCGGGTGCGTCTAGGTCATTAGTCCCGTCTGTGTGGTGCATGTTTTTCTCGGGGTGATCTTCCTCTTCTGGTGTAAGGATCAGGCGCCGACCTACTTGTTGGTTAGCGGCGTTTTCCCAAACGGGTATCTCTCACCCACGAGGCATCGCCGCAGCCGGGACAAGCTCTAAGCTCCTGGCCCGACCGGTCTCCCGGTATGTGTGGTATTGTAGTCCATGTGCGTGTGTCTGTACTTCCGTTTGTTAACAACGCTAGTGACTAAACCATTCATCCGATTTTCTCCAAAATTGATATTCGCCAATCGATCTGGGTGATGTCGCGGCTCCTTGAATTTTAAATTTTAATTACTTTTATCGGCGTTTTCACTTGTCAGTGGTTGCCTCTTATTCTGCGGCTCCAGCCTTCTCTATCCACCCATAAGTCGTCGTCCATTCTTCTTTTACGCGTGGCTTCTATCATTCCTGAATTCCAGGTTTTACGGGGCCTTCCTCTTTTTAATCTTCCTGGAGGAGACCAATCGAGGACATTCTCAGACCATCTTGAATCTGATATTCTTCTCAGATGGCCATACCATTGCAACGTTTTGCTTCCTAATCTGTACATAACAGATTCCATTTGCTGCATCCGTTCCCTAATCTTTGTTTTAAATTTTCTGCGTTATAGAAATTTGGCAACTCCTTCGCAGTCCATCCATTTCTACTGCACACAATTTCTGAGTTCCGTCAGGGTCCAACGCTTTTTTCACCATAGGCTCGAATACTTTCAATAATAGTCCTTACAATAATCTTTTTTGTTCTTACTGAATTTACTAACTCCACAACACGTCATTCAACATTCTTATGGCTCCTCTCTTATTTAATGCGATCATCAATATCCTTTTCATTATTTCAAGACTTGTACCCAAGTACTTGAACTGTTTAACTAACTTAATCTTTCTTACCAACATCCAAGTCAGTACCTTCCCCTCACACTCCCATCTCATATCAGATACTCTGTTTTTCTCAAATTTAATTTAAGTCCACCCTGCACATAGGCTTGTACTATTTTTCGGGTCATATAATCCGCATCATCCGTGTCTTAAGTCACTATTACCTGATCATCCGTAAATAGTAGTGAATGTATTGCTTGTCCCTTTACTAAAACACCCATTCCTTGACACGAGGCATTCCATCCTTTAAGGACATCTATTTGTTTTTTAAAAAAGTGAGAGACATTCCACATCCCTGTCTTAAACCTTTGTTAGTTTTCAATTCATCGGAAATTATATTTCCGATTTTACCACAGCTTGGGTATCCACATACATTTTCTAGATGAGTTGAAGGAGAGATTCTTCAATTTTAAAATTTCGTATTGCCGTTCACAATTCATTGATAGGCACTGTATCATATGTGTTCGAAGGAACTAATATTCGTGAAGGAACATGTTCGAGGGCTGCTGCATTTGTTTTGAAGTTTAGTGAACTGTATTATTGGATTGATTCATCAAGCATAACAGTCTCGAAACCCTCTGATAGCTCATGCAGGGTAGATGGCACAGGATACGTTTCCGGTTTCACAGAAACAAGTTGTTGCACAAAACAGATTTATTCTTGATCAATCACACTTCACGGGCGTGGACACAGTTACTCTAATTACACTTTGTATACAGTTAATAGTTTGATTGCACTTAATGGCACAATGTTTGTTATGATACGTTAGATTTACATAAAGCTAATGCCTTATACAATACTGAGGCGGTTGTAATTATAGCATTGCCGTATTCAATTCCCAGGGTGACCAGCAATCTGGCTTTTTGAAATTCAAGGTTTTTTCCCGGTTTTCCAGGATTGAGATTATCAATTTTCCAGGTTCTATTTCGCACATTACAACACTTTTTACTTTCTTGCTACCGGTTACAAAGTAGAGAGAAAGTTATGTAATGCTGCGCGGAAAAACGGCCAATTTCCGAAAAGAAACTCTTAGCACAGGGCTAGTAACGAAAAAATGGATAGATCCAGTTTCCTAAATTTAGAAACAAATCCTATTACACACGGTGTAAAGTCTATGTTTGCATCTATGTTTGGTGAGTCTATACCAAAAATCGAATGACGGCAAAACGTCTGTCTGCCCATCCGTCTGTCCGTGAACAATGCTTGCGGCTAAACCGTTCAGCCAATTTGCTCCAAAACTGATATTTATCGATCGTTCTGGGTGATGTAGCGGCCCCTTGAACATCAATACCATATTTTGATTGGGAGGGGGGTACTTTACATGATGTCCCTGAGACATTTTCAAAAACATGGATTAAATTTGTTGTTGGATAGTGTGAAGAATGTTTAAGAAAATGGTGCAGATCTCATGTTCGTTGAAAACCCCGACTTCTCGAAAATTGCAGAAATGCAAATCTTTTCGGCGTCTTCCTACAACTAGGCCTACATTTCTGGAGATAGAGATTTTTCCTTAATGAAATCTGTTCCTTAAAGATAGATTTTGTAATAAAGTCATGTACAATATTTCGCAAATTTGAATACTTTTCGCGTAATTTTGCGTGAAAATACGTGCTGCTTTACCACCACTAGTTTTCTGTTCGTTACTGAACCAAACTATGTTTCTCGCGTACCTGTCTCTCGCAATCGTGGAGTAGGGTGTAAAATTTTGTACAAAAATTAGTTTTAAAAAAATTCTGGTATTTTTTTTCTAGGAAACATTTGTTATTGATTAATAGACTCCGCTTAAAATGTTCAAAACTACTCTTTCAGCCGGAAAATAGATCTCTGGACAGATGTCAAAGCAGGACTTGAGGTGCCGTCTTCCTTACATTGCTTTTGGAACGATGTCGATTCTGCCGTGAATAATATTAGTTTTCAACACGCAAGTGTAAATACTTTTTGAATATAGACATTTCGCAGTCGACATGAGTCCTAACGAGGTGTGTACTTTCTGTCTTCCAAATTCTATTTTCAAGATTACTAAAATATGATAATTTATTTTGATTAATTACAAGGTAATAAAAAAGAACGCTTAATAACATTGTAAGATTTCCATTTTTAATAAAGGTTTTGGATTTTCAGTATTAATAAATCTTCATATTTACTTGAAACATCTCAGATATATTAATTTTGGGAATTTTGAAGATAACATGTCTAATCGATCTTGCAATACAACAATTGAAAAAAATGTTTAGTAATAATATTTAGGATTTTAATAGTTTTCACATCAATTTGAATTAGGTTTCAATAGTTCCAGATTTTTTCAAAACAGATTTAGTTTTTTATACTTAACACAGTTTATATGGATTGAAAACATTTAATCACCTGCTGCTTAATAAAATAGCTACTCAAAAGCTTCACAACACATTCCTATTTGTCAGCAAATTCTCAATGGTATACGGCTTAAAAAGACGAACCTACTTGAAAAATGGTAGATCATACATCATGAGTAGAGCCCAGAAATTTAGCAAAATTTATTTTTAATTTCTCGAATACGTTCATATATACTGAGTAATGTACGTAGTACAGAGAAAGTAACGTAATGCTGCACCCAAAAAACTGCGATTTTTTTACAGAAAAAATCTGTATTGTAAAGCCTTGATTCAAAAAAAGGGGATAAATCCAAAAATATGTAGTGTAGTGATACCGAATCCATTACGGCTGCGAGCCCGAGAATTGCTCCACGTAGCAAAGAGGTCAGCGGCGGCGCCAGGGTTCTGTCCGAGACCCCGCCGACCCACCCCCTCGATTGGTCACACACAAGTGTCCCGAAGCCTGGGGAGGGGGCCGCACGTGCACCCGAGCCGACCGTCCAGTACTTTTCCGCGGCGCCCATCGCCCTCCTCCTCCCTTGAGATTTTCAGTCCCTCCCCCCAGTCATTAATTACTGCCCCTGTTTGACAGAAAATTGAAGCGAGAGGGAACGAGTGCAGGTTTCTCTCTCAGTTCTCGGCCCGAAAAACTTCCGATGATTGGACAGAATTATTTTGCGACGCACTACCCTTTCGCCAATAGCCGCCGGACTTAGGCAAAGTTCTCGAAAGTTCTAGAACATTTTGGATGAATTTGGTGGGGGAAGGGAGGCTCGAAGGACTTCGCGGATGCAACATCAAGAGAGAACGTGAGAGGCGGTCAGAGGGACCAGTCGTAATCGCCGCGGCGTCCGGCGTCGGAGATACAATTTTTTCTCTCAGTTGGACTTGTAAGAAAACTTAGAGTTTTCGGGGAGAATATGTGTGCGGTCCCTAAATAGCCGTAGACCGTGGAATTTGAGACGCCTCATTGATATTCGAATCGCGCAGGGAAAGTGACTGACTCGTGCTCGTGTTTGAAAACGTTATAGTGAAGTAATTCGATCACTCATGAACTTGCCGCGATATCCTAAGTGCTGAGCAGTGAACTGAAAGTGACGAGATCATTAAACCGAGCAGACATTATCTGGTGGTTAGCAGCAGCAAGTGAACGGCGCTGTGTGTTGGGCCAACACCCAAGGGCTCGTCCGGCTACCTGATCCGTTCTGCTCGCCCCCTCCGAGCGGCACCCCAGCGCGCGTGCCGGACTGGGCGTCCTCCCCGCCAGCTGGCGGCCCAAGGTCATTCAACTCTGGTTGGTTTTGTGAGCCGCCCCGCTAAGGCGGTATCTTTCGTCCTTTTGGTGCGCCCGTAGTCGAAAGGCATAAACAGCTTAAAGAACAATTTCAATTACCTTTTGACCGGGCGGCGAAGATAAGATTCCCGGCCGCGCTTGGCCATCAAGAAGGAATCAGCGCAAAAGCTTGTTCAATTCATTGTAGTAATTTCATGTTTCAATTTTTACTTTGTGTGTGCATGTTATTTTGGAATTGGGGAAAAGGAGAGCATGCTCGCCGATATGAGTGTTACTATCTTGATCTTTCATTATTGCTGAATAAATGCCACCTGTTGTTAACATGATTACAAGTCTCTCATTTCTTACCGACCACCGACTTCCACCATCATCATCATTTTAGGCACGCCTTTCTACCCACTGAGCGAACCGGCTACCACGTCTACGGCGCCCAACTGGAGACGAGGTAGTCGCAATTGTCTTTCCCAACGTGAGGCCCGATCGACGACAGGTAGTCGCAGTAGTAAATAAGTCCTAACACATATGTAGTCAAATTTCACGACCACTAAGTGGGTGATAGCCAGCACTGCTCAAATCAGTCGCGTGATCATGCGACTTCTAGCAGCACAACCGGGAACGAAACGAAATACCGTGAGTTATTCCATTTTGTTGACACCCCCCACGCGCCAAGAAAGAAAAACTGATATATACACACGCGGCAAAATTTGACATCCTGTGACCCGTGAGTCAAGGACTTTGCAATCCTAAAGCATACATTTCTGAATTTTTTTCGCACATATTTCGATTTTAACTCCCGCCGTTATCGTCTATCGAGTTAAATCATGCACGTTAATGAATGCGATGACGTATGTGAATTCTTGTTAAAAGTTGGAAAATCAGTAAATCAGAAAAAACGAAAAATCCCGGTCTTCAAATCAAATTCCCGGTTTTTCCCGGTTTTCAAGGATTCCAGGTTCGCTGGCCACCCTGAATTCCGCCTTGCAATGCACAAACTAACATTTACATTTCACAATTGATTGTTGCTCTTTACGAAACTTTTACGTGCAATCTGGGTTGCCACATATTAAGATGCTCAATGTAGGACAATGACTACATTCAATGTCTGAACTTAAGTTGTTTATCACTCTTCGCGCATTTTAATAATTTAACGTTGTTTCGAACTTTCTCATAAAATTGTACGTTGTGTTCTTTACAATTAATGCTTACAAGCCATTCTGCCTTTTTTTGATGTTGTTTAAGGTTGCATCAACTACTCGGTCATTAGCGACCACTATTGGAAGTAACGTTATGACATGATGATGAAACGATATGGTAATGATAGAGGGTGAAAGGACGAACACATAATTATGATGCAGACATACTTAGTAAGACATAATTTTGAACAAATTGTCACTATTATCAGAACTTATATTTTGGAAAATAAAAGTCCATTTGTCGATCTTATTGTATTTTGTTTGCCAATCAGGCGAGTTAACAAGATGTTTTTAATGTTCGTTAATAAATACAATCTCATCAAACAACTTGTTCATGTTTATGTTTGAAATATGTAATATTTCCACAATTTCAGCAAACATTTCCAATTCTGGCAGTTCTGAATTATAAACTTTAAGCTTTGACAACTTTTCGATTACAGCCTGTTCATTGAATTCAAATCTTTTTTCTACATAAGACAAGGCTTCGCTACAAACATTTGAAAATTCTTTTTCAAACTTTTGATTTTCATAAGAAGTCAAGTTTTTCAGTTTTTGCATGACTTCATACCCTAAAAACTGTTTTTTCTATCCTAGAGGAGAGTTGTTGCTTGAAGTCATTCAAATTCGCGTACAAGTCAATAATTGTGGTAGGGTCATTCCTTATTAAATCAACACAGTCATTTTACATCACCATCTCAGATTCAGATGAAATTTTATACATAGGTGGTATGAATAAAGAATAAGAAAACTACAATTTTGAGTAAAATATTTCCACCCGTTTGTGAAATACAGGCATGTAAATTTTTACAAAATTGGGTTCCCGAAAATTTTTAAATTGATGTAGAACCTTACCAAATTAAGATAGAGAGCTGGAACAGGTGTCATTTTTTAGCTTTCTTTATGGCCTTTTATACGATATACAACTCAATAGGGGTTGCGTTCAAAACGTTTTTCAAATTTGAATTCGAAATTTTGATTTGCAGTTTTTTCAAAACGCTCATCTTCAAAAATTGAAAAAATTCTAAAAAAGTCCTTATATGTTTCCAAACAGATGGTGCAAGTTTAAAAATGGGACTGCAATGGGTTCATATGGTAATCTTTACTTAAAATCCACAATATTTACTTACTCCAGATTTTACTGATCTGATAAATGTGAGCTAATTCAAACAAATAACTTGTAATTCTTCAGGAGTGTCCTTTTTAATGACGAAGTTTTCCATCAATTGAGAACTATCAGATGCTTTCAACTTCGAGCGATTATATTCACTATTTTCATGCTGCTTGATGGCAGAGACACCTTGCTTTCAATGGAAAATGTATTTAAACAATATTTGCAGAGGCCTTGAGAATCGTTTACTTTTTTAAGCCATGTATATTCTTGTAACCATTTGTCATTAAAATGCCATTTCCTTTTTTGTTTTAAGTGTCCATTTTTACATCACTAATATCTAAAATAAAATTGAATACAGTAATCCTTCAACATTCGCGAGAGTTAGATTCCCAAAAAACATCGCGAACGTTAAATGTTGAGTCTATCTTTTAATGAAGAAAGGTGGGTTAGGTTCCTAGATCGAAAAACTATTTAAAAAAGAAAGAAAACTTATCTGACAATCAATTACAGTAGAACTGAGCAAGCACTACTACAAATGTAATTCACAATTAATATCCCAAAATGAAGAAATAAAATGATGTTGAAAGTGATTGGATATAGAATTTGTTTTTTTTGTTTTTGTTTTTTTTTATCACCCTCTTCGTTGTTCGAATATCCAAATATGGAACAGTTTCTGCTCTTATTCTCTCTTAAATTTCAGAGTTATTTCCATGTTCGGATCACATTCTAATGCCAGTTCCACCAGAGCTTGTTGATTTTAGAACGCCTCTAACAGTTTTGACATTGAAGTTGCTCCAGGACGCAGTTTGTTTCCTTTACTTCATCATTACTGTCAAGGAGGTTGTCTACACTGATTATTTCCCGAAGATCTTCTAAAATGAGCTCATTATAATGGGAATTGCACAAATCCTGAATGGCTTTTCTGTTCATTGGGCCACAACCCTTACCTCCAATTTGACGCATATTTGCGAGAGGAACTACACCATGCGGCTTCTCTCGCATCATTGCATCTGATATTTACTCCGACATGGCGGCCGATACTTGCGGCGGTCTCGGCCGGTCACCGGCGACCGGGAGCTCGCAACCGGCTGCCACGGACGGTCGAGCATGTTTTCTCGAGAGAAAGAGGACCCAGCGAGCGAGTGCGGGCCAGTTAAATCGCGGAGATTGCAGACGTCTACGCATTACATCGTGGATTGGAGGAATAATATTAATAATAATAATAACAACTTTTACTTTCTCGTATACGTACTTTGACCGTATTGGTCAAAACGTAAATAATAGGCGCTCCACAACGTTCAAAAGTGGCGCGCAGGTTGATGAATCGCTGCGGAACGAATCGGGCCGAGCCGTGAACGAGCGCCCGGAAGTGGTGAATTGGTCGGTCGGACCGCGCGAAAAGGCAGTTGGGAGTTGAGCAGCGAGAGGTGAAGACAGAGGTATGATGGCGACAAGAGTGCGATGTGGTAACGAACAAATAAATCGAGAGTAATCGGGACGGCTGGTGCTAAAGGAAGGATAATTGTGGTGGACTTACTGATGATTGTGAGTTAGGATTGTGGTAAACTCAAGTGGAAGGAATAATCACGAAATTTGACGAGAGAAGAGGACAGTGCACGGACACGTGGGCAATGCTGTTCAGTGATAGTCGGTGTAGCTGTGCGGATGCGGGATTATATGGTGGAGCCGTGTGAGCTGAGACAGTAAATTCGTCGTGTGAAGAAGGAAACTGTGGCAAGGCGACGCCGGTGCATGGGAACGGGCCGCCGGCGACACGTGGGCAGGCAGAACATCGTTGGCGCCAAGGTCATCTCTCGGCATCGGACGGAGCACGCGGCATCGCGTTGCGTAGAAGACGACGGTTGTGGAGGGCAGATAAGTAACAATAATTATGAACAAAATAGAGGGGTAATCGAGTGGAATGCCAGTTCAGGGTGCTCACTGAGTAGTAAGGAGAGCAATGGTGTCTGTAGTGGTACACGAATGGCATGCAGTTTCCAGAGAAATGGAGGTTGTATGAATGGAAATGATAAATGTAACGATAGGAATATTCGGAGACGTTAGTCTGTATTCAGTAAGAATTTGCGACCAGGTCAAGGATGTAAATTATGTTAGTAATATGAAGATGTTTTGTTAATTTTTTTCCTTAATAAATTCTGTTTCTGTGACGGTAGATTCTTTGAATTCAGATAATGACGATTAAAGTACCCCCCTCAAAGAACCCCTGTGCCCAAAATAAACATCACAAAAATTTATGATATGTGTACTCATAAAACCAACAAGGGTAAGTACGGTCACATATTATTGGCGCCCGAAATTCAGGGACAGGGAAAGATTAGTAATTTGTAATTAGATTTGAACAAAATACAATCCCCATAAGTGCATACTTTAATCAGCATGTATCTGAAATTGGTTGCATGACTGGAAAATGCAGAGGACAGTGTAAATTTCTTGATAATGTCTGTATTTCAGTTTTAAATATTTCAAAGAGTAATTTGAAGTGCATTAAATATATTAGTATTCTCTAACATATTGCAGTGGAATCAATGAAGTGTTGTTTGAAATAATTTAGTTGAAATTCAGAAGATATTTTGATGTTTATTAAGTTCAACTTCATATACCAAGGTGTTGTGTGAACTATTTAATTTGCATTTCAAAAGATATGTTGTATGAACATTAGTTACAATTTAGAAAATATTTTGATGAGTATTAAGTGCAAATTTATGTATCAAGGTGTTGTTTGAAAGAATTCATTCACAATTCAGAAGAGATTTTGGTGAATGTTAAGTTCAATTTCATGTACCAAGGTGTTGTGTGGAATATTCAACTTGCAAATCAGAAAATATTTTGATGAGTATTAAGTGCAAATTTATGTACCAAAGTGTTGTGTGAGATATTATTTCAAACTGTAATTCAAGAATGCTTAAACAAATAGGGTAAATTCAATCACATATGCTAGGGTGTTTTGTGAAACATCATCCCAGTGTGTAGTGCATTACATGTAAATTAATGATTCAGTCAATTACATTTGCAGGGTATTGAGTTCAAATAATACATGGAGGGGAATTTTCAATTAATGTGTTTTAAGACAGTGCAGGTATTGGAGTGTAATTTTTTTAAGATTGTTATAACGTGGCCAGTAAACTGTGTTGAATTCAGTGTAAATATCAGGGTAATTGTTATAAAGTATTCCTATGTGTATCTAAGTGAATAGATGAAGTGAATGGCAGGTGTTAAGGGAGTGTACTAAACATTACAGCATGTGTTTCAATAATCATACAATATAAGGATAATTTTTATGAAGCAAGATCATAATGTATATGTGTCAACAAATAATGTGTTAGGGCATAATTATTTGAAAGTGGTATTACAGTGAGTGTGTACATGAGTGTAATTATCAGGGTATAATTTTGTTGAAGAGTCCTTACAGTGTGTGTCTTGATAAACACAGTGAGTTAAAGTATAAATGTTTGGAAGTATCATTACAGTGTGTGTATCAATAAAGTGTCGGGGCATAAATTTTTTTGAAAGTATTACAGTAGGATATGGTTCAATGAGCAATACATTAGGGCCAAAAATCTTTCATGTTTGAATTCAGAATATAAATTTTGTTTTAAGGGCTGTCCAGTGCATTTTGAAACACCGGCAGAACGTGTAGGTAAATGGATATTATGAGGGTATGAACTATTTTGGAGACATAGTAGCAGTGATTATTTGATGAACATTACAAATTCAAGTAGCTGCTCCTAAATAAGATTTATTGAGATTTTTGTATTTAGGTGGATGATTAAAGAACAAGTTGGCATTCAGTATAAAAGGGGCAAGGAACACCATCTGAGGCACTGATTCATTGGTAATTCAATGAATATTTTAAATTCAGGTGCATTATGTTGCTGCGAATTTGAAAGGGTATTGTGAATTTTGTTACAGATGTCATTATAATTATATCTAATTATTTTGTGTGTATTTCTAGGTGTTTTGAGCTTGAGTGCATTTTTGCATGTGAATTATTCCCAGGTGGATGACAGATGTCAATAATTTTTTTGATGTGTATTTTTTTTATATTTGTTCTTGATGAGTTATGTAGAGGATCATAATATATGCGGCATCACTCACATCTAATTCAAGGTACTTCAGATTGTATTATTGTCCTGTTTGAGAGTAATTAGGATGCCGTTGGTGTGAAGTGAAATAATTTGTAGTATTCGGTGCATGTCTCTGTGAGCATTCTGAAGTTGGGCAATAGATTTTGGAGGAATTGAGCGTGTGGGAGGGCGATTAGTCAGAAATAGGTGTAGTAGCGTGCAATTTGGGGGGCACCATGGAGAAGCAAACGGGTATGATAATGGGGGAGGAGGATAAGCGCGAGGACAGAGATCATTATGATGAGGATGACGGAGGTAAATGGGATGAGTCACTACTAGAAGATTCGGACAGAGCCAGAATGGAGTTATCGGGGGCGAGTGCATCGACACCAAATCCGGGAACGGCGAAGAGAAATGAAACGGAAGACATATTTAGCATGCTTCAATGTATCATGGCACGACAGAAGCAGGAAGAACGGGCGCGAAAGAAAATGGTTGAGAAGCTAGAGGAGCAGGAAGAACGGGTACAAAGGAGAATGGTTGAGGAGCTAGAGAAGCTCGAAGAACGGGCACATAGAAGAATGGTCGAGGAGCAAAAGAATCAGGAAGAACGAGAACAGAGAATAACTGAGAAGCTAGAGAAACAGGAAGAACGAGAGCAGAGGATTCTTGACGAATTGAAAGCTCATAAACAAGAGCAAGCGAAACAAATACAGGAACAATATCAAGTTATAGTGGAGAAGTTCGAGTCATGGGAACAAAGAATAGACGGGCGAGTTCAAGAGATATGCGGCGAACTTAGTCGAAACATTACGACAAAGATGGAAGGACGGATTGAGGCACAGGATAAAGCTATCGAGTCACTACAGGGGCAAGAGAGGGGAGTATCACAAGAGATGGAACGGAAGATAGAAAATTGCCAGAGGGAGTTGGCAGACACGAAGGAAGAATTGAACGAGTCGGTGGAGGCCTGTAGAAAGGAGGTGCAGAAGGACGTTCAGAAATGCGAGGACAACATCGCGGTATTGCAAGTGGAAGTTCAAGAATTAAAGGAGGTTAAGACGGCACCAAGTGTAGGAGGGGGCCCGGTTAATATAGCAATACCCTCCTCATTAAAATTTTCGGGCGACGTAAAAGAGAATCCATACTCGTTCATGAGAGCTGTTGAGCGATACCTAGCGGTTAGTTGTCTCCCTGAGAAGAGTAAGACGCAGGTAATATACCAGATGCTGCAGGATAACGCGAGGACTTGGGCAGATACCATTACACCATTTCCAAATACCATAGCGGAGTTTAAGCGGATGTTTTTTCGAAGGTATTGGAGCGAGGATATCCAGCTAAATTTTAAGATGGGTCTCATGAACAGTGTGTACAAACCGTCAGGTGGGGGCGGAATGAGAGACTACGCGGCTAGACGCATCATGGATTTCCGATCATTATCGCCGCCCATGAGCGATCAAGAAATCATGTGCATCCTAATCAATTTCCAACAACTACCCAGAATTTGCTTAGGAGCGCGTGTCATACGGATTTGGAGAAGTTTCAAGACGCCTTAGGGAGTTTCGATCTGACGTTCGCAAATGCACCGAAAAACAGAAATGAAGTGAATGTAAATGCAATGATTGTGAGGGGCGCTAACGAGCCAGAGAGAGGAGGAAAGCAAAACGCTAGAGTTTGGGGTGATCAGAGGGGTGGAGAAAACCAAAGAGGATATGGTAGGCAGCAGGAGAGCGAGGGTCGAAGGAGCGGCGAGAGGTCGAGACAACCTAATGGAGGAAACGGAGGAGAAGGTTCACGTGATGACGAAATGAGACCAAGTACCAGCGGGACAGGCTACAATCCAAATTTAAACGGATGGGGTTCGTGTTGACGGGAGGCCCCAACACGAACAATCACAGAGTAAGCAACGAGGTTTCCATCAAGTCATTTCAAGTAATCGACTACGAAGATGAACACCGGATTAAGAAGAAAAATTGTCAAAGGGTTTGTCGGGAGTGTCCAACCGCAATGAAGTCGTGTCTAAATGAAGAAGCAGACGAGGGTGAAGATAAAGAAAGATCTGAAACTAACTGGAAAGATTCTGTGGAAGATGGGTACGATGCGGAGAAGCAGGAGTTGGGCTCTACAGCTGTTATGTTCGTGAATTCTGAACTGGTGGATGAGGATGAAGGAGAAATTGAAGATGAAGAGAACGAAGATGGAGGAGATATTGAAGATGAAGAGAACGAAGATGGAGGAGATATTGAAGATGAAGAGAATGAAGATGAAGGAGGGATTAATGATGGGGGAGGAAATGAAGACGGAGGAGAAACGAAAGAGGAAGAGAATGAGGATGAAGGAGAAATTGAAGATGAAGAGAATGAAGATGGAGGTGGGGATGAAGACGGTGATGAAGTTAAACATGAAGGAGAGGTTCAGGATAAAAGATTCACGGCAATGGAGCAGTCAAGAATGAAGAATACAGCAAGAAGGAAGGTACGACATCGACGGTTGTGACAGGACATACGAACGTGACGACAATATCAATAGTTCAAATACTTGAAGGCATGAAGGAGTATTCCTATTTTTCCATGGGTACTATGGTGCAGCGTTCGGCAGTCAGATACTTCCCAGAGGAAAGCGAAATCCAGGTCGCGGGTCCAGCGTTGCAGAAGGCGGTGGGAGTGTCGACGGTGATAATGAAAAATCAGGCTTGGATGGGATGGAAAGGTGGGACACATGTCGGACAATTGGAAGGAGTGCGAGCATGTACAATTGATTTGGTGCTGGCGACAGATGGTCGAGGAAGAGATCTAAATTGTGGATTAGAAGATTATTTTTCACTGTGTAAAAAAAATCTTAATAACGTGGGGGGTTATTTGACCGTATTGGTCAAAACGTAAATAATAGGCGCTCCACAACGTTCAAAAGTGGCGCGCAGGTTGATGAATCGCTGCGGAACGAATCGGGCCGAGCCGTGAACGAGCGCCCGGAAGTGGTGAATTGGTCGGTCGGACCGCGCGAAAAGGCAGTTGGGAGTTGAGCAGCGAGAGGTGAAGACAGAGGTATGATAGCGACAAGAGTGCGATGTGGTAACGAACAGATAAATCGAGAGTAATCGGGATGGCTGGTGCTAAAGGAAGGATAATTGTGGTGGACTTAATGATGATTGTGAGTTAAGATTGTGGTAAACTCAAGTGGAAGGAATAATCACGAAATTTGACGAGAGAAGAGGACAGTGCACGGACACGTGGGCAATGCTGTTCAGTGATAGTCGGTGTAGCTGTGCGGATGCGGGATTATATGGTGGAGCCGTGTGAGCTGAGACAGTAAATTCGTCGTGTGAAGAAGGAAACTGTGGCAAGGCGACGCCGGTGCATGGGAACGGGCCGCCGGCGACACGTGGGCAGGCAGAACATCGTTGGCGCCAAGGTCATCTCTCGGCATCGGACGGAGCACGCGGCATCGCGTTGCGTAGAAGACGACGGTTGTGGAGGGCAGATAAGTAACAATAATTATGAACAAAATAGAGGGGTGATCGAGTGGAATGCCAGTTCAGGGTGCTCACTGAGTAGTAAGGAGAGCAATGGTGTCTGTAGTGGTACACGAATGGCATGCAGTTTCCAGAGAAATGGAGGTTGTATAAATGGAAATGATAAATGTAACGATAGGAATATTCGGAGACGTTAGTCTGTATTCAGTAAGAATTTGCGACCAGGTCAAGGATGTAAATTATGTTAGTAATATGAAGATGTTTTGTTAATTTTTTTCCTTAATAAATTCTGTTTCTGTGACGGTAGATTCTTTGAATTCAGATAATGACGATTAAAGTACCCCCCTCAAAGAACCCCTGTGCCCAAAATAAACATCACAAAAATTTATGATATGTGTACTCATAAAACCAACAAAGGTAAGTACGGTCACAGTACGTATATACAGAGTAATATACGTAGTACAGGGAAAGTTATGTAATCCTGCGCCAAAAAACGGTGAATTTTCGGGAAAAAATTCATTGCCGGGCCCTGATAAGCAAAAAGTGGACAAATCCAGATGCTAAATTAAGAAAAAAAATCCTCTAACACGTGGTGTAGCCAGAATCCCTGCCTTGTGGATTGATATCGATTGATATCGAAAAACGGGTCCTTGATATCGAAAAACCAATTGACGCTAGAACGTCCGTTCGTCCTGTCTGTGACCACAATTAGGCTAAACCATTCATACGATTTCTTCCAAAATGGAAATTTCCTGGTCGATTTGGCTCAAGGCTTTTGAAAAACTTTCTTCAAAACTTGGGGGTACTTTACATGAGCCCCCGGACATTTTAAAATTTTGTCAAAAACGTCTCCAATTTTTTTCTTTCAACTTCTTGTAAAAGTAGAGTAAAATACACTTATAAAGGTGGCATATGTCCGATTTTCTCGGTTAACTGAAGTTTCCAAAATTGCAAAATTTTGAATTTTGTTTCGGAGTCTTCCTACAACTACAAAACTGAAAATTAAGATGTTTCCTTCAAATTGTTAATAATTATTCTTTCATTAAGGTCATGTACAATTTTTAAAATTTTTAGTAGTTTTCGCGCAATATGCGCAATTTTAAAATAACAAAAACAAGATTTTCTCAAAAAACGTCTAAAAATATTTTCTTTGAACTTTTGGTAGGCATAGTGCCTAATGTAGTCTACGAGATGACATAAATGCTACATTGGTCCACTCCTTTGTTAGTTTGTTTATCAAACATTACAAAAATACAATTTTTTTGACTAGAGTCTCACGTCTTTAATATTTATATTAGCGACGATTTCATAACATAATTGCATTTATGAGTACATTTATGAGAATGCCATATGAAGATTCTCGTAAACTCAAAAGTTATATGTTAAAATGAGCACAAAATTACGCATTTTCAGAAACGCTCAATCGCCGTTTTCTCAAAACGTCTCCAATTTTTTTTCAAACTTTTCGTGCATATAGTGCTAATTGCAATCTTTAGATGGCATTAGATTCATTTCGCTGTATATTGTTTTTTCAAACATGACACAAATGTAACTATTTTAATATTTCTCACACAGTTAATATGCACATTTCGAGCGACTTGTAAACACTATTGCATTTGGGAGTGGAAATGCTTCAAATGACGTCGAGTCAAGTTTTTCGAAAACTCGAAAATTGTGTGTGAAAAAGAGCTTCAAATTTCGCATTTACAGTAATGCATAAACGCCATTTTATTACAAACAGCTCCAAATTTTTCAATGAAAATGGCCATTTAGGACGAGGTTTCACTCTTCTTTAATATTCTTAAAATAATATTTCGATTCTACTATTAGTAAACCGAAAAATTGAGACAATTTTTAAAAAATGTATTCGGGGCGGCGATAGATGGCAGCTGGCAAAAGTATGTGCAAGGTAGAAAACCTAGGCCAGATCAAAGAAATTAGCAAACTAACTAGTACGATAAAGTCTGTGCCTTCCTTTAGCACCACTAGTTACTCTTCGAAGTTGTTATTGGCCTCGGATTTCTTCTACTTTCTTGGCGCGGAGTACCTTTTCCACGTAGGTAGATATCTCACCCCAACTTTCTTTTCTGGTAAGCATAATCTCAACGATGATATCAGGGGTTATAGCTCCAACCCGTTCCTCCAATGACCTATCGGCTGCTCATCTCGCAAAGAATGAGTGTTCAGCGTCATCTGTTTGTGTGTGGCAGTACATGCATTCTCCACTTTCTATTTTCTTCACCCGGTGGAGGTATTTGCAGAAATTTCCGTGACCAGCGAGGAACTATGTTAGATGAAAGGAGACTTCCCCGTACTTACGCCCGATCTAAGGGGGCGGGATGAGTCGGGCTGTCCATCTTCCTCTGCCTTCGTTTTCCCAAGTGTTCTGCCAGTGTTCCGTTGTAAGGCACTGGCTTCTCTATGGGCTCGTCGGCTTCCCAATTCAATCTTCGTCTGGACGATGTTTCCTCTCCTGAGTAAGAAGATGAATAAGTGTGACTCCAGCCACTACTAGTACTACAGGTACGGACACAGTTCTATAGGAGCAGACAATTCTCACTACTCCTTTCCTCTGCACCAAGTTCAATCAGTATTGCCTGTGGTGTTCCCTTCAGAGTGTATCTGTCCACATCTCCGATCCATACAGCAAAATGGAGTGCGCCACGGATATGAGTAGACGTCGCTTGCTCGGCCCGGTCCTCCGACGTTGGGTATCAGTTTGCTCAGTGCTCCAGTCACTTGTGAAGCCTATCTACTGCCCATCATATATGTCCACTGAAGGTGAGTTTGGCGTCAAACGTGAGGCCAAGGTATTTCAGGGACTGCTTCGTTCGGACGAGTTCGGTCTTTTCCATAGGAAGGCCAAGCCCTTGATCATCCATGTTGTGACTCGTCTCGTCACTTAGTTTAGCATCCACTGGAGTTCTGTCATGTGTGCCTGAATGACTGCTGCATTGTCGATGTACTCTTATCACGGCATTATTTTTTGGCCCGCAATGCCGTCAATATATTCTATGCCGGCAATGCCGCAATACCGTCACGGCAATATACTCCATGCCTGCAATATTGTCGGCATGTCCATCTGAAGTACGTCGTCATAGGAGACGTTCCATAAGGTCTGGTCCAAGAAACGATCCTTGCCCTATTCCGGGCATAACGTTTTTGTTGCCGGGACCGTCTGCGGTGTTATAACAAATAATATTTATTATTATTATTCCTCTACAACACGACTAAATATGTGAGGAGTCGGCTGAATATAAAATCTACTCCAGGTTGCAACCAGCAACCTAAGGAGCAGATCTAGGGTCTGTCGGTGATTCTAAAATACTTTCCGCAAAATGTGAGCTTTTCAAATAAAGCACCTCCCAGTCTTTTCAATGACCTGGGAGTTTAGCCAAGTTCTTATACAAAGTTTGCGGAACAAATCCAAGAGCTCCGATGACTATCAGCACGACCTGTGCGTTTACGCCCCACATTCGGCCGATCTCGATTTCCAAACTCTTGTATTTAAAACGTTTCTCTGCCTCCTTCGTTACGACGTTTTGATTGGAAGGCACAGCAACATCTACAGGTAGACATGATTTTTTCTCCAAATCCCGGATAACAATATCCGGTTTGTTTGACGCTATCGTGCGATCAGTTTGAATCTGTTGGTCGTACAATATTGTACACAGTCTAACAGACGTCACCGGTTATGGTGAGTGTTCGAACCACTTGGGGCATGTGTTTGGAACGTCGAGGGCGGTACAGATCTGCCAGTGGAGGTAACTACGCACCCTGTCAAGTCTTTTCAAGTATTCTGTCTTTGCTAAAATTCGACAAGCTGAGACAATATGATCAATGGTTTCTACTTGTTCCTTGCAAATGCGGCATTAATCACCTTGGGAAATTTAGAGAACCGCTTTATCATAATGTCGTGTCCTCAACACTTGATCTTGGGCAGTTATTACGAGTACAAGTGCTTCCGATTCTGGCTTAATTCTTCCCCTTTCACGCCACATAAATGATTGATCTTTATTGATCTGCACATTGTCCATTCTATTTAGATACTGTCCATGGATTTCATCCACGATTTCGTTAAAATTATTAGTGTCTCACATTTAATGTTAAGTAGCATCAGAAGTTCAGTGTGTTATTTTGCGTGTCTTGCATAGTCTTGTTCGCAATACTTTTTGCTACACTTACAATGCCTTTGTTTCCCATTCTTCGGTCAGATTTTATGACCGTGGGTCATCTTGATGGCTGACTACATACTTTCACATCCCGAATAATCATTTGTGCCCGGACGCTTCAATTTGTCTGAGGCCTCTTCCTCCTTCCTTACTGACACACAGAGTCTATGTACATCAGCTCGAGGGTGGGCGACATGACGCATTGTAAGCAGTTTCTTGTTTTTCGAGCAATGATTAGAATTTCTTGCTCAGTCCAGTCCACCAGACCGAAACTATTCGGCTACAGGCACCACCAAACTACCTATTGCTGATATTTTATTTGAGTTCAGAGCGGACTGCAGGACAAGCCTCACTCTTCTGTAATACTCCCTGCAAATTCTTCTTTCATGGTGTCATTCAAGATGGTTTCACATTCTTCAATACCCAGATATTTGCAGATTTTACCTGGCTCAAGATTTTGAATCACAGTGTACTTACCAACTTCAATGTTCTCTGATGTCACTTTGCCTCTCTTTAAGTTGATTTTTCCACACTTGTCAAGACCAATTTCATGCAGATGCCATTGTTGAAGTCATTGATGACAGCATTTAGAAGAGAATCGCTTCATTCTTATCAAACACTATAAGATCATCCATGTAAAACAAATGTGATACTGGTATTTTATCACCATGGAGCCTGGAACCAAAGTGAGTGTGCGACAACTATCAAGATAATGGGATCAAACTAATGCAAAACCGCAGAGGGGATAGCGGATCTCCTAGGAAAATTCCCCTGTTAATCTGAATATTTCTGGTTTCTACTTCCTTTCCGCTGTGTAACCTGGTATTCTACGACTTCATACTAGCCTTGTTAAACTCAATAAGTTTGGGATTAAATCGATAGATCTCCAGGATCATCAAAATCCAATCCTGTGGTACACTGTCAAAGGCCTTCTGGCAGTCAATCCAAGCCATGCTTAAATTACGTTTCCTTACATCATTCAAGATGACTTTATTTAGTAGCAAGATTTCCTTAAAGCAATAGGAACCTTTACGACATCCTTTCTGTTCAGCTGGCAACAGGGGGTTCTTCTCTAGGTGTATGTACAGTTTGTTAGCTATGGTTGCAGTTATAACTTTGTACAGTACTGGCAGACAAGTGGTTGGCCTGTAGTTCTTCGCGAAAGAACTGTCTCCCGCTTTAGGTAGCAAATAGGTGATGCCGCGTGTGAGCCATTCCGAGAGTTCCTTTGGTTTTTCTAGACTTTTATTAACAGCCTTTGCTAGATGAAAATGCATTGCTGTTAATTTCTTAATCCCATAATCTAGATCATATCAATTCCTGGGGATTTTTAGTTCCTATGTTCTTAATTGCTTGGAAGAGGTCCTCTTCCGAGAATTCGTGAACATGTTCCAATGTTTCTACGAATCCATCGGCAGCATCAACTTCAGATTGCAGCCAAGATGCGTCTTTGTTATAGAATCTACTTTCTTCTCGGATTCCAGCCCAAAATGTTTCGACGTCGTCTTTTGAAGGAGGGGCAGCATTGCCATTCGGTTTTCGAGTCAGATTGCGATAGAATCTGTTCGCGTCTGTCACAACCGATTCTGTACACGGAAATCTTCTCTATGGTTGTAACGTCTATTTCTTTGAGCCAATACTTGGATTTTCTCTTTTAGCTTCTCAGCTACCATCAGCCTTGTGGCGTCATTTTCAGTTTGGTATTTTTGTTCAACATGGAGAATTTTTTTGAACTTTAGAAGAATGATTGACTTAAAAGATGCCTGGGCTAAGAGTGATATTTCACGCCGTGTGTCGGCTATCCGTTTCATATTTATTTTCGCCCATAGAGGTACGGAGCTGTTTACTCTGGCTGCCGGCCGTCGGTGTTCTTGGCTGGCCCCAAAATTATCTGAGATACTAGATATCCAGTTGCATATACGATGTGATTGATTTCAGTAATATCTAGAGTCTCTCGAGGTCTGTACCTCATTTAAAACCACTTCCTTTTGAAACACAGCCCTGACAACTTTTGTATTTAGTACTTGTATTTTCCGTGTGTGTTTTTGTTTGTTTTCCTAAAGTGGTGTTGAAGCTCAAGAAAAGGTACAAGTTACATAATTCTACTTTGTATTAAATTTTCTCAATTCTGAATTAAATAATTCAGGATAGTAATATCTTAATTTGTTACGTCTGTTCGTGACTGACGACCGTGGTTATTTTGTAATTACTTTGAAATATAACATACAAGTACGCTGTCTCTCACACTCTCTTAGCTTTAGCACTTTCGTAAATTCTCAACGGTGCATGAAATTCGAATGAAAGTAGACGGACTCGTTCTATCTCGCGTCGGATGAGATTCCTCATCATGTCCTTATCGTGTGATTCATAGCCAGATGAATTTTCATCACTGACGGATGTTTCACTGACAGATGAGATGAACATACGAGAGGACCATCGTTTTCAAAAATATTAGATGGCTCTAAATGTTCATCTTGTGGATAGTTCGATCGGAGAACATACTCCGCGTTTCTCTGGATGTCTGCAAGTTGTTCTGCTGTGAATTTTCCACTGACAAGTATTTATCGTCGTTGACTGGCAAGCTTCTTTGAGTCTAGGGTAGGTCGCATATCTGGGTTCCGCTCTCTCTCTCTCTCTCTCAATATCTTACAAACTTCTATTTCTGAGCCCCCATTTTTCGCTTTTGCGTAGTAAAAGCACCACATCACCTCATTTAATTCATCCCGTGTCCATCTCTGATGATGGCTTCGAGCTATTGCCGTCTCTGGGTCCCTGGGACTAACATCCGTTGGATAGCCAGATGTGACAAGGTGACATTAGCTCGGATTCTGAGCAGGTATGGGACATTGCTAGAACAAGGAACGTTAAGATTCATTACATTTCTTGTTTTATCCATTTTGCTTATTGGTTTTAAGTGAAGGTTCTCAGAAAGAAAGTTCGAGTTCATAGATCACACTTAACCCATGGGTTATTTCCTGTCCTCCGTTACTGCGACCCACAGTGTCTCGGGACATCCCCCTGCATGGCCCAGTAAAGGGTCCCTCCGATTGCCAGTCGGCATTACTAAACCCTACGGGATTTTCACTGACTGCTTAAGGCAGCCTTCTTTGCTGGCTAAAGCAAGGTTCGGGCCTCCACTGTTATCAGTGGCCTGGTGTACCAAACCAGTTTCTCTCATGTGCTCTCTATGGACCGATAACAGGAAGTCAAAAGGTTCATGACCCACTCACCTCTACTTCATCTGACCCCTCACAGTTAACCTATTCAACATGGGAGGCCCTACTAGTAGCTAGGCTACCGCCGACATAGCTCTCAGGATCATGGGGGTACTCAAGCTCCACCACCAACTACAAGGTGGTGTACTCTCTAGGTCAAGTTGTTATTGTTATTATTATCATCAAGTTCGTTATTCAAAATTTCACGCTTGTCCGGAGTTCAGAAGAGGACAGAACGTCAACACATATGGGGAGACAGATCGTGAGAAGTTCTTGCTCCAGTGCACTCAGGTTCCGCTTCAATGACTTAAGAGAGAGAACCTTACACACAACAGTGGTGGTTGTCAGCAGCACGGCCTTCTGCATGATTCTGAAGCGCCACTCATTTAGATGGAGTTTCTCTTTCACAATCCTCCAATCTTCAGCAACAAGCCCATTAGATAAAATAACTACGCGTACAATATCTACCTCTATTAGTTTGTATAAGTTTTCAGTTCAATTGAGAGTCGCTTGTATTTTTTCTGCAATAGTTGACAGCAGATTATGATCTAATGGGACCGCGATAACAATTATTATAGTTTTGTTGGACACGACATCAGGCTTATTTGCTTCCATTGTTTTATCTGTAACAGTGGCAGTATCCCACAAAATTTTTGTTCTCTAATTAGACAAAACTTGCTCCGGTAGATATTTGTAATAAGGTAAGCTATCCTTTATCAGGTCCGATTTTTTGGCAAGAGCTTGATGGATGATTTTGGCTACATTATTGTAACGTAAAGAATCTGTTTGTGCCAACTGAGAGTATCCACTACAGATGTGTTGAATAGATTCGGTGGCCTTCTTACACAGGCGACACTTGTCACTGATGTTCTCTTTCATGATATATCGCCTGTAGTTATTAGTGGTTACTACCTGATCTTGAATGGCCACAACGAATCCTTCCGACTCACCAAAAAGCCAGTTCTCAACCATTCAGTCGATCTCTTCATATCAATGGAGTTACTTCGAAGCGCTGTAGCAAACCAGCCATGGAGTTCCTTTGATTTCCACGGTTCAATTTGGTCCTCAGGTTTCGGAAAACTTGGATTGTGGTTTTCTTGGAGCAGCTTCAGAGATATATAGACGTGATCTTGTGCACAGATGGCCGTCATGGATTCGTTGTAGATGAAATAATGTCTGAGCTGTTTTTCTTGCTGGCGGCACATAACATCAAGACTTAACAGTCCATGACCTCCATGATGACTTGAAAGATACAGCCTTTCGGTGGAACTTCGAAGATGATGCATCCGATATTTTGAGAGAAGTGTTCTGACTTTTTTGCAGATTGCAAAGATGTCTCAGACCACTTGACAACTCCAAATGTATGTGATGCTGCTGAAAGAGCCCAGGTGTTAATTCCTGTAAATTTGTTTCTCGAATGAATATAGGACTTGCAGATTTTTGCAACATGAGAGAGAACCTTTTCTTTCACTTGTTTTCTAATTTTTTCATCTGTAGTTCCTAAGAGCTGCTGGAGGCCCAAATACTTATATTCATTTCCACTGATAAGTTCTTGAATTCTCAAATCTTCCATCAACTGAGGTTCATTTTCTGTATTCTGAACGCGACCTCTCTTCACGTGAACAACAGCACACTTCTCCAAACGAAGATCCAAATAAACAGAGCTGCTGAAGCTTTCAAAAAGTGTCAGCATGCTGCGAAGTTGTTTTGGCCCTTTTGCATAGAGCTTGAGATCATCCATGTATAATTGGTGGGAAATGATCTTGGGGTTCTTCAAATCATATCCATAGCCGGAGGCATTCAGCATCCTACTCAAAGGGTTCAATGCTAGGCAAAATCAGAGAGGGCTTAGGCTATCTTCCTGAAAAATGCCCTACAAATTCGCAAAGGATCCGTCTGGTAACTCAGTTTCCCTCGCATGACATGCAGTGTTGTTCGCTAGCTGTTCATGTACGTTGTAAGAAATTTAATGATAGAGGGGTGAACCTTGTAGAGTTGAAGTGTTCGCTGCAACCAAGAATGAGGAATGGAATCAAATGCCTTTCGGAAATCAATCCAGCCCACAGATAAACAGACATTTTCTTTTTTACATGCTTGGATACAATATTATCTATTATCAATAATTCTTTGCATCCTCGAGATCCTTTCCAACAACCAACCTGTTCTGGCAAAAGCAGCTCATTTTCTTTCAGATTCTCGTCGAGTTTGGCGGTAATAATGGAGGTGAGAACTTAATCAATTGTAGGTAGACAAATAATAGGTCAATAATTCTCGGGGCAAGACACATTTCCACCTTTCGGTAACATAAATGTCACGCCCAAGGTACAAAATTCTGGCAGCACAAATGCTCCTTGCAAAATGTTCTGAAATTAACTCGCCAATATACCCTGAGTGCAAGTCGGATATTTCCACCAAAAATTATGTATTCCATCTACTCTTGGAGCTTTCCAATTGTGAGTTCTCTTTATAGATCTTTTAACATCCTCTGTTGAAATCACAACTCCATTCATTTCCGGGATATTGTGACAAGCTTCTTCTTCCTGTCGTATCCAGTATGCTTCATCAACATGTTGGTTTGGGGCAGACCACATCTGAGACCAAAAGTTCTTCATGGCAGAAGCATTTGGCGGGTTTATGTCATTGTCATTGGTATCTCTCAACTCTAGATATCTACAAAAATCTTTTTGATTGTTAGAGAATAAGGAATTTTCTTTCTAGCATCGCACAGCTTCATTATACCTTCTTATTCTTGCCTCGCCATTCTTTTAAGCATCCCTTCTATCCATGGAAAAAAGTTAAAGAAAAAATTTGAAGCGCTTTTTGAGCATAAATATATTTTTTCAATTGCCTATGTTTCGTGCCAAATTACAGGAAAACTACTCATATTTTCGAAAAACTGAACATGAACTTATTTTAAGATGACATGACTTCTTTAAGGAAGAGATTTCGTAAAGGAAAAAACATTTATCTTCAATATTATAGTTGTAGGATGATGCCCCCAAAAAATTGCACTTTTGAAATTCCAAAAAAATCTGAGATTTCACTGAACATGAGGCCTGCACCATTCTCTTAAGCGTCCTTTATGCTATCCAAAGAGAAAGTATGATCAAAAATGTTAGTGCCATTTTTGAGAATATTTTGAAAATATTTTTGAGGCTTCATGAAAATTACTCTAAAAAATCAAAATATCTCTTTGAAACTCCTAAAGCCTCGAGTTCATTCAGATCGACTGCAGAAGATCAATTTTGAAGAAAATTGGCTGCATTGTTTAGGTGCTACCATTGAATAGATGCAGACATTTTTCAATATCAAGGACCCACAAACCATGCATTCTGACTACACCATATGTTAAAGAATTTTTTCTATATTTAACAACAGAATTTATCCACTTTTTTTGTGGAATATGGTCTTCCAATCAGACTAGATCAATTTTTATAATTTTACGATTTATCAGAATCATGCAGAATCTGATTACATGCAATAATTACTATTACAGACAGGATTTTGTATACTGCAGTAAGTAATGAAATTCCTCTGAAATTTGAACAATCCATATTATCTTCATTTTTTATCAATCAGGTATATTAGTGCTGCCATTTCAGAAGAAGTGAACATAAGTGAAAATAATGAAAATAGGTTTTCATTTGTATTTCTGTGTTTATTTATATCGATTCATATGCTAATTATATTTGTTCACTTATTTTCATCTTTGTAGAGCCACTGAAGATGGCATAAATTAATCCCAAAACACGTTTGGCTGTTTATTCTTTATATTAATTGTCTAATATACCATAACATGGGGTTACTTTGTGCCACTTTTTTGAGGTTTCATTCTAAAGTGATTTAAAAAATGACATTCTTGTAGAATTTTTCATTGTTTATAATTTTATTGGCTAGTTTAGTGTTTGGAATATCTATTGATGTTGCTATATGCCACAAAATTTACTTGTGCTTTTTATATTTAATTTCTTAATGTTTGGAGCAAAGTTACCATAGGATGGGGATACCACTTTGCACCACCCTTCAAAAGTAACATTTACAGATGAATTTTTGTATTTAAAAGCTTTGTATAACCTTTATTGCAATAGAAAATACAATTCTCAAGACAATCCAAGTAAGAATAATCACGAAATGTTTTGTACGAACCAAAAAATATTAAATAATACCTAATAACCAAAAAATGCTGAAGAGCTACCTAAGCATGTAAAAGTAAGACTGTTAATTGGAAGAAAAGACTTAATGCATTCCTTACAGTTCTTTTCCACATTCCTAACTCAGAAATTCAACAATATTTGACAGTGGGGATTTGCTCCACTTTTGTTGTGGAGCAATGCATCCCCAAAGTGAGGAAATGTATAGGCCTAACCTCTTAGGAAAATTGTTTTCTCATACTCATAAAACAGAACTAAAATATGATATGAACGCACAGATAATGAATTCTTAAAATGAGCAAAATTTACCCATCGACTTTAGTTTACTGAGTTTTTAATTGATTTTAATGAAGCTTTTTCTCCTTCGGAATGCAAGCCTCACTTTCAGCTGGCAAAAATCTGACACTGATGACCTATATGAAGAAACTGGTCTGTCAATACTAAGAATGTGCTTTTCTTCACCAAGAATGAATTTCTACATTGGATACTGCTGGTCAGATTATACGTGCAAGCCAAAGAAACTTTAAACACACCTGGAGCAAAGTAACACCATGTTCCAGTATTTGTAGTTTATAATATATTTGTAATATACTTTGTAGTTGATACCTCCTGAATCCTTAATTAATTGTCATATAAATGTGTTTATAAATTAAAAATTGATTTTCATAATTCATCATAAATTGATCATTTTAAACAGGTTAAGGATTCAGGAGGTATCAACCACAAAGTATATTACAAATATATTATAAATTACAAGTACTGGAACATGGTGTTACTTTGCTCCAGGTGTGTTAAAAGTTTCTTTGGCTTGTATGTATAATCAGACCAGCAGTATGCAATGTAGAAATTTATTTTTGGTGAAAACAAGCACAAAACTTGGAGAACGTCATGCAAAGATGTTCATTTTGTACTTAGCCATTTTCTGGAACTGCAGATTACACTGTCAGTTCTTGATATCTTCAGTGGTTTCCTTATTCAAGTATATGTGATTGTGTTATGTCTCACATATGTGATTTGACCAATGGAAGTTCCGTTGCAATTAATAGCCCAATTGAGTACAAATCTGAAAAACACATGACAATGAATATCTACTTATTCAACTAGTTTATTCCAATTAGGGAGGGAATAAATCTCTATATACGGGTTTTCCAACAATATTTATACACTGATGTTTATATATGTGGGAATGGGAGTTAGAGTGCTTAGTGGCGTGAACAGTGAGGAGTGTATATAGTAGTTTAAGATAGGTTAGTATAGGTTTAGGATAAGATAGTGATAGGGTTGGCCGTTAGATGATGCCCTGAACAAGAACAAAAGGATGTCTTAGAGGGAAAGAGCAGTTCCAGTGAGGACAGAGAGAGAAAAAGACGTGGTCAGTGTGAGTGTGTGAGAGATTGGTATTGGTAGATATCCAGACAGATTTTTCCACAGTAAGTGCTTTTCAGAACTGCGTCCCTTAAATCTTACATATAATTAATTGGATTTCATTTGACCACCAAAATAATTTCTCATGTCTCAGGAATTAGTTGTCCTCTAAATTTTTCTGCCCATGCTTTTCTACTCACCAGCTTCCAGTCTTAACGGTGAGTTCAGAATGAAGGATCATGAAGTTTTTCATCACTTCAGATAGTAAGTTTCTTTTCATTTTTGTGGTATCACAACTTTTGAGGAAGTAATTTAAAATTTGCATTTTACTAATACATTGAATAAATTTTCTTATGAAATCAGATATAAGTATTTCAATTGCTGGTAAAAAGCAACTTGAGTATTCACTACCAATCTCTTTATAAGTAATTTGTAGTCAGAAATAAACATCACAGAAACAAAAATTGGAACACTGATGTATAAATATATTAGAAAAAAGTGTAGTATTAAAATCTTTTAACTTTAAGCCCTTTTACTTTCTTACCATACTATGTACTTATGTAGTAAAAAGAAAGTATAATAATGCAACAGCAAAAATCTGTGATTTTTCCTCACAAAAACTCTTATTGAGGCCCAGATATCAAAAAATGGATAAATCTTGTTCCAACATGTAGTAAAATTACTTCCTTTCACATGCTGTGCAGTTCTTGGTATCGAAAAAATTGGTTCATGGCAAATATGTGTCTGTGTCCGTCTGTGATCAATATTAGCACCTAAACCACTCAGTTTTGTACAAAATGTATATTACCTGATCAATCTGGCTGAACTCGAGGCCCTGAAAAGTATATTGTGATACGGGGTGAGGGGTACTTTACATGAAGGTTCATTGTTTTTATCGTTGATGTGTAGTCCATTATAATGACACCAATTTTGAAATTGAGTTAATTCCTCTTGAATACCTTTTCCTACAATTTAAGGATCGCTGGTATAAATTTTTAATTGGGACTAATTTATGTAGTATTAATGTAATATACACCACTTCTTTCAACAACTGACTTTGTTGATATTGTTTCTGATGTAAATGGTACTGTTCACATTCAATTTTACCACCAATTTAAACATTTTGTGAATTTTCATGATCTTTGCCATTTAACAATATTCTTAAATTAATGATAAATTATTGAATATTGATTTTACTAATGTTAAGGTACAACATTTTATAAGATTGATCCATATTATGCTGTTTCATGTCATGTTCCACAGTCTTGATTTCATAGATATTAATAATCTACCCAATACAATTAGACAACTTCCCCTACTTGCTCAATTACATACAAATATAATCTAGCCAACTTTGATGAAATTTATTCACTGTATAGTTCTTCGATTGCAAATATCAAAACTTGTCACTGATAAATCTAGTTTTCTGTAGTGTGATTCATAAAGTTATTGGAAAACGTGTTCATTGACTTGCATCCATCCCGTTGATATCCCTGTGATTTAATAAGAAAGCAATGTCATTTGAAACTTAAAATCTAAAGTGGCAAAAAGAGTATAAGTAGACTGATTCTGCTAATTAGCCCCAACAAATCATAAACTTTAGGAACTTAATAAAATATGCTACCAGCATCAAAGTCCTGATGAATCTGGCACAGGTGTCACGGATATAGGGATGGAGTTGGAATCTTCCATTATTAAATTCCACTGCGGGCATTCCGAGAATGCACCGCATGGCTGATGCAAACTTCCCACACTTCTCGTCAAGCCAAGTCAGCTGACAGCCCCGCGGCCCGCACTCCAGAGCCCATCTCACACCACCCTCGGGTGTGGAAAATACCACATATGCAATCAGCACTAACTCAGCTTTGAAACCCCGCACCCCGCCGTGCCTCGCACCTCGGTCAGACGATGGCATGCGCGAGGAGCTGGTAGTGGGGCGAAATGCTGATTGGGAAGAAATGGGCGAGGTGGAAAGCAGACGGGAAAAGATCAGTCACTTTTGAGCGGGGGCCATCAACGAGAGCAGTCATGTGGGCGTTCCCATTTTTCTCTGCATTCTTTAATAACGTCATTCACACTTAAAATTTTTAATTCATTTCTAATTTCTTCATCATTTCTTTCTTCTTGTGATCATGAAGTATATAACCTGCTGTGGTTCAAAGAAACTTCATTTCAGCCAATTCTAATCTTCTAATTTGGTCTTTAGTTATGGTTCAACATTCACTTCCATATAACAGCATGGGTAGGGCCATTGTTTTGTAGTTTCAGTATAGTTTCTTTTCTGACTTTATTTTTCAATGTTCGAGCTATTGTGCCATAGAAGTGTCTATATCTGTTTAATTTTACTTGTAAATCATTATTTTTATAAGTTATTTTATAGCCAAGGCAATTGAATGCTTTTATTTGTTCTATTATATTTTTTCCAAGGGCTATTTTTGCTCTTATTGGTTCAGAACTCCTAAATGCCATGCTTTTAGTTTTGTCTATTGATATAATCATATTATATCGCATATCTATATTATCTAATTTATATATTGCTTCTTGGATATTGTCTTCTGTGGAGCCTATAACTTGATAATCTGCAAACAATACTGTGCTAATATATACATTATTTACTATAAATTGTCTATTTAAAATTTTTAGCCACTCATTTATGACTTCGTCAATATAAATATTAAATAAGGTAGGTGATATTGGGCACCCTTGTCTTACACCTTGATTAACGATTGCAGTTTGTTTTCCATTTTTTGTTGTTATTTTTATTAAGTTTTCTGTATACAAGCTCTGTATAGCTCTTATTAAATGTTTTGGTACCCTTTTCTTTTTAATGTTTTCCATACAGTAGTGTCCTCCTAACTTCATCAAAAGCCAATGAACAGGTAGTCCGATGAACATCATAGTCAATGAACAGGTAGAAGGTTGGTAAATTTTGTTCATGTCTTTTCTCTGTTAATTGGGTAATTGTAAATATACAGTCACTGCAAGATCTTCCTTGCTTAAATCCACGTTGGGCTTGTGAGATTTCATTTTCCATTATTAGTTTTAGTCTTCTTCCTATTATATTACCATAGATTTTATAGCAAGAGTTTAACAAGCTTATTCCTCTACAATTTCTACATAATGTTTTGTCTGTATATGACAGATATATGCTTCATTCCATTCATCTGGAACATATCCTTCATGCCAACATCTTTTTATGAAAGCTATTAATCTTAGTTTGAACTGTAGGGTTGCATACTTTGTTAATTCTACATTCAAGTCATCTGTACCTGCAGATATTTTATTTTTACTAGCTTTGAGTACTTCAAGTTCTTGCATTTCAATGTTGTCTACATTGCCAGTGGGTTCCATTAATACCGCATCAGCTTCATCATTCATCCACAGGTTTTTAAAATAATCTTACCATTCTTTTTCTGATATGGGATTAATTCTTAGAGTATCTTTTTCTTCTTTATTTAATTCTTTTATGATTTTGTATGCATTATCTTGCCTTCGTGTTCTAGATCTGCGATATATCTCTCCCAACTTTGACGTTTATTTCTCACTAAGGCAGATTTACTTTTATACTCAATTTGTAAATCTATACTATTTGGTGGTTTTAATGTTTTTAAGTAGGCTTCTTTCTTTTCATCTATTAGTTGTTTAATTTCTTCATCCCAAACTCTAAGCCCCCTTCTTATATACTTCTTTTTCCATTTACCAAATGATTCAAATGCAGCATTGGTCAGTATCAGTTTAATATTTCTCCTTTCTTCACTGATGTTATTACTAGTTGGTGTAGATTGTAATTTTATACTCAACCTTGATTGATTGAGCATTCTGATGCTTTGGTCTTGAAGAAGGTGTACCCTGAAAGTTTCGATAGTATTTTCTGGTTTATTAGTAATTGTTTTCCATCTTTTAGGTAGTTGTAATGTTAAGATGACTAGAAAATTATCTGTTGAGATATCTGGACCTAAACACTCTTGTGTCATTTATTAGAGCCCACGTCTTTTTGTTTGCCAGTACATAATCTATAATAAGAGCACTTCCTCTTGCAGTCCATGTATATTTATGGATATTTCTGTGTCTGTTAAATGTATTTGTTACTCTTAATTCATTGAATACTGCAAATTCTATTAATGTATGCCCATTTTGATTTAAAATTTATTCACCCTCTGTTCCAATTATAATAGAGATAGGATTATTTCCAACTCTGGCATTATAATCTTCTAAAACTATCAGATAATCATTCTTGTTAACTTGATTTATTACCACTTGTAATTTTTCACAAAATTAAATTGTTTTATCTTTCCTTTCTTCCTCTGGAGTGTATATTGCTATTATAGTCATGTATCCTCTTTCTACCTTAATTCGTAGAGTTACTATTCTTTCATTTATAAATGTGTATGATACTATTATATTTTTATACTTATTTTTTAGTATAGCAACTCCTGCTGAGGCTCCTTCTATTTGTTGGACACCACTATAGATCATTATATACTTTTCTAATTGTATTGTACCTTTTAATTTATTTTTAGTTTCAGATAAAGCTACAAAATTTACATCCATTTCAATCAATTGTTTTTCTAATTATATTTCTTTATTTGCAATCCCTCTGATATTCCATGCTGCTATACTAGTCTTTCCGAGATCCCATTATTCGTTCATCCTTTATTCACTGCTGAGATCATCTTCATTTGCATTCAGCAGTTCCTTTTGGAGTTTGTGAGTAAGATAAGTTCCCCATGTTGGGCTACCAACCCTACGTTGGGAGTGCTGGGTGAAAGGGTTTGCCTTCTTAGGGGACCCCAGCATCCTCTCTTATGTATTTACCCCATAAGAAGGGCTGCCTCATCCGCCTTTTAGTTGTTAAGGACTTTCTCCTTGTTACCCTGAAGATGGGTCTTCATGTTAATCCCTGAAGAATGGACGCCTCTTTCGCACAATCTGCCCATTGAGGTCTTCACCTTAACCGTGGCAAGGGCCCTTCTGAGGTGTTACCAGCCGGACCTAGCTTTTTAAAGAGGTGTTACTCCTCTATCACTCCCCTCTTTGTCCTGGCTTGTGACAGACAGAGCATGGCTACCAAAACATTTGGTCCACGTTTTTACTTTTTTACTTAAATAAATGGTCTGCAAAATAGATAATTTGGCTTATTGCAATGCCTTCTACAATCTCTAATGTAGGAGGTATTGCTTATTGAGTCATAAACTTATTTATGCTTATTGTTTGGTGGATAATGAAGGTGAAGGAGGGGGTGAAGTTATTCAATCGGAAGCTTTCATTTTTAATGACGTCACAACAGAGAAACGGGTAGTCTACTCTTTGCTATAACATAACATATTTTTGTATGAAGAGGCTGCATGTGATAGATGTCCTTGCTCTTGCTTAGTTTTTGTTATTTTTATGAAGTATAGTGTCATGTCAGCAACAAAGAAGAGAAAGCGTAAATTCAATGAATCAGTAATAAAAGTACAGTATATCTGTGTTTCTACAGGGAAGAGTGAATATAAAGCAAAATGTGAAGTGTGTGACTGCTACGTAAATGTAGGCTACAAAGGTATTTTGGGTTTAGAACATCATGTGTATACTGCAAAAAGCACAAGCAAGGAGTTGTTAAAGTAGCTGATTTTACAAAGATCAGTTCTTTTTTTTCTTTCAAATTTACCAAGTTATGATAAAATACATGCAACAGAAGGTTCCCTAGCACATCATATAGTGCATCATCACATGAGTTATAAATCTAATGACTGCTGTTCTCAGTTATATGGGTAAGTGTTTAATGATTCTGAGATAGCTGTGAAATTTCAGTATCAAAGAACTAAAAAGCAAGCTGATGTGATTGTCCCACATGCCACTGACATAGTTACCGAAGCTTTAAATGGTATACCTTATTTTGAAGTGTCAACGGATGGGTCGCTTAAAATATTCCTTATATAGTACAGTACTTTGATTGGAAAAGCAATGGAGTCCAAACTAAAGTGATAGAAATGAAGATGGTGCATAATGAAATTCTTGACACTATAATCAGTTTATTTTGTAGTTCTCTAAGAAAATTCAGTTTTATTTCCAAATGCATAGGATTCAGTGGCGACAATGCAAATGTTAATTTTGGAGGGATGTCAAGGAAACCTGAAAGAAATGTTTTTACATCTCTGAAAACTGAATTATCCAATAATAATTTGATAGGTATTGGTTGTCCTGCACATATCCTCAACAATTGTTTGAATTATGGGTATGACTTATTAAAATATGACATTAAGATGACTGCAATAAACATTTACAAATTCTTCTCAATAAACACTGCACACTGAGACATTCAAAGAATTTTGCCAATTTCTTGAAGTTGAATACAAACTACTACTTCGACACACCACAACAAGGTGGTTACGCCTCTTCCCAGCCACAGAGAGAATATTGGTCTGTTTTCAGCCCTTAAGTCGTAAGTCCATTCCCAGAAACACATACCACAAATGATTCTTAACTTTTTTAATGAAGAACTGGCTGACTCATATTTGTTTTTGGTTCACTCCTTGAATTCAGTATTTCAGAAAAAAGTCAAAGCTGTACAAAAAGAGGGCATCTCAGTTTTTGAAGTGAGAAGATTAATCAAATCATTTCAAGATATGCTAAAAAGTAAATTAAATGAAAAAATCATTCCTTTCACAATAAGAAAATGATCGTCTACTCTCAGAGAAGAATGTTTATCTGAGAAGTGCGATAAGTTTATGAAAGAGATTTTCCAACTTTACACTTCCTGTGCTACAAACCTAAAAGACTGAATGTTGCCTCTGGATGAGTTTGTTTGCTTTGAGTGGATGCTGTTCGAAAAGAAAAAAGTGAATGACCTGAACTTCGAACCGATTCTACCCAGTCTACATTACTTACAGGAGAGAGGTGTCACCATTGATGGCTATAAATTCTTTGACCAGTATCAGTGCTTGAAAGCATTTCTTTGTGGATAAAATGAATATTTTGAGCAGAGGAGACCAAAAATGATCGTCTTCTATTAATAATTTATTCTTACTGTGGTATCTTTCACTTTTAATGACAATCATCAATATTAATTTCTACGTTACAAGTTTATTAACTTCAAAACACAACGTTTCCCAACCCAATTGGCTGCATCTTCAGGTGCACTGACACTAATAAAGGTGGACCACAACAAAATCAAATACATTTTAAAACATTAGGGCACACTAAAATAAAATAAAAATAACATAATGGATGATTTAATCTATCCATTGGGTCTCAACCAACACATTGAAAGACTAATGTAAACTTTATTAGTCTCAGCACACCTGAAGATACGTCCAATTGAGTCGGGAAACATTGTGTTTTGAAGTTAATAAACTGGCAACCTGAAAAATTAATATTGTTTATGATTGTTAAAAGTGAAGGATACCACAGTAAGAATGGAATATTTTGAGAAGTTGCACAATTGGTGAATTTCTTTGAGAACACCCAAACATTAGACCATTGTTCTGAACTTATAAAGATTTATCAATTTTATTTTACAATTCCTCATTCAATTTGCAGTGTTGAAAGAGTGGACGATTCACAGTGGACTGATGAAAGAAACAGACTACTTATTGAGTCAGTAGAATGCATTATTATTGTGAAGTACAATCTAAAGCATTTGAATTTCATGCAGTTTTATAAATACATAATTTCTAAACCAGATTTGCTGAAGAAAATTACATCAAGTGATAAGTATTATTCTGGCAACAAAAGTCAATAAGAATGTTTTGATTGTATTTATACCATTAACAAGAAATTGGTTTCTTTCTGCAGAGCAAATTCTAATATAATTTTTAAATACTATTATTGGTTTGGAATTGTCGAGTACATTGTCTATTCATCATGGATTATAAACATTTTAAATGTCCTCCGCTGGGAAAAAATTTTCTGGTAACCCTGATTTGGCATAGAAGTTAAAAATTATCTAACACCATCGCAACCGTATTTTGGAGCTATCTTATCTCAAATTGTTCAAAATCAGAATTTTTGAAGTATTTTATACAAACTTATCAACTTCAACATAGAAATAATTAAAAATTGTAAATCAGATGTTCACTTTCACGAATAATTTTGAGAAAATTAATCACGCCCGAATACAGAAATTGTATTTATGACCATAAGAAAAGTCAGAATTGTATTAATGTACTCACATTCTGTTCATGTCCATGACTCCCTTTGCGATCGGCAAAAGTAACTTCACTTTGCAACAAAACGTGTAACACTCGATTCTTAGAATCTTATCGTTACATAGCAGCCTACTACTGAGACGCGATGTTTAAATATACTACTTTGAATAAAGTTTAATCATGACGCACTCTTTGAAACACAAACTGGTGAAATTTGTGTGAACATTACATTCGCAACAATGTATTTCGGCAATTTTACATATTTCCATTTCATATCAGTATGAAATATAATACTCGAAGAGTTTTAAACGAACTATTTAAACGTTGTTGTCCAAACAATCACACAGAGATGCCACTAAATCAAAATCTTTATTACCATATATTTCTTAAAAATTATGTACACATCACTCATCAACCTTCCCGCGAATTCAGTTGTACAAGGCAAGAGCATTTGTTTCTCACAGCTGCCAACGTTGATGCCCAATTTCTTACAAGTAATTGGCAAATAGAATATTGCGCCAATCACAATATGAGGCGCCAATTACAATCAATCAATAATCAGGCGCCAATTACAATAAAAGTTTGTATTGAAATTAATTGTTCCGGGATAATTACAAACAATAAACATTACCAAGAAACAGGTTACAAACGAGTTTGTAAGTAAACATAATAATATGATGATTTTTTTTCTTGAAAACCCTTGATTAAAATTATAAAACTAAAGAAAGAAGCATGTCAATCAACCAGTATGCACGGATCAACTATAATAGTGCGACCAGAGAGTATAATATCGACTTAGTTGTGTCTTTTACGGTGATGTTTTTATTGTATTATTCCATGTAATACAATATACTACAGAGAGATTGCACACATGTGCGTTTTCCAGTGTAATAATAAATTATAAAACTGAATTTAGTACCATAGAGAGCAAATTAACTACGACACCAGGATTTAAGTTGTTTTGCATCAACATTTCGTGGGTATTTAACGCTCCCTCTTCTTCTGAAATAAATATCAATATTATAAACAGATCCAATATTATAGAACATCACAGACAGAGCAACTGAATTATAATAATACATACCTAAACCAAGTTCATTAAATTTGCAAAAACATGTTAAAATTTGGACTTAACGAAAAACAGGAACTAGTGATATAAAATAAAGCACTAAAGGCTTTGTTTGCGAGTGGCAGTAAGCGTTGCAGGTTCGTTACGAAATACAGTTTGAACACAAAATTTGTATAAAAACTTTGAATACAATTCGTTACGAATAGTTTGAATACAAAGTCGTTAACGAAAGAACATGTATATGTTTTTTAAACATCGATTGTTTCACTAACGAAACTTTTCAATTCTATCGTAATTGAATATCGATAGTATCGATATTTTCTCATTTTTAATAAATAGATTTGGAAAATTATTTGTGTTTAGATAGAAATTTGTGTTTTTATACAAATTCCTGCAAAATAAATTTCTATTGTAGTTTGTATTAGACGTTAATAAGAGAGACTAATGAAACATCCATGAACAAGCTTTAATTATTAAAACAAATTTGATAACAGATTCCAATCGGTTCCGAAGTAAATATTAATTTTGTTGCAAGAACAATCTTTGGTGCATGAATACAAATACGTTAAACGTATCCGTTTTCATTTGACCCCTTTTTGCGACATAATTTCTCCTGCTTTGGTTTGTGTATTTGAAAGCTACAGGCCGAAGGACCCAAGAGAATAACCCTCCCAGAACTTAATTACATCTTCCTTAATGATAAAATTATTAAGTACATAATTCAGAAACATAACTATATCTTGATTTATTGTTTTACACGCTTATCATGTCGGTTTTGCGTGCTCTCAGTATTTTTTATCATCAAAAAGTTATTGTCTGAGTTATTGTCGCATGATCGCAAGCACTGCTTGATACGGTCGCAATCATTCGATATCTGGCGGCACGCCTGAGAACGTCGCGTATATTCGTGACATATTCCATCGTGAAGACGGGCCTTGAGGGGCAAAGTTAGAGAAACCGCAGTATAGCTAAACGTATGATAATATTTAGATTTCTTGACGATTCCGGTCTGCAAAAAGTCAGCACTTCCCTTGATTCAAAACCAATCTTATTTCTTCTCCCCAAGAAAACCGCATAGTTCTTTCCCTATTGTGCATCCAAACACTTGATTGCAGTACGGAGCCTTATGGAGTATTACCCTCTCTTTCTATCCAATACAATTTTATATAAGACTCTCTTTCTACCGCAAGCTGTGTTGCCAATTCAGGAGGCTCGGGATTATTCGGCTCGTCCATCCTGTTTCACGCGCAAATACTTAACATGTTCATTCAACGATAGCTTCAATTGTGTTGATCTTAGACAATTGAGTTTTTTTCCAGTTATTCCCAGAACTCTTATGGATGTGGTGGTTATTTTGTAATTTAGTTTGATGGTTTAATTTCAATGAAATTAATTACAAATGATATCCAAGTGCTTACTTCTACATTTGGAGGTCCTTAAATTTTCACCATGAGAGAAACTTTTTTTTTATTATTGCAGAAAAGCAAACATCCAGAGGATGAAATGACAAGGGAAGTCCAAATTTTGATATGAGACAACCACATTTCTGTATGAATCATGGTTCTTGAGTTAGACGGTAATAAAAGCAATATTTCGTGCTCTCCGAACGAACATCTCATGTCGTTCAGTGATCTTGAATACTTCTCAGCGATTCTTAACAGGCGAGTATTTTTAGGATATAGTATTTTTGAATTTCACTTATTAAAAACATGAAATACATATAAACATATCTAAAAATGAATTAGAAATTTTACAGTTAACAATATTAATGCCAAAGACATTCAACTAGTAGCTGTCGTAAAATATGATTTCAAATGCAAATATGACGAATTAATAGCTGGGTGTTCGAAAAGAATATTATGCATTGTCCGCACAAAACCTCGCAGTATCTGATACCATCCATGTCATCTCACCTTTGTGAATGGGCATTTTCCCTTTATTTTACATAAAAAGTGAATAAATTGGACGTGTAAAATGACTTGAGATTGAAAATTAGCAATATTGACTTTGATATTGTAACACCCCGCACTCTCTCTCATCGAGTTCGGCGGGATGGATCTCAGGGCGTGACCCGACTCACCTGTGGATTTCTGTCTGCATTCATCTGTTGCCTCATACGCCCGGCTGAAATTTGGACAGGACGCATGCGTGACTGGGCATTTTCATGCATTAGGCAGTGAAACACTCTTTCCTGAGTTTCTGAATTTAATTAAAACAAAATGAAAGGTAATCAACGGGGTGAAGCCTCCTACAATTTGTAACAATGTCTTAACCTAACTTACAACTAACTTAGCTTAAAGTCCGACCCTTCTGGGTCATCGCCCGGGCGTTCCGCCCCTCCAGGCGCGGCATCCCTAGTGGGGTCGGGCGGCGGAGCGGCAGCTCTCCTCGTCCCCTGGACCGGGCGGGCAGCTGGCGGCAGCGGCGGCGATGTAGGGCGGCGCACGGGGCTGGCGCGCGGCCGGCGTTGGCTGCGGCTGCGGCGGTGGCGGCGGAGGCGAGGAAGCGCCGTCCGAATGTGTCCTTCAGCGGCTGCCGGCCCTCAGGCCAAGTCCGGACGCTCCTTCGTCCATTCAGGTCCCCACACTCGTACGGTGTTCCGCCTCTCCCTTCAGGCGACACATGAGCGGGTGGCGAAGTGACGGCGATGCGTTGCCGGCGGCGGTCTAGCGCCTCGCGGCGATGGCGTGGCCTCTCTCTACCCCCCCCGGAAAGCTCTGCTTCACGCTAGTGTCGTCAACATCAGAAATGGCCTCTCGCTGCAGTCGCCCAGATCAGAAAGACCTCTTGCTGTCGTCGTTCACATCGGAATGCAATCTCGCTGGAGTCGCCCAGATCAGAAAAGACCTCTCGCTACAGTCGCCCAGATCGGAATGAAAGAATCTCACCCCTGCAACTACCTCCCTCGCTCGCGAGATCACGTGTCTCGCCCCCGCCTAGTTCTCGTCTATTGGCGCAGCCGAATCGCACGATGCGTGCCGGCCAATTGCCATGGGTCAACGGCGGTTGGAAACCGATTTCGAGAGGAAGGTTCACGTCACTGCAATTTCCGAGAAGACGCGGGTGTGCTCTGACACAGCGCGCGGAAATACCAAGGTGCGACGAACGGTTTCTGAACAAAGGGAGCCGCGCCCAGCGGCGGCCGGCCCTCCCTTCGCGCCGCTCAGGTAGCGGAAAAAGCGCACGTTTCTAGACATCAAGTTTTCCAGTACTCCCCGTTAAATAAAATATTATTTTCCCAAACGCCAGAATTGTTACGTGCGCGAACCGTCCCATTACAATATAGATGTCATTTGCGCAAAATAATTTAAGCCTCGTCAGCATGTGATGAATAAACAAACTGTTTCCCCTGGATTTGGACTTGTTTTGCTATTGATATTTCAGTTTTAATTCTCATTTAAAGGCTTGTTTTTTAAATAATAATTCTAATAATAATAATAACAATAACAACAACAACAACAAAAACTACATTTAGAACCATCTAATATCCCTGAAAACAATGGTCCTCTTGAAGGTTCCGTCCACCCGTCAGTGGTGAACATTCATCTGGCCATGAGACACGATAAGGACATGATGCGGGACCTCCTCCGACGAGAGATAGAACGAGTTCGTCTACTTCCATTCAAATATCGTGCACCGTTGAGGAGAATTTACGAAAATGCTAAAAATAAGGGAGTGATAGAAAAAGCGAATTCTGTCTTAAATGAGGTTGTACAGACCTCAAGTAGAGATCTAGATATGATATTACTGAAATCAATCACATCGTATATGCAACTGGATATCTATATTTCAGATAATTTTGGGGCCAGCCAAGAACACCGATGGCCGACAGCCAGGCAAAGTAAACAGCTCCTTACCTTCATGGGCGGAAAGAATAAAGAAACGGATAGCCGACACACGGCGTGAAATATCACTCATAGCCGAGGTATCTTTTAAATCAAATCACACTTCTAAAGTTCAACAAAAAATAATCCATGTTGAATAAAATTCCTAATTGAAAATGACACAAAAAGGCTAATGGTAGCTGAAAAGCTAAAAGAGAAAATTCAAGCATGGGCTCAACGAATTAGACGATACAAACATAGAGAAGATTTCCGTGTACAGAACCGGTTGTTTAAAACAGACGCGAACAGATTCTACCGCAGTCTGACTCAAAAAACCGAATGGCAATGCTGCCCCTCCTTCGAAAGATGACGTCGAAGCATTTTGGCAGGAATCTGGGAAGAAACCAGATTCTACAACAAAGACGCATCTTCGCTTCAATCTTAAGTTGATGCTGCCAATGGATTCGTGGAAACAGTGGAACATGTTCACGAATTCTCGGAAAAGGACTTCTGCCACGCAATTAAGAACATGGGAAACTGGAAATACCCCGGGGTTGATAAGATCCAGATTAATTGGATTAAGAAATTAGCAGCATTACATTATCATCTAGCAAAGGCTGTAAATAAAATTTTAGAAAAACCAAAGGAACTTCCAGAAAGACTCACTTGCGGCCTCACGTATTTGCTACCCAAAGCGGGAGACAGCTCTTTGGCAAAGAACTACAGGCCAATCACTTGCCTGCCAGTAATATACAAACTTATAATTGCAGCCAAAGCTGACCAAATGTATAGGTACCTAGAAGAAAACCATCTGTTGCCTGTTGAACAGAAAGAATGTCGTAAAGGTTCCTATGGCTGTAGGGAAATCTTGCTTCTGAATAAAGTCATTTTGAATAATGTAAAGAAACGAAAAAGTAATTTAAGCATGGCTTGGATTGACTACCAGAAGGCCTTTGACAGTGTACCACACGATTGGATTTTGAAAACCCTGGAGATCTATCGATTTCATCCTACAATTATTGAGTTTTGCAAGGCTAGTATGAAGTTGTGAGTACTAGCTTCTAATACACAGCGGAAAGGGAGTAGTAGAAACCAGAAATATTCAGATTAACAGGGGAATTTTCCAAGGAGATTCGCTATCTCCTATGTTGTTTTGCATTAGTTTGATCCCACTATCGAGACAGTTGTCGCACACTGTCATTGGTTACAAGCTCCATGGTGATGGAAGGCCTGTGTCACATTTATTTTGCATGGATGATCTTAAAGTGTTTGCTAAGAATGAAGCGATTCTCTCCCAAATGCTGTCTGTCGTCAGTGATTTTAGCAATGACATCTGCATGAAGTTTGGTCTTGACAAGTGTGCAAAAGTCAACTTAAAAAGAGGCAAAATGACCACGTCAGAGAACATTGAAGTTGATAGGCATACTGTGATTCAAGATCTTGATCCAGGTAAAACTTACAAATATCTGAGAATTGAAGAATGTGAGACCATCTCGAACGACACAATGAAAGAGAGAAATCGCCGGGAGTATTATAGACGAGTGAGACTTGTCCTGCAGTCCGCTCTGAACTCCAGGAATAAAATATCTGCAATAGGTAGTTTGGCGGTGCCTTTAGCCGAATACAGTTTCGGTCTACTGGACTGGACTGAGCAGGAAATTCGCATCATGGATCGAAAAACCAGAAAACTGCATATAATGCATCATGTTTCCCACCCTCGAGTTGATGTACATAGACTTTATGTGTCACGTAAGGAAGGAGGAAGAGACCTGAGACAAATTAAAGCCTCCTGGCACAATGCAATAGTCGTTATGGGGAAGTATGTGGTCAGCCATCAAGATGATCCTCTAATGAGGCAGGTCATGAAATCTGACCGAAGATTGGGAAACAGAGGCATTGTTAGTGTAGCAAAAAGCATTGCAGAGAAAACTATGCAAGACACGCCGAATAACACAGACACTGAACTTCTGGTACTACTAAACATGAAATGTGAGACACAAAAAATGTTAAAGAACTCGTGGAGGGACAAACCCCTCCATGGACAATATCTAAAAAGAGTGGACAAGGTTCAGATCAATAAAGATCAATCATTTATGTGGCTTAAAAGGGGAAGAATGAAACCAGAATCAGAAGCACTTGTAATAGCTGCTCAAGATCAGGCGTTGAGAACACATTACGATAAAGCGGTTCTCTAAATTTCCCCGGATGATAAATGCCGCATATGTCAGGAACACGTAGAAACCATTGATCATATTGTCTAAGCTTGTCCAATTCTAGCGAAGACCGAATACTTGAAAAGATACGACAGGGTGTGTAGCTACCTCCACTGGCAGATCTGTACCGCCCTCGAAGTTCCAAACACATGTCCCAAGTGGTACAAACAAAGCCAGTGACTTCTGTTGGATTGTGTATAATATTGTACGACCAACAAATTCAAACTGATCGCACGATATCGGCAAACAAACCGGATATAGTTATCCGGGATTTGGAAAAAAATGGTGTTTACTGGTCGATGTTGCTGCACCTTGCGATCTAAACGTCGTTACCAAGGAGACAGAGAAACGTTTTAAATACAAGAGTTTGGAAATCGAGATCAACCGAATGTGGGGCGTGAAAGCACAGGTCGTACCGATAGTCATCGGAGCTCTGGTATTTGTTCTGCAAAATTTGTGTAAGAACGTGTGTAAACTCCCAGGTAATTCAAAAGACTTGGAAGTGCAAGAAATTGCTTTATTTGGAACAGCCCACATTTTGCGCAAAGTATTGTAGAATCACCGACAGTCCCTAGATCTGCTCTTTAGGTTGCTGGTTGCAACATGGAGTAGATTTTATTTTGAGCCGACTCATAACATCTTTAGTCGTGATGCAGTGGAATAATAATAATAATGCATATTTTTATCAAAAATCTTTAATTTCTAATATTAAGCCAGGGTCATTCCACGTAAAACCGGCCAGAACAAAACCTGAAGTATTTCAAATTCTCTAATATTTTTTTACACTATCTATTATGAAAAGTAAGAGACAAGTATTTTTTTTGTTTAGCCGAGAATACATTATTTTTGAAGTTAAAATTATTGAAATATATTAATTTTTCTCCAATGTCGAGATGTTGTTTACTGTAAATGCATTGCTTGTAAAAACTTAAACTTGATTTGAAATTAAAACTAAAGAAGCAATCTTTCAACAAGTGTTTATAAATAATTGCATATTTTTATATTGTGTTTTTTAAATTGTTTATAATTTTTAAAACGAGTTTTCTAAGATGATCCCCATGATTTTTTGTTTTAAACTCGACGGCAATAAATTCTTTAGACTTTCATCTCCATCTCTGCAAATTTTCAAAATGGCTTCTGTTTTAGAACTCACGTAAAAAAATAATATTCCACGGAGCACAGAGTATTTTCTCGACCGCCGCTGCGCGCCGCCGCTGCCATACCGCTTTGTCAATGCTCCCTGTGTCTTCCTCCATTGGACTAGCGGCCTTGCGCAACACTGCTCACGCCCTTTCATCGATGTCAGCAGGTCGTTTAGGTCGATTGTAAGTTCATCGCATGCCTTCTTGTTCTAATGTATTACAATTTAACGTTAAAATACCCATAATTTTACTTAAATTGGTTCATACAAATATATACTAGACAACGATTGATTTGACATATTATACGCTTCAGAAATCGAATAACCGAGTTAAAATTTGTTTAAAAGATGCAGTTAGGGAAAACAAAGACAGGTCCTGTCTACTTCGTATTTATCTGCATTGATTCTATTCGAGAGTAGAAGTACTTCAAATTATTTTCAATCACGAAAACAATCAAGAAAACATAAAGACAATGTTGTCAGTTTTCAATTTCTAGGAAAATGTAACATATCTGAAAGTCTGAGTAGAGCTTATAAAGAATCTGTTCGTCTTCACAATGATTTAGTGGCAAAAAATTGAGATAGTTTTTCCAAAATAATAGATGTATTGAAATTATGTGGAGCATGTAACCTGCCACTTAGAGGCCATGATGAATCAACTAATTTAGGTAACAAAGGTATATTTTTAGAAATTGTTGAATACAGTAAAAATATTGATGAATAGGTTTATGTACATTTGTAATTTTCATTTTGCTAACTTGTTTACTGAATTTTCTATTGCAACCGAAATATGTATGTGTAGCGCGGTAATGCGATACGGCACGGTACGACCGTGACAACAACCGTAACAACTGTATTTATTTAATCTGATCTTTTAAGCTGGCCCCGCGTTGTAGCACCAAGTAACCGATAAAATGATGCCCCGCCCCAATTTGTGGGCGCCACGGTAACCGTTTTATTAATAATATTTATTTAATTCACGTTACCAATTGGCCCCGTGTTATGGTGCCACAGTAACACAAACTCTTTATTCTCTGTCAAAATCACTACGATTTATCTTGTCACGTGGTTACAGAAATTATTTTGTTGGTCGTAGGTCGTGGCTGGCCCCGTACGGGAAGTACCTGTAAACTACGTATGATGCTACAGCATGCACAGGTTTTCTATTAATTAAAAAATTAATAACACATCTTTCTGTAATAAAAGAGAGAACTTTCGAAATCCCGTTCTTCTTTTGTTTATTCCCTTTGAAAACATGAAATTGTCTCGTTCTGTGAAGCCCTTATCCAATCACGATACACCATGCAAATACAACAATGTAACATTACACAAATACACCTGCGCTTGGCAATGTCGACAATACAATAACATTCCAATATAAATAATAACCAACTGATTTCTATTACTTATTCAGGAATTCCTTTCTTTGCAAAAATATAATTTAAATTACACTGTCAGAAATTTCCGCATTAGTTTTAATGTAAAAGTACATTAAAGTAAGTATCATGTACGTAAATGAAATTTAATGTACACGTACAGTAACTTTAAAGTACGTGTGCATTAAATGTAATGTACGTGTACAATTAAATTTACGGTATGCGTGTACATTAAATTTACTGTATGCGTAAATTAAATTTACTGTATGCGTGTACATTAAATTTACTGTACGTGTGCATGAAATTTACTGTACATGTACTAACTTCAATATTTAAAATTTGTTCAAATAATTGTCACCCCGACCGGGATTCAAACCCGTCTCTCCTGGTTTACGCCCACTTGCTCTAAGCACTATCCTATCGAGACAATCAATTCTTTGAACATGTTCTAAGGCCTGATGAATTGCCCGTTGGGATTTATGCAGTTGTCACATTTTTGGACGCGTTTACGCTCGGAAATATGTCCCGCAGATGTAAAGAATACTAAGTTCTGAGAAACAAATTTATTTTAATATTTAAATTTGTTCAATGAATAGTCACCCGACCGGGATTCGTACCGGGGACTTCTGTTTTACGCGCAGGTGCTCTAACCAGATGACATAAAACAAATAAAGTCGGTACACAAATTTAAGTTTAAAGTAAAATCTTTTCTGCTGCAAAACTGTTTCTATACAATTAGAGACTATACTGATCGTGAAAAAGAAAAATAATGTTTAATGTAACAAAACAAAGATATATAATGAATTAGTTTACGTTTGCATTGTATACATTTTCAAAAAATATTTAATACGCCTGTAACAAGTAATGTACTTCAGCTTCCAGGTCAATGACCCCCATCTCGATCAGGTTTTTGTCCAGTTTCCCTGATCCATAGAGCAAATGCTGAGATGGCCCCTTGTTTTGCTTCTGGACGTAAATGTAGCTTCACTGTGCGCACGTTTTGTTGAGCACTCCTTTTGCTTGTAGTTCATTTACAGTTGAAATTGATTTTCTATAACTAGGGAAAAAACATTTTTCAAATATTTTGATTTTTCTAAAATAATTATTTTCTAAATTCATTTTTTCGTTTGTTTTTTTTAATTCTGGCCCTCAAGAAAATGTGCGCAGATACATTTCTTTCCCCACACGTCATATACAGTTTTTACTGTTTTTTGACAAATAAATCAATAAATAAACCACTGAGCTATTGCGACATCCAATTGCTTCAGCAGGTTCTTAGGCCTAATGTAGTGCCCGCTATGATATGTATAATATATTCTTTACGTCTACGAAACATATTTCTTTAGACGTAATATATATTAAATATGTATTAACTCTACCGAATTATGTATATTATTTATAATAGTCACTACTTCTTCACCTGTTTTGGACGCGTTTACGCTCGGAAATATGTTTCGTAGCCGTAAAGAGTACTAAATTCTGACATTGTTACAGTGAAATTCTTTGAAAAAAATTTAAATATTTCCGGAGATTTGAAAAAATTGTTAACTAAAGAATTACCGTACTATGTACATCACTACAATTTTATTATAAAGATTTTTACAATTTTATTTGTTAACAATTTGAATGTAAATACGAATTTTAACCATTTATATTTTTTGTATACATGTTGAAAATATATTTTAAATTTATTAGACGTAAGTTCAAATAGCAGAAGAAAATATTTCTAAAACCTACACTGATTTTAATTTAAACATTAAATTTAATGTACAACACATTAATATCGGTTTAATTTACAAGGTACATAACGTTTAATGTAGTCCTACATTAAATCTACATTGATTTTAATTTTAACATTAAATTTAATGCACAAACACATTAAAATCGCTTTAACGTACACGGTACATTAAATTTAATGTACTGCAGTACATTAAATCTACATTGATTTTAATTTACACATTGTATTTAATGTACATGTACATTAATATCGTTTTAATGCACACGGTACATTAAATTTAAATGAAAAAGTGCATTAAACCACATTAAATTTAATGTAATTTCTGACAGTGTACCCTTGTACGTACGTTATCAAATTCTGATAATAAAAATGAAATGAAACCTTTATTAAAATTTTATACCACTTTGTTCAGCAATAATTTGCATGCATTGTTCCTTAAAACAAAATAACTTCTCAGTATTTCTTTCAATGGACTTGTAAAAGTTTATACTAATTTGCCTAAGCGTTCTTGATCTTGTATAGAACAAAATTTAGCTTGAATATTACGCAAACAAAACTGCGGACACTTCCCTTTGTTGTCTTCTGCCGGGACGGCGTCGTTGCCAACTCGATCACCAATTCGCGTGCCCAGTTACACGCGCCAATATATCAGCATACACCAATCCTGCGTTCGCCGACTTCTATCATAAAACCATAGCTTCCACAGAGTTTATAATTGCCCGCGATTACGACCTTGAAGCACAAATCAAAATAAACTTCTTCTTTTCTTTGATTGTTCACCGCGTCAGTAACTATTCTCACTATACAGTCCTCTATCCATTTGCACTGCACCACTTAATAAAAATGTTCTAAGTTCAATTTCCAAAAATCTTAAGACCGCCAAACGTGGACACGATGTTACCATCGCAAGCTCTGACTCGAAAGTGTTATGAAATTCTCTGCGATTCACCATGTCACCTCCTACCACTAACATGCCGGCGAATTCCATTCTTGCCTTTTCATTGTTGCTTTATAAAATTTTCTAAAATTCACAATATTATTCATTTCAACATGAATATGGGTTTCTTTATTAGCGCTTTCGCTCAATGTTCGAGTTTCATTGCCAAAACATATTTTTTTATGCTTAACATTCCGAAAATACTGAATTTCTAAATTGAACTTATGCGTCGCTTCGTCAATTGTTTTTAATATTATTAACATATAATATTTCTTCAAATCATTAATTCAGCGTTCTATAATTCTTTTAGGTCTTCCATAATTTTATTAAATTTAAATAATGACGATCTACAACGCCTCTCGTCGCCCAATTAAAGTCTTCATAAAATTTTGCTATTCATGTTGTTGTGTTCTACACGTCACGTGAACTTTCCTCCAAATCTTCACATTCCAAATTCAAGTGAACCCGTCGTCCGATCGCGTTCAGACAAAGACTACAATGTTTATTTATTTAATTTCTAATTTACATTGTTTGTCAGACTTTATTTCAAAATTCCCAAATCAGACGTGTTTTCAAAAACGTCAAATATGGCTTTCCGCGGCGCGCTGTTCTTCTGTCTTGCCACTATCGATTCACGTACACGTTGTTTTCTTAATTATAGTCTAATAAATGTTTATATTCCCTTCACAATTGTTTCTGGGGAATATGCCATACATGAAATCATTACACTATTTTAGTGTCACTGATGATGGGAAAAACACTCTCGAAACATATGTATGACGAAATTTTCTAAATATTAAAAAAAAATATCTTTTATTGTGGTTGATATCTCACTATCCTTGGAACTTTATCATGTATTACCACAAAATCTCTGCTGCCACCATATGATTCACAGAAAAATATTGATCCTTTGTTACGTAGCCACTTTGACAACGCAAAAGTATTTCAAGGCACTTCTAAGATAACACAAAACGAACTTTTATCGTGTATGCTTCAAGTTTGTAGAGAATTTATAACTGACCAAATAAGACAATCATCTTTCTAAGCCTGCATGGTTAACGATACTACCGACGCACGGTGGTCTGAACAGGGTCGAAACACGCGCATAGGCCCCAAATTTTAATTTTTGAAAAAGGATTATTTCTTGATAAATATCAATTCTACATACTTCAAAGTACTAGAAACTAGAAAAAACAATAATTTGTATCAATGCTTACAGCCATACAACACCCTCAAAGCCATGCCTTTCAGCCGAGGAAAAATTCAGGCACTCAAGCAGTGAATATACACTTATCTTTCATTGTGTATAACTTTTTCTCTAATCAACTTTTCAACTTCCAGGAATTGTTTGCGCTTTTATATACCCTTCTAAATATATTAAAGCCTTTGCAGTGACAATTATTTTTATTTTTAATTTCATTAAGCCTTACGTAATTAAGGTGTGCAAAAACCTCTTATTCCTTTAACTAAGTAAACTTTCACAGGCAATTTCACAAAAACACCAAAAACACATCACTGAAATTAATATATGTTATTAAGTAAACATTATTGAACATTTTTCAGGTGAGATCAGCTGCCTCGATCTGCCCCTCTCAAAATTATCACCGTTTAAAGATTACGTTAATGGTACTTGGAAAGAGCACTATTACCTCCGGACATAATACCGAGAACGTTTACTTCTTGAAAATGTTTAATCTTCTCAACATTCGAATTTCCATTTATTTCTTAAAATTTTCAATTTCTTTTCAAACATATTCCTTCTTTTAATTTGCCAAATTTCATTGTTTTTCAATAAATTTAAACATGCAATTGAGATCTGCAGAACTGAAACATACAATAAGTGAAATTTGACAAGCAGTAACATTAAAACCTCTAAAAATATCTCTTTGAAATTAAAGTATGTTAATTGTTATTAGTTTTTCGTTGACAACAACCACCTTGGCCAACCTCTTTCAAAATGGCGTCTATTTAAACTGTACATGACGAGGTTGAAAAGAAGCATGATTTTCATTAATTTTATCTTTGACGGGAAATTACATAAAAAAAAGTAAAAACACTTCCATGAAATTAATAACAATTATTAAATGGACATTTATTAATGATTCTTCGTTAAAACAGCCGCCTCGGTGGGCCCCTTTTAAAATGGAGACCGTTTAAGGTTTACATGACGAAGTTTGAAAGAAAGCGTAATTTTCATTATTTAAGTCAGTTTTGATGGGCAATCACACGAAAACACCCAAAAACATTTCCATAAAATTAATAAATATTATTAATTGGACATTTGTTAATGTTTTTTGTTAACAACAGCGGCCTCGGCTGGCCTCTTTTAAAATGGCGACCATTTACAGTTTTCATGACGAGATTTGAAAGAATGCGCTTTATCCAAAAGTAAGTGATTTTTGACAAGCTATTACACAAAAACAACTAAACACACTTTCATGAAACTAATAAATATTATTAAGTGGACATATCGAAATATGTTTTCGTTAACAAGAATCACCTTGGCCTGCCTTTTTGAAAATGGCGAAAGTTTAAACTTTACATGACGAGCTTTGAAAAAACACCCATTTCAATTAAATAAGTGATCATCGACGAGCAATTATAAAACAACATAGAAACACATCTCTGTGAAATAAATATTTGATATCAAGTGAACAACTGAAAAAAAATTCGTCGCCCGGAATTGCCTCTCTCTGTGGAAGTGCAGTCAGCAGTCGAAGCGTCAGCGCTGGATGTCATGGCAGAGGTGGCATAATAAATATATAAACAATATAAATTAAGTGGAATGTTATTATTTCACATCTAGAATATGTTTCGTTTGATTCATACTCAAAAAGCCGTTTTAAAATCACGAAATAAGTAGTTATTTAACACAACATTCTATGCGCGCGTTTCGACCCCGTTCAGACCACCGTGCGACGTCTCTAATTGCATCCAGACAGTGGTAGTATTTCGATACGTGTTGGAGGGAACAATATACGAGCGATATTGGGGATTTTTAATGCAGAAACCCATAACGCTCAAGGCTTGCCAGAATGCATTTTGAATGAACTTCAACCACTCTTACAAGATTGTCCCGAAAAATTAATAGCACAAACTTATGATGGGGCTTCAGTATTCAGAAGACATTAGGAGGGGTCAATGTTTTGGTTCGACAAGTCTACAAGAATGCACATTACATTTACTGCTATGCACATCAGCTCAACAAAATCTTGAAAAAGGTTTCAGCAAATATTTCCAGTGTTAAAATATTTTTTTGCCAACCTGAGAGCGATTGCATCATTTTTTTCAAACTCGCCCGATAGAACAGCCGCATTAGAGAAAACATGTAGTGTTAGAATACCAAGTCCGTGCGATACAAGGTGGAATTCTCGTTCAAGATTAGTACAAATTATTTTTCAAAATAAATATTTAATTTTGAAATGTTTTCAAAATATTCAATCTGGAACGGGAAAAACCTACAACTCAGAAACAATGTACCAAGCAGCAGGATTTGTTAAGCGGCTGAACGATGATACTTTTCAATTCTGGTTGAATTTCTTTAACGATGTCATGCCTCATGTAGACATCTTATATGCTCAGCTGCAAAAAATTGAAACTGATATTGTTAAAATTCAACAAGCAATATATTGCTTTGAAAATGCAATAATGAATACAAGAAATGCATTGCCATCTTTAGAAGAGATACAAGAAGAGCCAGCTTCAAAAAGGCGTGGAAACACCAGACAATATTCAGTAAGTGGACAAACACCAGTAAGTGGAAACACCAGACAATATTTAAATGCTTGCGAGAGAGATCAGTGACTGCATTGTAACTGAAGTAAAAGAACGTTTTAAATTCCAAAGTCATCTATCGGGAGCAAAATTGTTCCATGATGAAAATTATGAGAATTACAGAAAAAGTCTGCCTATTGAAGACATTGACAATTTTTGTGACGCTTTTCCAATGCTCGAAAAAGATGCACTGAGAACTGAATTACAAATTTTCTACTCAAGATAGGAATTATCGCAAAACAGCCTTCTATTTGGGTCTGGTTGTTTAAAAACACTTAATTTTTTAATTTCGTATGGACTTGATATTACTGCTTTTAAAGAAATAACGAAAGCACTGAAGATTTTAGTGACCCTGCCCATGACAAGTGAAACTGAAAGATGTTTTTCATCTTTGAAGTTAATAAAATCTTTTTTACGAAATTCTATGGGGGAAGACAGACTCTCAGCGTTAGGAATGCTGTCCATTGACAAGAATATGGTAAGAGAAATTCCCGACTTTAATAAAAAAGTGATCCACAAGTTTGCGAGTGACAAACATCGAAGGATAGAACTTCACTACATATGAATACTAAAGTAAGAAATTTACTTTACTTTGAATTTTACTTGTTTTAATATGGTTGAGCCCCCCCCCCCCGAAAAAATCCACGAGCCACTACTGTATAATAAAACTTATTAAATGTTTTGTTCTTCTTCTTGCCGGTTTCTTAACCGCTACCAGGGCCGGATTTAAGAGTATGCCTTCTGTAGACAAAAGTCCATTTGCCGCCCCCTTTATTGTTCATAGTTGAATAATACATTTGTTTTATAAATTAACGGTAGAGTTCATTCATTTTTACTTTCTCGCTTTACGAATACTTCGTAAGAAGAGAAAGTTATGTAATCGTGCGCCGGAAAACGGCGAATTTTCGCCAGAAAAACTCTTACAGCAGGGGTCTGGTAACGAAAAAGTGGATAAAACCTGTTGCTAAATTTAGAAAAAAAAATCCTCTATCTCGTGGTGTAGTCAAAATCCATGTTTTGTTGCTTCTTGATACTGCAAAATCGATTGACGGCAAAACTAGTGTCCAGTACACTGTTTTCTCGTTTGAGGCTTAGTCCCCATTTCTCATAATCTTGTTTTATCTTCATAGTCTTATATTCAATATCTGTCTGGTCTTGCGTCATCAGCACCTGGTCATCAGCGAATTTAAGGGTAGTATAAAGTGTTATATTATCATCAAGTGGTATTCCCATCCCAGAACATTTTCTTTTCCACGTCTGTAACACCGCATTAACATATATTTTAAAGAGGGTAGGTGACAAACAACATCCATGCAACATCCAAATATACATTTTTGTTAAAATTGTAATAAAGTCACACTTCATGAACAGAACCTCACAAATACACATAAAAAAATCCACCCCTCAAATTCACCTTCAAAGAAAATCTCCTAACATGACAACACTGGGAAAAGGTTGTGAAAAAACGGTTTTGTCTCATTTGAGAATCTACGACAGTGGCAGATCCCATGATAGGTCCTGTTGATCTCCAGCAATCCACAAGTTACATAACTAGGGGGTGGGAATTACATATTTTAGGCCTTCATTTATATCAAGAGGAAAAATATTTAGTGCAGTCGATAAGTTATTTTTCCTTGCAAAAGGTGAGGTAGAAAATTTTATTTTTTTATTTTGTTTATATTGTTAATAATATGAAAACCCTAAGTTTTCCTCCACGAAATACTTCTAGAAAAGTTTTGGTAGTCAAACAACCAAAACAATTTGGGCATTTTTTGATTTTTGCACAATAACTTTTTAGTAGTTGATCTTAGCGCAAAAATATCTGTGTACAATTTTAAAGATCATAAAATTCTCTATAAATTTGCTTTATAAATTATTTCTCTAAAGCATATAGTAACAGAGCTACGCGATTTTGAAATTTTACCAAATTTTCCTGTTTTTTTCTGAAGTTGCCCAAAATTACTAATGGTCTCTCATATGTAGTATTTTTGAATTCTTGGGGTTATTATAAATAAAAAGCGTTTAAATGATAATGTTGTTAATACTTACAGAGGTTAAACTCATTTGAAAATTCAGATAAGAGTGACAATAGTTTTTTATGTTCATTAATAATAAAAAAGAATTAATTATTTTAAATCAATGTAGCTTTTAGTTGAAAATAACTTCAAAATAATTTGATTACTACTTGGCACAACGTATCTTCAATGTCGAAATTAAGCCTCTTTTTTTCGTTAGTTTTCAATTTTTTCAAATGTTTCCAGTTAAATCTAAAAGTTGAATTTTTTACTGAAGTTTGGTTTGATAGCGGTCTAGCGTGTGTGCAAGTTTCAGATTTGTATCTGGTCCCCCAACAGAGATATTACAGTTCAAACTTTGGAAAAAATCCAAAGTTCCAATTTTTCAAGAGGATGTAATATTCAAATGGTACGTTATATACTAAAGATATTTTACAAAAAGTGACTATACTGTTATGTGTAAAAGTACAGAAAAAATTAAGTCTGTGATTCTATTCATTCTTTAAGAAATTACTCTCCGAAAATGGAATTTCCTTTATTCGCGTTCCATAGATTTGGTTGCAAATATTTCCCAAATAAAAACATAGAAGATAGGTAAATAATATTTCGATTTGCAGACCAGAGTGTACTGAATCGAATGCTTTTATTCTACAATTCTAGAACAACCTAGTGCTGAGTAATTTAGAAAAGAGTAAATGTCTGCAAACGCGAAAAATGGCGCACCGCGTGAAACAAAAATGGCCGCCATTTGTAAACCAAGTAGACAATAAAAGTACAATAAAAAAAGTTAAAGATGTTTTTGAACTGCCAAAACATAAGGAAATTTAGGTACAAATTATTTTCGAGATGGTGGAGCGACCGATTTATTAAATTCTGGACCACTTAAAATGGATTGACCCCAAGGTAAAGACACCGATTAAGCTAGCTGGTACGTTCCCATTAAGAAAATTATTAATTCTCGTTCAGTCAATTCAGGAAGTCTAATATCTCTGAAGAAAAAATTTCTTTAAAAATGGTACGCTTTTTGTCCCAGCAATCAACCTCTGTTGTAAGAGTATTGCGGAAATCTTTTCTAGCAATGATATGACTTACAATTTCTTCCTTAAATCCTTTAACAAAATCCAACCGTTTCCCATACAAGTTGTTGATTAAACACGCTATTTTAACATAAGTTCCTACAACAGGTAATAGTTTATTATCTAGCTGATGGTGTAATAATCTAAACTTTTTCCCAATAATGCTGTGAACGGCTTCTACAACCCATCGTAGTTTTGTAACGAGTCGAGATTCATTTGATTCTTCCGCAGTCAACTAATTTCTTTTACCTTTTAAAGCCGGCATAAGTATAATAAAACCATTATCTAATAACATTTGTTGTTTGTCCCTAAATCCCCGATAGAGTATAAAAACATCGCCTTTCTTCAGAATTTTGCTTATACCGTTAGGAATAGACAACAAATGCATACAAGCATCATTTTTAGGTCCTAAATATGGACCACACGATTTCTACAATATACCCGTCAGTAGTGCAAATTGTAAACGGTTTGCGACAGGGAACTTTTTTCTGCCCGGAGAATGGTTTTCTTTGGCAGTTATTATTTGCACTTTTTTCATGCCTTATGTATGTACCGTCCATTATAAGTAGAAACCGGATTTTTATGTACTTACATATTTTTTTGTCTTTCTACTTACCGTACCCAAAATTGTAATCTAGGTGAATCGTCGCCCTCCTAACACAATATTGATTTTTTTTATTTTTTACATATTTAGTGCTATATTACATATTTATCTGTTTTCACAATATATTTTCTTATTTGATCAATTTTCTTCAATTTTATTTCATATTTTAATGAAAATAATTATATTTTTAAATCAACATTTTCCCTACATTATTGGGGAAAATTAGGTGTCCAAAGTATCATTGACACCGCGTTTTGTGATCTTTTGTAATCTTAATTTTCGAGAAAAATTTGCGATCGCCGTTGTGTAACACCTCGATGAAAATGTTGCATGCTGCAGCAGTGTGTGTTTGCTGGTCGTAGTTCTCGCCAGTTTGTGCGAAGGCTTCTATTGCGTCTAGACTGGCTGCTACACGACGGTCATGGATTACAGTAGATGAAGATTTACTACTGACGAGAAAGTTGACGATATTTTACTTTCTCGCCCCACAGATACTTCGTAAGGAGAGAAAGTTATGCAATCGTGCGCGGAAAAGGGGGAATTTTTGCCAGAAAAACTTATAGCTGGGGTATGATAACGAAAAAGCGGATAAAACCTATTTATTTACGTCAAAAAGAGTTTAAAACTGTGTGTGACGAGCTATGGGAGGAAGTGAAATCAACCTGTTGCTAAATTTAGAAAAGAAATTCCTCTATCTCGTGGTGTAGTCTAAATCCATGTTTGGTTGCTTCTTGATACTGCAAAATCGATTGACGGCAAAACGTCTGCCTGTCCGTCTGTGGTCAACGCTAGGGCCTAAACCGTTCAGCCGATTTTCTTCAAAATTGAAATTCCCCGATCGTTTTTGCTCGTCTCAAGGCCCCTGGAATTTGAAACCGCTATTTAAGTATTTGAGGGTACTTTACATGAAGCCCACTTTGAGATTTTCAAAGTTAAAAGAAAATGGCTCCAAATTTTTTGATCATATCTTGTTGTTGAATAGTACGAAGAACGTTTAAAGAAATGATGTAGGTATCATTTTCGTTGATAAGCCCAATTTTTCGAAAATTGCAAAAAACTATTTAAAAAACTGCAAAATTGAAGGTAGAGATTATTACCTCAGACAAAGTCGGTTGTACAAAATTAGGACTTTAAATAAGGTCATGGACCATTTTTTTGAAAAAACGTGTAGTTTTTGCGAAAATTGCGCTTCAAATTTACAAAAAAATTCTCAAAAACAGCTCCAAATTTTTTTCTTTACATTTTCTTCACCTATATAATGAGGGACGATAAAAAATATAGTCTTACTCCTACTTCTGAGAAATAATATTGCAAAAAAATATTTTTTGCAATATTATATTATATTAAAAATATTTCTTGCAATTTGCAAAAAAATTTATTTTTTTAAAACTACGAAATTGTAGTTAGCGATTTTACTTCAGACAAAGTCTCTTGTACAAAATTAGTTCTTTAAAAAAGGTTATGTAGAATTTTCTGAAAAAACGAGTCGTTTTTGCGTTATCTTTGCTTTAAATTTACAACAAAAAATTCTCAAAAACCGCTCCAAATTTAAAGTTTCTCCACGTGTGTGATAAGGGACAGTAAATAAATAAACTAGTGGTGCAATAGAATGGCACAGACTTTCTCGCAATAGTTATTTTTCGAATGTGGTCAGTCAGATAAAGGATTTGGAGTAAGCCGTTCACCGCTTATACTCTCTGGTAAGCCCTTCACTGCTGCCTTTCTTTGTCACCCAAAAGACATGTTTTTCGCATGTTGACAATTACCGGCTTCCTAATGATAGAACTGAAACAATTACGTTTTGACTAATATATAAGTACTTATTCCGCATCTCACTCCAATAGCGAAGATGGTTAAAGCGTGTTGGGGCTGAGCGCTTCACTTCGGAAGAGGCCAGGTTCGAATTCCAGATAGGGATTTTAATTTGATGAATGTGTTGTTGCAGAAAAATCATTGAACAGTGTAGAAACTTTATTGAAAATCATTTGAAGTACTTCTACTCACGAATATAATCAATGCAGATAAATATACAGGACTTGCCTGTTGTCCCAAATTGCATTTTTTAAACAATTTTACAACTCTGTTATTCGATTTCTGAAACGCATGTCATGTCAAATCAATCGTTGTCTTGTATATGTATATGTATTTAAGTAAAATTATGAGTACAGTAATCCCTCGACATCCGCGGTTTCGCTATTCGTGAGTTCCGAACATTCGCGATTAGAGAAATGCTTCCAGTTTTAACATTCGCGAATTCAACATTCGCGAGTGCTTCTTTCAGTCGTACATATTCTTTCAAGTAAGCACATTTCATTTCCTTTATCAGCGTCATTAGTGAACCGAAGTGGGAAACTTGACAGACACCAGAGCTCAAAGAATCACGTTCTACAAAAATCTCAAATTTGGAATGTCAATTCACATAAATTGTGACGAACGTGAATTTAGAGGTTCGTCACAGGTGCCAGAGCCCCATAAAACACCATAAAAGAACGGGGAAGAGAGCGCGGCGCAGTTCAAAAGGGGCGCGCCCGCGGACGAGGAAATTGTCCCCCGCAACGTCCATCGCAAGTCGCGAGAAAATGACGCGCATTAACTGGAGGGGAGGAGGAGGCGCCGCTTCCCCTACAAACCGAGGGCATAAAACGCGAATCCGCAAGCGGAAAGGCCTCTTAAGTTTTCGTCAGGAGAAGCGGGAGTGTCTCTCTTAAGTTTTCGTCAGTAGAAGTGGCAGCTTCTCTCTCTGATTTACGCCCGCCGAAGAAACGGTCGCCGGCGCTACAGCACCATCGTAAGAACGTCATTTAGTTAGGAGTGTCCGGCGTCAGAAAGGCGTCTACTTAGTCGTCCGCGAATTAGTTAAAATATTCAAGAAAGCTTTTCTTCAATTACGACACCGTGAAAGAGGTCGCCTGTGAAATTTGCGACAAGTTGATGCTCAGATTAAACCATAAAATCTGCAGCTAGAACGGGAAAGAGATCTAGTACGCGGCGAGAACCATACCTCACGCCGGCGTACGAAAAACACTGGGCACGAGCAAAAGAACGCGCCGAACGAGATTTGGAGACGGGCGTGTACCGGTTGAGATCGGACGAAGGAGACGGAACCGGGACGGGAGACAGAAGAGGATGTCGGAGCTGCGAGCGGAAGATAGAAGAACGGGACCAGGAGGGGAAGACGGAAGAAGGACGGCGTCAGGAACTGAAGATAGACGGAGGCACGAAGGCGGCGGGTCGCCAGGCACGAGGCCGCGGCTCGGAGCGCACGTGTCGGAAGCGAACGCGACAGCTAGCGACCAGAGGCAAGGCCAGCTCACCAGGAGGGGCGAGGTAACGGTGCAAACAAAATATGGGTCAAGTTCGCGCCGCGTTGAAAGAAAATGTTAGGAGTTATACGGGGAGGTTCTAGACTGTGAAGGCGAAATAACTTTCATGTTGCAGTTAGAAAAGCACTAGCCATTTTGACGCCTGGTTACCTGTTGGTTTTGTCCATGAATTAAAGTAAATTGATGTGGTAATAATTGTATCGAAGTGTGGAGGTAGTCGTGCTACAGAGCACGTTTATTGTTCAGATATGTTAGAATTAAAACGAATGTGAAATAAGATTGGCAAAGCGCACGCAGTGATAGAGTTAAGAGTGCAAGCAGAATTTAGTCAGTTTCATTTTAAAGAATTCCTCATTTTTCCATGAACAATAATTGTTTAGAATTTGAAGAGTTTTGGTTATTTGATTTAAAGAGGATATTGTGTGTGTTGATGATGTTATTTGGAAAGTGGAAGGAGAATGACGACGATTTATGTGTGTAGTAGAATTAGTTATTATTTTTGAAGTGATTAAACTTTGTTTTACTGTTATTTGTGTTCCTGTGTTTTGGATTGCTCTCTACACCCCAAAAGATCCCACTGCCCTGAGATATAAGTAAGCTCGAAAGAGCAGATATCTGCGCACACCGCCCAGACGCTCAACCATTGTTGAGAGAATTAGCAAATTAATTCAATTTGGGTGCTCGGGGCGGGTTTGCGTCAGAAAAACAAAATTGTAAAATAATTCAATTCAGTTGCGACAAGTTGGAGGTAAGGTTTTTGGCCACACGAACAGGAAAGTAATTCAAGATCTGTGCATCTGTCATTGTAATGATTTCACTGAAGAGTAGCTTCGAGAAATAATCGGCAAAGAAACCCACCTCGAACGTAATGATGAACTAACGGAAACGAAACTACGCCCTGGCGAGAAAGAGAAGCAGCAACTCTTCCACATTTGTATTCTAGAAAGAGGAGGGTGATGAAACAAAAAATAACCAAATCCCGTATCCAATCACTTTCAACTTTGAAATAAGTTTCAAATATGATTTTATGTCTTCTCTTTGGGATATTAATGGTGAATTCCGTGTGTACTAGTGCCTACTAATTTGTACTGCAATTGTTAATCATTTTTTCTTTCCTTTTTAAACAGTTTTTCGATATCCAGAAACCTAACCCAAGTTTTTTCATTACAAGATAGACTCAACATTCGCGGATTTGACATTCGCGATGCTTTTCAGGAACCTAACCGTCGCGAATGCTGAGGGATTACTGTATTTCAACGTTAAATTGAAATACAATATAACCAGAACGCATGCGATCAACTTACATATCCCTAACGGTTCCGAAATTATTACTTACTCGCCTTACGAATACTTCGTAAGAAGATAAAGTTATGTAAATTACTCGTGCGCCTGAAAACTGCGAATTTTTGCCAGAAAAACTCTTATAGCTGGGGTGTGGTAACGAAAAAGTGGTTAAAACCTGTTGCTAAATTTAGAAAAACTAGTGGTGCTATAGAATGGCAAAAACTTTCTCGCAGTTGTAATTTTTCAAATGTGGTCTGTCGGATAAAGAATTTGGAGTAAGCCCTTCACCGCTGCCTTTCTTTGTCGCTCAAAAGACATGTTTTTCGCATGTTGACAACTACCGGCTTCCTAATGATAGAGCTGATACCATTGCGTTTTGACTAATATACAAGTACTTAGTCCGCATCTCACTCCAATAGCGAAGAGGGTTGAAGCGTGTTGCGGCTGAGCGCTTCACTTCGGAAAATGCCGGGTTCGAATCCCAAGTAGGGATTTAATTTTGATGAATGTGTTGTTGCAGAAAAAAACATTGAAAAGTGTAGAAACTTTATTGTTTTCTTCGCTGTAAGTACTTACAATGTGGTTATTCTTGCCTCATATTTTGAAAATATTTTCTACATTCAAACATGTGGGAAAAAATCTGAATCGAATTGCAAACTAAGGCCGGAAACTCCCCTTATGCAGTCCACTTACAGCCTTTTCCTGAAAACGCTTTCGAAAATTGTAAAAATTTAACATTTCAAAACTACAAAATTGAAGATAGAGAGTTTTGCCTTTGACTAAGACTGTTTGAATAACTCAGCTCTTTAAAAGGTCAAATACAATATTTTTGAAAAAAAAGAGTAGATTTTGCGTAATTTGTGACTAAAAGGATAACCCGGATAAGATGGTAAAAAGTTCCCTAAAATCAAATGACATATGAGCAATTACATTGTACCTCTGATATTAAAATAAGATTTTTGAAAAGTTTCTTAGCCCCTGTTCCACCACCCACACTCCTCTACAACCAAAAACATGTTTTTTTTTATTTTAAATTTTCCCGTCAACTTAAAACTATTTTATCTGATTCAAAAAATATGAAAAATAAGGAAATAATTTATACTACCAGAAAAACATTTTTTGATATTTTCTCGGCACCAAATTCAAATGCAAAAAATATTTTAGAAAAAAATAAAAAAAATAATTTTTACTGTGCCCTGGAACACGTCCGAAAAAATTCTCAAAACACAAATTGTTGTGAATTTTTTTTCAAGTTGTTTCGACTGCTGGTTTGTAGTTAAAAAAATAAAAAACATTTATAGGTTTTTCCCACCTTTAAATCACTTTCACTTTAAATTCACTTTGAAAATGGCTGCAACAGTTGAGCATTTATTTGAGTGTTTATTGCACATTTGTACACCCTGATGTAGTACCCAGTAATATTTTGATCTTGGAATGTAGTTATAAATTATCATGTTCTTAAAGCTTTATAATCCTTGTGTAAATATCTTCATTAAAAATGAAATACCATATAAAATAAAATATACGAAATAGCAACGTAACATTCATTTCTGTAATTTAATTATTTAGCTTATTAACCTAATGAAGTTGTTTTGAAAGGTGGATCAGATGTCCAGGGATAATTTGTATCATTAACAAATTGTTCCCATCTAACCTTACAACTTTCACATTTTTTAATACCATCAACACACATTAGATAGCAACAATGCAATTAATACAGTTTTTAATATCTGAGCTACATTTAGTAGTTTCATATTTATCTGAACACTTATAGCACGGATGTTATCTTTTATAAATGTCTACACACTTTTTCAAAGAATTATTATATCCACAAACATTTTTGCAATGTTTTACATTGAATTATCAAACACTTTGCAGTTTTGAAATCCACTAAAAACAGATTTTACCCTCATTATTACAGCACATGTATCACAGCTTACTTCTGCTAAAAAAGTATTACAATTATTTCTCTGTATGTATGAACAATGTTTACACTGGTCACTGGTTATTGCTTCCTGCATATGATATCATTTGCGAGTTCATTAACAACACCATTTTCATTAACAACATTTTCAGATATGTTTAGACTTCTTATTTGTTGATTATTTTTAATATATGTTTGAGCTGTTAGTATATTATTATTCTCACTATTTATTACATTGAAAATATTTTCAGAATATTGTTTTCTAAGACACTTTAAAACTAGTGGTGTTGCAACAGAATATACTTTCTCACGTTATTTCTAACTGCTCGCATTATTTGCTGCACATTATACAGACAAGCAAAGATAATTTCACATATACATTGAACATCCCTAAAAGTCATCAAATATATCGCCTTGTGAATGTTTATGGAAACTACAATATCATTACGTAATGTCTACCTTACGTAATGTATATCTTCCCAACTTTAATAAAGATGAATGTACCCCAACGTAGAGACATTATAACATTAATGTGAAGTAAATAAAGCTGCGTTGTCTTATCTCTCTCCCATCTATGTCGTCACCCAACACTGAAATTCCCGGAATACCTTCTCAAATATCCATCGCTGCACTGTACAGCAACACCACATATGGTGGTGCTACACTAATAACAAATTAATGTAATAAAAAGTTTGTACAAAATTATGGTACTCAATTTTTACAATTTTTCTTTCATGTTACATTTAAATCATATTTTTAAGAGAGAAAACCTAATTGGGCTAATTGCAATTAAGGTTTGCGGATTGTTTGAAAGAAAATACATTGATACATTGAGAACACAAATTGCAGAATAGAGTAAAAATCGAATTTATTTTGGGATTTTCAATAGCAAATTACAGTAAAACCCCGCTATAAGAGACCCCGTTATAAGAGAATCCCGCTTATAGGAGACAAAATTCACGGTCCCGAGGTCAGTTGTATATAAACAATGCATTTGTTTCCCGCTTTTAAGAGACCCCGTTATAAGAGATTCCCGCGTATAGTGGACAAGATTTTATTCCCCGCCATGCGTTCTCGCTTGTAAAAGACAAAGCGTGGGATTTTCCTCCAGGTGAATCAGGAATTTCCTCAGCGTGATAAGGTTTGGGACACGTGTTTACAATAGGCTGGAGCAGGGGTTCGCAACCCCAGTGCCCGCGGTGGGGGGGAGGTGTGCGAAGTTCTCGTGAAGAAAGCTCATTCAGTTCAGGTCAGCTTCGGGTCTTGGCAACAACGAAGACGCCTATAGTGCGACTTTTGTAACCGTGCCTCTAGAAGGTATCAGCTGTTTACGGTTTCATCCAATCGGAAGCTTCTGTGTCGCTAGTGACGTCACGTTGGTGACTTTCCAGCTCCCGATTGGATGAAACCGTTAGCAGCTGATACCTGCCAGAGGCAGAGTTGAATAAATCACAGTATTTTGCTTTCAGTGTTTTGACCAGCGTTTCCAATAGTTACTTTCTCGTATACGTACATGTATACGTAACATAGAGATAGTAATACAATGCTGCATAAAAATCGACTACGAGATTTTAACAGAATGCATGTTTTGGGGGTCCCCTGATCCCTGATACCGAAAAAGGTTAGTTTTTTTCTTTCAAAACGTCCCTTCGTCCATCCGTGAATAACACTAGCGCCAAAACTATTCGTATATTCTTTTCCAAAATGAATATTCCGTGATCGATTTGGTTCCGCTCGAAACTCTGCAGTTTTGAAAAACATTCTAAATTTTTGGGAGTACTGTGGGACATTTTCAAAATTTCCCCAAAAATGGCCCCAAATTTTTTCTTTAAATTTCTTGTAAGAATAGAGTGAAATTCACTTACAGAGGTGGCATTGTTAGAATTTTCACTGTTAACTAAATTTTCAAAAATTAGAAAAGTTTGCAGTTTTTTCGGGGTTTTTCTACAGCTACAAAATTAAAGATAGACATTTTTATAATTTTTTTCTCTATAATTAGGTCTTTCATTAACATTATGTACTAACAAAAAGGTTTCACGTAATATTGAGTGAATTAATAATCATTTACAAAAACAAATTTTTTCTTTAAACTTTTGGTAGTGATGGTTATAAAGGTACTTTATAAGACTCTTAACATCATTTTGCTCTATTCTTTTGTTTTTTCAAAAATTACACAAAAGTAAATTTTTTTATAACTCTCGTGTCAATATTTACATTAGAGGCGATTTGTAAACATAATCCATTTATTAGCACATGTGCTTTAAATGTCATAAAGTTCACTCAATAGATCTGGTTAAATGGAATCAACTAATTTATGTTTCCTCAAGTTTAAAATATATGTACAAATCGTACTAATCCACTAAAAATATGGTAACATCTTATTAAACACGTCAAACACGCATTTCCCACTTATAAGAGTTCCCGCTTATAAGAGAAAAAATTCCATTCCCCCAGGTGTCACTTATAAAAGGGTTTTAATGTATAATTAAAATAACATTAATTATTTTTTATATAATTTTGATCCATACTTGCTCTCAGGGATCTTTTCTCGCGGCTTATACTTGGTGAGACACCTGCATGATTGTACGTTGTGATCACAGATAAGGCCCGTTTATGCGCTACGAGGCTTCGTTTCCGAAATAAACGCGAAAAACGGAAACATTTTTCGATTTTCGAATTTGGCCCCAGTGTTATGCGTCCTAGCGCGGAATTTCATCGCCAATTCACTGGTGAAGTCTGTTTTTCGATCCGACTTTTAATTTTCGAGAAAATGGCGAAAAACATGATCGTATAATGTGATCACAAATAAGGCCCGTTTTGGCGCTTTCAGGCTTCGTTTCCGAGATAAATGCGAAAAAACGGAAAAAAAATTCTCGATTTTCGAATTTGACCCCAGTGTTATGCGCCCTAGCACGGAATTTCATGGCGTATTCACTGGTGAAGTCCGTTTTTTCGATCCGACTTTTAATTTTCGAGAAAATGGGGAAAAACATGATCGTATGTTGTGATCACAAATAAGGCCCCTTTTGGCGCCACGAGACTTCGTTTCCGAGATGAATGCCAAAAACGGGAAAATTATTCGATTTTCGAATTTGACCCCAGTGTTATGCGCCGTAGCACGGAATTTCACAGCGAATTCACTGGTGAAGTCCGTTTATCGATCCGACTTTTAATTTTCGAGAAAATGACGAAAAACATGATCGTATGTTGTGATCAAAAATAAGGTCCGTTTTGACGCTACGAGGCTTCGTTTCCGAGATAATAGCGAAAAACGAAAGAAATTTTCGATTTTCGAAATTGACCCCTGTGTTTGCGTCATAGCACGGAATTTCATGGCGAATTCACTGGTGAAGTCCGTTTTTCCATCCGACTTTTCATTTTCGAAAAAATGGCGAAAAACATGATCGTATGTTGTGATCACAAATAAGGCCCGTTTTGCCCCTACGAAGCTTCGTTTCCGAGATAAACGCGAAAAACGGAAAAAGTTTTCGATTTTCGAATTTCACCCCAGTGTTATGGGTCCTAGCGCGGATTTTCAAAGCGAATTCACTGGTGAAGTCTGTTTTTCGTCCGACTTTTAATTTTCGAGAAAATGACAAAAAAACATGATCGTTTGTTGTGATCACAAATAAGGCCCGTTTTGGCGCTACGATGTTTCGTTTCCGAGATGAATGCGAAAAACGGAAAAATTATTCGATTTTCGAATTTGACCCCAGTGTTATGCGCCCTAGCACGGAATTTCACAGCGAATTCACTGGTGAAGTCCGTTTTTCGAGAAAATGGCGAAAAACATGATCGTATGTTGTGATCACAAAAAGGGCCCGTTTTGGCGATACGAGGCTTCGTTTCCGAGATGAATGAAAAAAACGGAAAATTTATTCGATTATCGAATTTGACCCCAGTGTTATGCGCCCTAGCACGGAATTTCACAGGAATTCACTGGTGAAGTCCGTTTTTTCGAAAAAAATGGCGAAAAACATGATTGTATGTTGTGATCACAAATAAGGCCTGCTTTGCCGCAACGAGGATTTGTTTCCAAGATAAACGCGAAAAACGGAAATTTTTTTCGATTTTCGAATTTGACCACATGTTATGCATCCTAGCACGGAATTTCATGGCAAATTCACTGGTGAAGTTCGTTTGTCGATCCGACTTTTAATTTTCGAGAAAATGGCTAAAAAGATAATCGTATGTTGTGATCACAAATAAGGCCCGTTTTGGCGCTACGAGGCTTCGTTTCCGAGATAAACGCGAAAAACGGAAAAAAAATTCTATTTTCGAATTTGACCCCAATGTTAAGCGTCCTAGCACGGAATTTCATGGCGAATTTACTGGTGAAGTCCGTTTTTTTCGATCCGACTTTTAATTTTCGAGAAAATGACGAAAAACCTGATCGTATCTTGTGATCACAAATAAGGCCCGTTTTGACGCTACGAGGCTTCGTTTCCGACATAATCGCGAAAAACGAAAAAAAATTGGATTTTCGAAATTGACCCCAGTGTTATGCGTCGTAGCACGGAATTTCATTCCAAATTCACTGGTGAAGTCCGCTTTTCGAGAAAATGGCAAAAAAACATGATCGTATGTGATCACAAATAAGGCCCGTTTTGGCGCTACAAGGCTTCCTTTCCGAAATAAACGCGAAAAACGGAAAAAAATTTTCGATTTTTGAATTTGACCCCGGTGTTATGCGTCCTAGCACGGAATTGAATGGCGAATTCACTGGTGAAGTCGGTTTTTCGATCCGACTTTTAATTTTCGAGAAAATGGCGATAAACATGATCGTATGTTGTGATCACAAATAAGGCCCGTTTTGCCGTTACGAGGTTTGGTTTCCGAGATAACGCGAAAATCGGAAATATTTTTCGATTTTCGAATTTGACCACAATGTTATGCATCCTAGCACGGAATTTCATGGCGAACTCACTGGTGAATTTCGTTTGTCGATCCGACTTTTAATTTTCGAGAAAATGACGAAAAACATGATCGTATGTTGTAATCACAAATAAGGCTCGTTTTGGCGCTACGAGGCTTCGTTTCCGAGATGAATGCGAAAAACGTAAAAATTATTCGATTTTCGAATTTGACCCCACTGTTATGCGTCCTAGCACGGAATTTCACAGCGAATTCACTGGTGAAGTCCGTTTTTCGATCCGACTTTTAATTTTCGAGAAAATGACGAAAAACCTGATCGTATCTTGTGATCACAAATAAGGCCCGTTTTGACGCTACGAGGCTTCGTTTCCGAGATAATCGCGAAAAACGAAAAAAAATTGGATTTTCGAAATTGACCCCAGTGTTATGCGTCGTAGCACGGAATTTCATTGCAAATTCACTGGTGAAGTCCGCTTTTCGAGAAAATGGTGAAAAACATGATCGTATGTGATCACAAATAAGGCCCGTTTTGGCGCTACAAGGCTTCGTTTCCGAAATAAACGCGAAAAAACGGAAAAAATTTTCGATTTTTGAATTTGACCCCAGTGTTATGCGTCCTAGCACGGAATTTCATGGCGAATTCACTGGTGAAGCCCGTTTTTCCATCCGACTTTTAATTTTCGAGAAAATGGCGATAAACATGATCGTATGTTGTGATCACAAATAAGGCCCGTTTGGCGCTAGGAGGCTTCGTTTCCGAGATAAACGCGAAAAACGGAACACCATTTGGATTTTCGAATTTGACCCCAGTGTTATGCGTCCTAGCACGGAATTTCACAGCGAATTCACTGGTGATGTCCGTTTTTTCGAGAAAATGGCGAAAAACATGATCGTATGTTGTGATCACAAAAAGGGCCCGTTTTGGCGATACGAGGCTTCGTTTCCGAGATGAATGAAAAAAAACGGAAAAATTATTCGATTATCGAATTTGACCCCAGTGTTATGCGCCCTAGCACGGAATTTCACAGGAATTCACTGGTGAAGTCCGTTATTCGAGAAAATGGAGAAAAACATGATCGTATGTTGTGATCACAAATAAGGCCCGTTTTGCCGTTACGAGGTTTGGTTTCCGAGATAACGCGAAAAACGGAAATATTTTTCGATTTTCGAATTTGACCACAATGTTATGCATCCTAGCACGGAATTTCATGGCGAATTCACTGGTGAATTTCGTTTGTCGATCCGACTTTTAATTTTCGAGAAAATGACGAAAAACATGATCGTATGTTGTAATCACAAATAAGGCTCGTTTTGGCGCTACGAGGCTTCGTTTCCGAGATGAATGCGAAAAACGTAAAATTTATTCGATTTTCGAATTTGACCCCACTGTTATGCGTCCTAGCACGGAATTTCACAGCGAATTCACTGGTGAAGTCCGTTTTTCGAGAAAATGGCGAAAAACATGATCGTATGTTGTGATCACAAAAAGGGCCCGTTTTGGCGATACGAGGCTTCGTTTCCGAGATGAATGAAAAAAACGGAAAAATTATTCGATTATCGAATTTGACCCCAGTGTTATGCGCCCTAGCACGGAATTTCACAGGAATTCACTGGTGAAGTCCGTTTTTCGATCCGACTTTTAATTTTCGAGAAAATGACGAAAAACCTGATCGTATGTTGTGATCACAAATAAGGCCCGTTTTGACGCTACGAGGCTTCGTTTCCGAGATAATCGCGAAAAACGAAAAAAAAATTCGATTTTCGAAATTGACCCCAGTGTTATGCGTCGTAGCACGGAATTTCATAGCAAATTCAGTGGTAAAGTCCGCTTTTCGAGAAAATGGCGATAGACATGATCGTATAATGTGATCACAAATAATGCCCGTTTTGGCGCTACGAGGCTTCGTTTCCGAAATAAACGCAAAAAACGGAAAAAAATTTTCGATTTTTGAATTAGACCCCAGTGTTATGCGTCCTAGCACGGAATGTCTTGGCGAATTCACTTGTGAATTCCGTTTTTCGAGAATATGGTGAAAATAATGATCGTATGTTGTGATCACAAATAAGGCCCGTTTTGGCGCTACGAGGCTTCGTTTCCGAGATAAACGCGAAAAACGGAAAAAATTTTCGAAAAATGGCGAAAAACATGATCGTATGTTGTGATCACAAATAAGGCCCGTTTTGGCGCTACGAGGCTTCGCTACCGAGATAAACGGGAAAAACGGAAAAAAAATGTTCGATTTTCGAATTTGACACCAGTGTTATGCGTCCTAGCGCGGAATTTCATCGCGAATTCACTGGTGAAGTCCGTTTTTCGATCCGATATTTAATTTTTAAGAAAATGGCGAAAAACATGATCGTATGTTGTGATCACAAATAAGGCCCGTTTTGGCGCTACGAAGCTTCGTTTCCGAGATAAACGCGAAAACGGACAAAAATTATCGATTTTCGAATTTGACCCCAGTGTTATGCGTCCTAGCACGGAATTTCATGGCGAATTCACTAGTTAATTCCGTTTTTCCAAAAAATGGAGAAAAACATGATCGTATGTTGTGATCACAAATAAGGCCCGTTTTGGCGCATTGAGGCTTCGTTTCCGAGATAACCGCGAAAAACGGAAAAGTTTTTTGATTTTGGAATTTGACCCCAATGTTATGCGTCCTAGCCCGGAATTTCATGGCGAATTCACTGGTGAAGTCCGTTTTTCGATCCGACTTTTAATTTTTAAGAAAATGGCGAAAAACATGATCGTATGTTGTGATCACAAATAAGGCCTGTTTGGTGCTACGAGGCTTCGATTCCGAGATAAACGCGAAAAACGAAAAAAGTTTTCGATTTTCGAATTTGACCCCAGTGTTATGAGTCCTAGCGCGGAATTTCATCGCGAATTCACTGGTGAAGTCTGTTTCTCGATCCGACTTTTAATTTTCGAGAAAATCACAAAAACATGATTGTTTGTTGTAATCACAAACAAGGCCCGTTTTGGCGTTACGAGGCTTCGTTTCCGAGATAAACGCGAAAAACGGAAAAAAATTTCGATTTTCGAATTTGACCCCAGTGTTATGCGACGTAGCACGGAATTTCATGGCGAATTCACTGGTGTTCGTTTTTTCGAGAAAATGGCGAAAACCATGATCGTATGTTGTGATCACAAATAAGGCCTGTTTTGGCGCCACGAGGCTTCGTTTCCGAGATGAATGCGAAAAACGGAAAAATTCTTCGATTTTCGAATTTGACCGCAGGGTTATGCGCCCTAGCACGGAATTTCACAGCGAATTCACTGGTGAAGTCCGTTTTTTCGATCCGACTTTTAATTTTCGAGAAATTGGCGAAAAACCTGTTCGTATAATGTGATCACAAATAAGGCCCGTTTTGGCGCTACGAGGCTTTGTTTCCGAGATAAACGCGAAAAACGGAAAAAAATTTTCCATTTTCGAATTTGACCCCAGTGTTATGCGACCAAGCACGGAATTTCATGGCGAATTCACAGGTGAAGTCCGTTTTTCGATCCGACTTTTAATTTTCGAGAAAATGGCGATAAACATGATCGTATGTTGTGATCACTAATCAGGCCCGTTTGGCGCTACGAGGCTTCGTTTCCGAGATAAACGAGAAAAACGGAAAACATTTTTGATTTTCGAATTTGACCCCCCCAGTGTTATGCGTCCTAGCACGGAATTCCACAGCGAATTCACTGGTGAAGTCCGTTTTTTCGAGAAAATGATGAAAAATATGATCGTATGTTGTGATCACAAATAAGGCCCGTTTTGGCGCTACGAGGCTTCGTTTCCGAGATAAACGCGAAAAACGGAAAAAAATTTTCCATTTTCGAATTTGACCCCAGTGTTATGCGTTCTAGCACGGAATTTCACAGCGAATTCACTGGTGAAGTCCGTTTTTCGATCCGACTTTTAATTTTCGAGAAAATGACGAAAAACCTGATCGTAAGTTGTGATCACAAATAAGGCCCGTTTTGACGCTACGAGGCTTCGTTTCCGAGATAATCGCGAAAAACGAAAAAAAAATTCGATTTTCGAAATTGACCCCAGTGTTATGCGTCGTAGCACGGAATTTCATAGCAAATTCAGTGGTGAAGTCCGCTTTTCGAGAAAATGGCGATAGACATGATCGTATAATGTGATCACAAATAATGCCCGTTTTGGCGCTACGAGGCTTCGTTTCCGAAATAAACGCAAAAAAACGGAAAAAATTTTCGATTTTGAATTAGACCCCAGTGTTATGCGTCCTAGCACGGAATGTCTTGGCGAATTCACTTGTGAATTCCGTTTTTAGAGAATATGGTGAAAATAATGATCGTATGTTGTGATCACAAATAAGGGCCCGTTTTGGCGCTACGAGACTTCGTTTCCGAGATAAACGCGAAAAACGAAAAAAAAATTTTCGAAAAATGGCGAAAAACATGATCGTATGTTGTGATCACAAATAAGGCCCGTTTTGGCGCTACGAGGCTTCGCTACCGAGATAAACGGGAAAAAACGGAAAAAAATGTTCGATTTTCGAATTTGACACCAGTGTTATGCGTCCTAGCGCGGAATTTCATCGCGAATTCACTGGTGAAATCCGTTTTTCGATCCGATATTTAATTTTTAAGAAAATGGGCGAAAAACGTGATCGTATGTTGTGATCACAAATAAGGCCCGTTTTGGCGCTACGAAGCTTCGTTTCCGAGATAAACGCGAAAACGGACAAAAATTATCGATTTTCGAATTTGACCCCAGTGTTATGCGTCCCTAGCACGGAATTTCATGGCGAATTCACTAGTTAATTCCGTTTTTCCAAAAAATGGAGAAAAACATGATCGTATGTTGTGATCACAAATAAGGCCTGTTTGGTCCTACGAGGCTTCGATTCCGAGATAAACGCGAAAAAACGAAAAAGTTTTCGATTTTCGAATTTGACCCCAGTGTTATGCGTCCTAGCGCGGAATTTCATCGCGAATTCACTGGTGAACTCTGTTTCTCGATCCGACTTTTAATTTTCGAGAAAATCACAAAAAACATGATTGTTTGTTGTGATCACAAACAAGGCCCGTTTTGGCGCTACGAGGCTTCGTTTCCGAGATAGACGCGAAAAACGGAAAAAATTTTCGATTTTCGAATTTGACCCTAGTGTTATACGTCGTAGCACGGAATTTTATGGCGAATTCACTAGTGAAGTCAATTTTTTCGAGAAAATGGCGAAAAACATAATAGTATGTTGCGATCACAAATAAGGCCCGTTTTGGCGTTACGAGGCTTCGTTTCCGAGATAAACGCGAAAAACGGAAAAAAATTTCGATTTTCAAATTTGACCCCAGTGTTATGCGACGTAGCACGGAATTTCATGGCGAATTCACTGGTGTTGTTCGTTTTTCGAGAAATGGCGAAAACCATGATCGTATGTTGTGATCACAAATAAGGCCCGTTTTGGCGCCACGAGGCTTCGTTTCCGAGATGAATGCGAAAAACGGAAAAATTCTTCGATTTTCGAATTTGACCCCAGGGTTATGCGCCCTAGCACGGAATTTCACAGCGAATTCACTGGTGAAGTCCGTTTTTCGATCCGACTTTTAATTTTCGAGAAATTGGCGAAAAACCTGTTCGTATAATGTGATCACAAATAAGGCCCGTTTTGGCGCTACGAGGCTTTGTTTCCGAGATAAACGCGGAAAAACGGAAAAAATTTTCCATTTTCGAATTTGACCCCAGTGTTATGCGTCCAAGCACGGAATTTCATGGCGAATTCACAGGTGAAGTCCGTTTTTCGATCCGACTTTTAATTTTCGAGAAAATGGCGATAAACATGATCGTATGTTGTGATCACTAATCACGCCCGTTTGTCGCTACGAGGCTTCGTTTCCGAGATAAACGAGAAAAACGGAAAACATTTTTGATTTTCGAATTTGACCCCCCCAGTGTTATGCGTCCTAGCACGGAATTCCACAGCGAATTCACTGGTGAAGTCCGTTTTTCGAGAAAATGATGAAAAATATGATCGTATGTTGTGATCACAAATAAGGCCCGTTTTGGCGCTACGAGGCTTCGTTTCCGAGATAAACGCGAAAAACGGAAAAAATTTTCCATTTTCGAATTTGACCCCAGTGTTATGCGTTCTAGCAGGGAATTTCACAGCGAATTCACTGGTGAAGTCCGTTTTTCGATCCGACTTTTAATTTTCGAGAAAATGGCGATAAACATGATCGTATGTTGTGATCACTAATCACGCCCGTTTGTCGCTACGAGGCTTCGTTTCCGAGATAAACGAGAAAAACGGAAAACATTTTTGATTTTCGAATTTGACCCCCCCAGTGTTATGCGTCCTAGCACGGAATTCCACAGCGAATTCACTGGTGAAGTCCGTTTTTCGAGAAAATGATGAAAAATATGATCGTATGTTGTGATCACAAATAAGGCCCGTTTTGGCGCTACGAGGCTTCGTTTCCGAGATAAACGCGAAAAACGGAAAAAATTTTCCATTTTCGAAATTGACCCCAGTGTTTATGCGTCGTAGCACGGAATTTCATAGCAAATTCAGTGGTAAAGTCCGCTTTTCGAGAAAATGGCGATAGACATGATCGTATAATGTGATCACAAATAATGCCCGTTTGGCGCTACGAGGCTTCGTTTCCGAAATAAACGCAAAAAACGGAAAAAATTTTCGATTTTTGAATTAGACCCCAGTGTTATGCGTCCTAGCACGGAATGTCTTGGCGAATTCACTTGTGAATTCCGTTTTTCGAGAATATGGTGAAAATAATGATCGTATGTTGTGATCACAAATAAGGCCCGTTTTGGCGCTACGAGGCTTCGTTTCCGAGATAAACGCGAAAAACGGAAAAAATTTTCGAAAAATGGCGAAAAACATGATCGTATGTTGTGATCACAAATAAGGCCCGTTTTGGCGCTACGAGGCTTCGCTACCGAGATAAACGGGAAAAACGGAAAAAAATGTTCGATTTTCGAATTTGACACCAGTGTTATGCGTCCTAGCGCGGAATTTCATCGCGAATTCACTGGTGAAGTCCGTTTTTCGATCCGATATTTAATTTTTAAGAAAATGGCGAAAACATGATCGTATGTTGTGATCACAAATAAGGCCCGTTTTGGCGCTACGAAGCTTCGTTTCCGAGATAAACGCGAAAACGGACAAAAATTATCGATTTTCGAATTTGACCCCAGTGTTATGCGTCCTAGCACGGAATTTCATGGCGAATTCACTAGTTAATTCCGTTTTTCCAAAAAATGGAGAAAAACATGATCGTATGTTGTGATCACAAATAAGGCCCGTTTTGGCGCATTGAGGCTTCGTTTCCGAGATAAACGCGAAAAACGGAAAAGTTTTTTGATTTTGGAATTTGACCCCAATGTTATGCGTCCTAGCCCGGAATTTCATGGCGAATTCACTGGTGAAGTCCGTTTTTCGATCTGACTTTTAATTTTTAAGAAAATGGCGAAAAACATGATCGTATGTTGTGATCACAAATAAGGCCTGTTTGGTCCTACGAGGCTTCGATTCCGAGATAAACGCAAAAAACGAAAAAAGTTTTCGATTTTCGAATTTGACCCCAGTGTTATGAGTCCTAGCGCGGAATTTCATCGCGAATTCACTGGTGAAGTCTGTTTCTCGATCCGACTTTTAATTTTCGAGAAAATCACAAAAAACATGATTGTTTGTTGTGATCACAAACAAGGCCCGTTTTGGCGCTACGAGGCTTCGTTTCCGAGATAGACGCGAAAAACGGAAAAAAATTTTCGATTTTCGAATTTGACCCTAGTGTTATACGTCGTAGCACGGAATTTTATGGCGAATTCACTAGTGAAGTCAATTTTTTCGAGAAAATGGCGAAAAACATAATAGTATGTTTCGATCACAAATAAGGCCCCTTTTGGCGTTACGAGGCTTCGTTTCCGAGATAAACGCGAAAAACGGAAAAAAATTTCGATTTCAAATTTGACCCCAGTGTTATGCGACGTAGCACGGAATTTCATGGCGAATTCACTGGTGTTGTTCGTTTTTCGAGAAAATGGCGAAAACCATGATCGTATGTTGTGATCACAAATAAGGCCCGTTTTTGGCGCCACGAGGCTTCGTTTCCGAGATGAATGCGAAAAAACGGAAAAATTCTTCGATTTTCGAATTTGACCCCAGGGTTATGCGCCCTAGCACGGAATTTCACAGCGAATTCACTGGTGAAGTCCGTTTTTTCGATCCGACTTTTAATTTCGAGAAATTGGCGAAAAACCTGTTCGTATAATGTGATCACAAATAAGGCCCGTTTTGGCGCTACGAGGCTTTGTTTCCGAGATAAACGCGAAAAACGGAAAAAATTTTCCATTTTCGAATTTGACCCCAGTGTTATGCGTCCAAGCACGGAATTTCATGGCGAATTCACAGGTGAAGTCCGTTTTTCGATCCGACTTTTAATTTTCGAGAAAATGGCGATAAACATGATCGTATGTTGTGATCACTAATCAGGCCCGTTTGGCGCTACGAGGCTTCGTTTCCGAGATAAACGAGAAAACGGAAAACATTTTTAATTTTCGAATTTGACCCCCCCAGTGTTATGCGTCCTAGCACGGAATTCCACAGCGAATTCACTGGTGAAGTCCGTTTTTCGAGAAAATGATGAAAAATATGATCGTATGTTGTGATCACAAATAAGGCCCGTTTTGGCGCTACGAGGCTTCGTTTCCGAGATAAACGCGAAAAACGGAAAAAAATTTTCCATTTTCGAATTTGACCCCAGGGTTATGCGTTCTAGCACGGAATTTCACAGCGAATTCACTGGTGAAGTCCGTTTTTTCGAGAAAATGATGAAAAATATGATCGTATGTTGTGATCACAAATAAAGCCCGTTTTGGCGTTAGGAGGCTTCGTTTCCGAGATAAACGCGAAAAAACGGAAAAAATTTTCCATTTTCGAATTTGACCCCAGTGTTATGCGTCCTAGCACGGAGTTTCATGGCGAATTCACAGGTGAAGTCCGTTTTTCGATCCGACTTTTAATTTTCGAGAAATTGGCGAAAAACCTGATCGTATAATGTTATCACAAATAAGGCCCGTTTTGGCGCTACGAGGCTTCGTTTCCGAGATAAACGCGAAAAAACGGACAAAAATTTTCGATTTTCGAATTTGACCCCAGTGTTATGCGTCCTAGCACGGAATTTCATGGCGAATTCACAGGTGAAGTCCGTTTTTCGATCCGACTTTTAATTTTCGAGAAAATGGCGAAAAACATGATCGTATGTTGTGATCACAAATAAGGCCCGTTTTGGCGCTACGAGGCTTCGTTTCCGAGATAAACGCGAAAAAACGGACAATAATTTTCTTTTTTCGAATTTGACCCCAGTGTTATGCGTCCTAGCACGGAATTTCATCGCGAATTCACTGGTGAAGTCTGTTTTTTCGATCCGACTTTTAATTTTCGAGAAAATGGCGAAAAACATGATCGTATGTTGCGATCACAAATAAGGCCCGTTTTGCCGCTACGAGCCTTCGTTTCCGAGGTAAACGCGAAAAACGGAAAACATTTTTCGATATTGGAAATTGACCCCAGTGTTATGCGCCCTAGCACGGAATTTCACAGCGAATTCACTGGTGAAGTTCGTTTGTCGATCCGACTTTCAATTTTCGAGAAAATGGCGAAAACCATGATCGTATGTTGTGATCACAAATAAGGCCCGTTTTGGCGCCACGAGGCTTCGTTTCCGAGATGAATGCGAAAAAACGGAAAAATTCTTCGATTTTCGAATTTGACCCCAGGGTTATGCGCCCTAGCACGGAATTTCACAGCGAATTCACTGGTGAAGTCCGTTTTTCGATCCGACTTTTAATTTTCGAGAAATTGGCGAAAAACCTGTTCGTATAATGTGATCACAAATAAGGCCCGTTTTGGCGCTACGAGGCTTTGTTTCCGAGATAAACGCGAAAAACGGAAAAAATTTTCCATTTTCGAATTTGACCCCAGTGTTATGCGTCCAAGCACGGAATTTCATGGCGAATTCACAGGTGAAGTCCGTTTTTCGATCCGACTTTTAATTTTCGAGAAAATGGCGATAAACATGATCGTATGTTGTGATCACTAATCAGGCCCGTTTGGCGCTACGAGGCTTCGTTTCCGAGATAAACGAGAAAAACGGAAAACATTTTTAATTTTCGAATTTGACCCCCCCAGTGTTATGCGTCCTAGCACGGAATTCCACAGCGAATTCACTGGTGAAGTCCGTTTTTCGAGAAAATGATGAAAAATATGATCGTATGTTGTGATCACAAATAAGGCCCGTTTTGGCGCTACGAGGCTTCGTTTCCGAGATAAACGCGAAAAACGGAAAAAATTTTCCATTTTCGAATTTGACCCCAGGGTTATGCGTTCTAGCACGGAATTTCACAGCGAATTCACTGGTGAAGTCCGTTTTTTCGAGAAAATGATGAAAAATATGATCGTATGTTGTGATCACAAATAAAGCCCGTTTTGGCGTTAGGAGGCTTCGTTTCCGAGATAAAACGCGAAAAACGGAAAAAATTTTCCATTTTCGAATTTGACCCCAGTGTTATGCGTCCTAGCACGGAATTTCATGGCGAATTCACAGGTGAAGTCCGTTTTTCGATCCGACTTTTAATTTTCGAGAAATTGGCGAAAACCTGATCGTATAATGTTATCACAAATAAGGCCCGTTTTGGGGCTACGAGGCTTCGTTTCCGAGATAAACGCGAAAAACGGACAAAAATTTTCGATTTTCGAATTTGACCCCAGTGTTATGCGTCCTAGCACGGAATTTCATGGCGAATTCACAGGTGAAGTCCGTTTTTCGATCCGACTTTTAATTTTCGAGAAAATGGCGAAAAACATGATCGTATGTTGTGATCACAAATAAGGCCCGTTTTGGCGCTACGAGGCTTCGTTTCCGAGATAAACGCGAAAAAACGGACAATAATTTTCTTTTTTCGAATTTGACCCCAGTGTTATGCGTCCTAGCACGGAATTTCATCGCGAATTCACTGGTGAAGTCCTGTTTTTTCGATCCGACTTTTAATTTTCGAGAAAATGGCGAAAAACATGATCGTATGTTGTGATCACAAATAAGGCCCGATTTGGCGCTACGAGGCTTCGTTTCCGAGATAAACGCGAAAAACCGAAAAAAATTTCGATTTTCGAATTTGACTTCAGTGTTAAGCGATGTAGCACGGAATTTCATGGCGAATTCACTGGTGTTGTTCGTTTTTCGAGAAAATGGCGAAAGACATGATCGTATGTTGCGATCACAAATAAGGCCCGTTTTGCCGCTACGAGCCTTCGTTTCCGAGGTAAACGCGAAAAACGGAAACATTTTTCGATATTGGAAATTGACCCCAGTGTTATGCGCCCTAGCACGGAATTTCACAGCGAATTCACTGGTGAAGTTCGTTTGTCGATCCGACTTTCAATTTTCGAGAAAATGGCGAAAAACATGATCGTTTGTTGTGATCACAAATAAGGCCCGTTTTGGCGCTACGAGGCTTCGTTTCCGAGATAAACACGAAAAACGGAAAAAATAATTAGATGATCGAATTTGACCCCAGTGTTATGCGTCGTAGCACGGAATTTCATGGCGAAGTCACTGGTGAAGTCCGTTTTTCGAGAAAATGGCGAAAAACATGATTGTATGTTGTGATCACAAATAAGGCCCGTTTTGGCGCTACGAGGCTTCGTTTCCGAGATGAATGCGAAAAACAGAAAAATTATTCGATTTTCGAATTTGACCCCAGTGTTATGCGCTCTAGCACGGAATTTCACAGCGAATTCACTAGTGAAGTCCGTTTTTCGATCCGACTTTAAATTCTCGAGAAAATGGCGAAAAACATGATTGTATGTTGTGATAACAAATAAGGCCCGTTTTGGCGCTACGAGGCTTCGTTTCCGAGATAAACGCAAAAACGGAGAAAATTTTCGATTTTCGAATTTGATCCCAGTGTTATGCGTCGTAGCACGGAATTTCATGGCGAATTCACTGGTGAAGTCCGTTTTTCAAGTAAATGGCGAAAAACATGATCGTATGTTGTGATCACAAATAAGGCCCGTTTGGCGCTACGAGGCTTCGTTTCCGAGATAAACGCGAAAAACGGAAAAAATTTTCGATTTTCGAATTTGACCTAATTGTTATGCGTCCCTAGAACAGAATATCATGGAGAATTCACTAGGTGAAGTCCGTTTTTTCGAGAAAATGGAGAAAAACATGATTGTATGTTGTGATCACAAATAAGGCCGGTTTTGTTGCTACGAGGCTTCGTTTCTGAGATAAACGCGAAAAACGGAAAAAATTTTCGATTTTCGAATTTGATCCCAGTGTTATGCGTCGTAGCACGGAATTTCATGGCGAATTCACCGGTGAAGTCCGTTTTTCGAGTAAATGGCGAAAAACATGATCGTATGTTGTGATCACAAATAAGGCCCGTTTTGGCGCTACGAGGCTTCATTTCCGAGATAAACGCGAAAAACGGAAACATTTTTTGATTTTCGAATTTGACCCTAGTGTTATGCGCCCTAGCACGGAATTTAATGGCGAATTCACTGGTGAAGTCCGTTTTTCGATCCGACTTTTAATTTTCGAGAAAATGGCGAAAAACCTGATCGTCTGTTGTGATCACAAATAAGGCCCGTTTGGCGCTACGAGTATTCGTTTCCGAGATAAACGCCAAAAACGGAAAAATTTTTCGATTTTCGAATTTGACCCTAGTGTTTATGCGTCCTAGCACGGAATTTCATGGCGATTTCACTGGTGTAGTCCGTTTTTCGATCCGACTTTTAATTTTCGAGAAAATGGCCATGTAAAATTTTAAAAAATTGCGTTCCTGAAATTTTTTAAAATGATGTAGAACCTCTCCAAATTAAGATAGAGGGCAGGAACATGTGTCATTTTGCAGCTTTTTTTATGGCCTTTTATATGATATACAACTCAATAGGGGTTGGGTTCAAAAAGTTTTTCAAATTTGAATTTAAAATTTTGATTCTGCGTTTTTTCAAAATGCTCATCTGCAAAAAAATTGAAAAAATTCTAAAACAATCCGTGTATGTTTCCAAACAGATGGTGCAAGTTTAAACTTGGGACTGCAATGGGTTCATATGGTAATCTTTACTTAAAATGCATATTATTTACTTACTCTAGATTTTCTTGATTTGAAATGCATTTTATTTCAAATTATAAGACCGGATGTATACAAATTATTAATTCAGTGTTTTTTGTTGGCGATTGTGTTGTGTTTTATTGTTATGATTATAATGATTGTTATTATTTTTATTTTAATTGTTTATTTTTCACAGCTTTCTGGTACATGTTTTAGGAGTCATACAGATATTTCTATCAAAGCATGATTTCCATAGTACAATCATTTTAATAAACATTTATTTTAAGAACTAATTAGGAAGTAAACAATTCTACAAATATAAATTTTAACACTGAAATTAATTTACCAATTAAAAGTAAATAATTCTTTAACACAAATTTTTTAGGAACCCATAAATCTTCTGACTAAGGAATACATGCTCAGGATCACAACTTTCTGTAGATTGATGGTAATGTTCATCTCGATCCCCAGTTTATTCAGAGAGTGCTTCAGGATGGTAGGTATCACACCTATTGCTGAGAGGACGATTGGTACAATCTCCACATCCAATACATGCCACTGCTCCTTTATAACTTGGGCTAGTTCTCTGTATGTTTGAATTTTCTTTTTGTGTGTTGTTTCGAGGTTGCTGGTATCTACAACTGCTATGTCTATCAGCCATACTTTTCTTTTAGATGTATCCCAAAGAATGACATCCGGCCTGTTATGATGGACTGTTCTGTTGGTTAGTATGGTTTGGTCCCAGTATACCTTATATACAGAGTGAGTCACTTAACTTTAACACCTCCTGTAACTTTTGAACGGTTGAAGTTATTGCAATGCAGTTTTCACAGAAGTGCATGAGGGAATGGGGCAAATTGATATGTGAATTCATTTCTGCTTTATGGCTTGTATTTTACGAGATATTGAGGTAACTTTGTTTTTTCAAATGAAACTATACATATTTTTTTCAGTCTATCATGACGAGCGTAAAAAGACGAATGATGTACATATTGTCATATATTAGATAAGCATTTTTTTGAGTAATTTTGATTTTTGCAACCAGGGTTTAACGGATATTTTGAATGTACTCCTAACAGCCCGCCGCACAAGGTCACTTGTGTCTCGGGAGAGCAAAGTGAGGAGCCACGAATGTCCACGAAGACACCCGAGCGGAGTCGAGCGATCGGAGAGCTTGAGCTTGCGCCACTGATGTTGCTCTGTGCCTTCTGTTCTCTGGAGATAAGCTATTTATATTAAATTAGCCCAATTAGCAAATAAATCAATGTATCTTACTGATATTTTAATTAACTGTTAATTTTACGTGTTTAAATAATTATATGTTTTACTTGCAAAATATATTTATTAGTATCCGAGAAAATTTTTACTTTTGGTAAGTTTATTGTCTATCACTCCAAAATAAATTAAAAATAACCAAACAGTTTTTAATTCTAAAAGTAATGACTTAAGACAAAAATACTACGATAATTATATTAATCTACAATCTCTTAACAAGTTCCTACATTATTACTTTAATTGATTGAAAATTGTGAAAGTTGGAACTTTTTAGATATGGGATAATGTAAGGAAAATCAATTACCAGGAATGTGAAAAAGAAAATTTAAGATAGTGCATTTATTAATAAAATTTTTCTTTAAAATTGCCCAGAAGCATACATTGCATCTTCAACATCTTTTTTCTTTACTTCTTTTATTGACTTGACAAACCTTTTCTTCTTTGATTGACTTGGCTTTTTTTAAGCACTTTTAAAGTCTGGTTGCAATGCCATTTCACTTTTGTGGAGACGACGTTTGTCTCTCATATGTTTACTTTCTTAGGAGATGTCACTTTGATTCCTGAAGCATGCTCTTTGACCTCACATCCCATATTGAACTGGGACACTGCTGATGTCAGCAATTTCAATATTTTTTCTGGAAAGAAATGTTTCTTTGGGGCACTTGCTCCAAACAAAACTATGCAAACTTTCATTTGCATTCTGTGTTTCCCATATACACATTCCAGTAATTCATTTTTTGCAAGCCTCTGATACATAGGAATTATTTTACAAATAACACTGGGAGACTAGAGTTTTCATGTTGTATTGGCCATGTTTTGAAATTTCATTCCCATGAGCTCGATTGTAGAAGCACCATGAATTTTCTTCTTTAGGGCATTTAAAATGCAATGGCTTCAAGTCTGTTGGCATTGCATGGTATAAGGTGGCAAGTATTGCAGACTTCATCTTCTGCACATCTGGAATATTCTTCTGAATGGCATTGCGATAATTTGCTAAGACAAATAATTATGTCATCCTTTAAATTGACTTGCTTTTTACCAAGTGTAACACCCTTCACTTTCTATTCTTGGATTATTTTTGTAAGCCTGTTTAAATTTTTACATCACATGTTTTATACATTCTTCTTTTCTAATCATAAAGTTGTCTCCATAGATGTTTAGTTTCAGATGGTGATTGAAAGTCTTTGCATCATCATCCGACAGTATTGTTGTATATCTAAAATGATGAGACAGGACCCTCTTCCACAATACCTCGCTTGCAGCTACATCCATTGCATTTGAAGATCCATTAAAAATTACTAAGTATGAATTTCTTTCCATTTTTTATACTCACAGCTTTTTGTCTCATAATTTGCTCTTGTTCTTTTCACAAGTGCCACAGTATTTTGACAAAACATGAAAATCAGCCACAAGACCAGTCAAGATATCCATTTCATAACGAGTCAACAATTCCCATTTCATAACGAAATGTAGTGCCTTGTTTATGCCATGTTCCATCATACAATACTAATAAATTTATAACTTCATCACTTACTGAATCTAGAACATCAATGTAAGTTTCATGTATGGCTGCATATGAAAGCCTCAAAATTTCCTCTTATTTTTGCATTATTTTAAATAACAGAGAGAACATGAGAATTGTAAATTGAAACATTAATTCATGGTAAACCAATTACCATTGAAACTGCTCTATTGCTGAATAGCCCCTACCTATTTGCAAAGAAGCATCCACAATTTTCCTATTCACTTCATGTGGTGGCCTACTACAAGATGATGTTACAGGTACACGATGGCTATTTGAAATTTTATTTAACAATTGTTCACTATTATTACACTTGTTCACTAACTGAAAAGCAAATTACATTGATTGTTGTACTTCAATGCATACATTTGAGGATCAACAGACAGCACTCACATGTATCCTTTCAGTAAATGTTCCCAAACACACTTGTGAAGTAACATGTAAGTGCAATTCTCTTCTTCGGATATTTCACTGTCCAGCAGGAAAAAACATCAGTGAACTTGGAAAGAATGTTCGCACTGGCTGATGGCTTGACCGGTGAGATTTTGGCAGAAAATGAACAATGCTTGACATCTGATACTAAAAAAGTTTCTACTTCCTCAGCACTGGCATTTGTGACTGCAATCTCCTGCCGTTTCTTCTTTACAAAAGCTGCATTTTTATTACCACTGCACTCTTTTGCACCGAAATAATTCTAACCTGAACTAGCCGACGGAAAATAAATTGAGAATATTAAAAAACACGGTAAATTTCAAGGACCCAACCTACCAAATAACTATGTTATAGAAAAGTTAAAATAAAGAATCTAATGTGAATAATAGTTAGGAATTTTTCGTTTAAAATGAAAGTTCGCAACAAATCTTGTTAATGGCGTTAACGACCACTGAACATTAGAAACATTAAATTTCTGACAGATTTCGAATTAAAGATTTACGCCATGGAAGTCCGTCGGCTCGCGCATGGACTCGCTCGACTCCGCTCGGGTGTCTTCGTGTACGTTCGTGGCTCCTCATTTTGCTCTCCCGAGACACAAGTCACAAGGTCACGCAGCGCTCCACCGGCAAACGCGCGCTCGGGGAAAGGAAAGAAATTTAGTACTTGAAGATATGAAAATATTCCAAATATTCACAAAACTGTTGCAGTTTTTCCTGAACTCTGCTTTCAGTCCTTCCCCATTTTCATAAGTAGTATGTATTGAAATAAGTTTGTTTCCATCCCTAAGTTATTATTATATCCTTATTAATATTCAAAGTGTTTGCTCACAATATGCAATATTTTTTGTACAGGCTTAATATTTATTCTGATAGTGTTTTGCTTCAAGATCCAATTAATATCCTGATATAAAACCCAATCCAAAGGATTTGAAGTAATAAACAATTTTAATACAATACATAGTTATGACAAATCCTTATTTTCAATCCTTCAATTCCTTCAACCAAAAAATTGAATATGCGGAAGGATGGAAAGCAGAGTCCAGGAGAAAAACCTGCAACGGTTTTGTGAATATTTGGCATATGTTTCATATCTTCAAATAAAAAGATACCTTCTCTTCGCGTTCCCGCGAGCGCGTTTGCCAATGGAGTGCTGCGTTACCTTGTGTGGCGAACTGTTACAAGTACAAGGTCCATTGAAAATATCCGTTAAACCCTAGTCGCAAAAATCAAAATTACTCAAAAAAATGCTTATCTAAGATATGACAATATGTATATAATTGGATTCGTCTTTTTACGCTCGTCATGATAAACTGAAAAAATATGTATAGTTCCATTTGAAGAAACAAAGTTACTTCAAATATCTCATAAAATACAAGTGATAAAACAGAAATGAATTCACGTATCAATTAGCCTCATTCCCTCATGCACTTCTGTGAAAACTATTGCAATAACTTCAACCGTTCAAAAGTTACAAGAGGTGCTAAAGTTACGTGACTCACCCTGTATATTGTTCTCGATGACATTTTTTGGATGGTACTTGTAGTAGGGTGTATCAAATTCACCAGCAATTTCACATTTCCTTGCAAGTTTGGCATGGATGATGATGATGATGATTATTATTATTATTATTATTATTATTATTATTATTAGAGCGCGGAACTTCATGCAATTGTGTATTTTACTGACTGCATATCGAAAGGAAATGTATATTACTTTACCTATCACCAAAAATAAAACAAATCCACCCTATTTTTATTTTGCATGTGTGCAATTTTTTAGTTTAACTGCGTATTTTAATGTATGCGGTATATTTAAGTGCATCTATTCCAGGTCTTTGTGGAGAAGTGGATTGAAGTCAGATCTTTTCGGGTATTACTCTTTCAACTTACAAGTGGCTTTCTTCTGACAACGTGGCTATGGAAATTGAACCTCCTTAGTACCCTTCGCATGGTTTCGGGATTTACTTTCTTGCCAATGCCAATTTATAACTGTGCAGTAATTTTTGGTGAATTAATACGAGGGTCCTTTATTATTTTCACTTCGAGATTCTCTTCTCGATCAGAAAATGTCTTCGGGTGTTCTCCTTCGGGTTGCAGTTCAATTGCCTATTCATTGATGTATCATGAGATTATGTCACACACTGTGCTTTCTTCATTAATGGCATTTGCAAAATTTTGGGCATCATTAACCCTTTGCATGATGGTAAATAACCAGCAGCTGATGCTGCTCAAAGTTGGTGTCGTTTCCTCAACGATTCATTTTGCTTAAATGTTTAGGTTCCCACGTATCTGGTTCATCAACTGAAAGGTGACCTTGATTTGTTTTATTTTTGGTGATAGGTAAAGTTATATACATTTCCTTTCCATATGCACAGTCAGTAAAAATATGCAATTGCATGAAGTTCCGCGGTCTAATAATAATAAAAATAATAACAACAATAAAACACAACACACTCACCAAAAAAATCATTAAATTAATAATTTGTATATATTAGGTCTTATAATTTGAAATAAAATGTATTTTAAATCAGTAATTTGTTGATTTTTTGAACAATTGAGTTGATTTTTTAGAACAAATTTGGATGAAGGCAAAAGTGTCTATCTTCAATTTTGTAGTTTTTTAAATGTTAAGCTTTTGCAATTTTTTACAACAGTTTGTTTGATGCAACAATCTTTCTTCAATTAAGAAATGTTAAAAGTTTGCTATTTTCAAAAATGCACAGTTTGCCAGTAATGAGAATGGCACCAATTTTTATGCCAAATTCAAGGTGACAACAGCCAGATCGATTAGGGAATAACAATTTTGGAAAAATTGGCTGAATGGTTTAGGCACTAGCGTTGATCACTGATGGACAGATATATGTTTTGCCAACAATCGATTTTTGGGTATTAAGGACCCACAAAACAAGTATTGTCTCCACAAAGTGTTAGAGGAAGTAATTTACTATAAATATGGGGCAAGATTTAGCCATTTTTTCGTTACCTGAGTCAGGCAGTGGGAGTTTTTCTGTTGAGAATTTGCCGTTATTTCCCACAGCATTATAATACTTTTGCTATAATACTGCACAAGCAGTAGCGAGAAGCCTATTTTCTTCTTTAATTTTTAACACTTTTGTGCTAGTCTTGGTTGAAATTTGCTTCTTAATAATTTTCAATGCATTACCTTTCAATTCTTCTTTGGTTTTATTGTGACATGAGCAAATTATAGTGTTTTAGGTATATTCATAACAGCACCAATATTTTTGACTTCAATTAAATTTTTTCAGCAGTAACAGCAGATGATCTTAAGAAATTGTTGTGTTCTCTAAATTAATTATTATACATAATTAACTCAGCATTCATTTTTTCATAACTTAATTCTTTAATGTATTCTTTACAGTCTTCTCATTCACTGTGTATAACAAGTTTGTGCTTTTTACTTGCAACACTAGCCATTAATGCACCATCATCATCGTCATCATCATTTTTGTCTTCTAAATCCATAAAATTAGAATCAATATCTTGCATAACATCCAGTCCACTTTTGATATTTTTAGGTGCTTTTGGATTTTGTAGAACATTTATATTTTTTACATTTTGAGTTAACTCAGTGGACCTGGGTTAAGAGTCTCATGGAAAAAAATTTGCTGGTTGAAAACACTTTTGCAGGTCCATGAAGCCATATTGCAGAGACATTACAAATAATGTGAGAAAGTACGTGCAGTAGCAGCACCCTACTTTCTTTAAATTTTCCCTTTGTATGGAACTTAGGACAGTAAAAAAGGTGGTGCTAGTCTGATTTCCGGTGAACTCTGTAGTTTCAAAAACAGCAAAAAGGAAATATACCAAAATTAAATTATTTGCAGACAGATTTTTGCATTGCATAAAATCTGTTCTTAAAAAGCAGGATCAGGATTTTTAAAACAATGTCATGTCCAATTTTTTTAAAAAACAAGTACTTTTCACGTATATTGTGTTTGAAGTAATGCAAATTATATTAAAAAAAAAAAAAAAAAAAAAAAAAAAAAACCCTCAAAATACGTTCCAGTTTTTTTTACACAGATGGAACAAGGCATCACCTAAAAGAACGTCGTAAGTCTCATTTTCATTGATTTCACTCAATTTTCTCAATATATTTAATCTATACATTTTAATTAAAAATTTGCTCATATAATAATTTAACTTGCATCTTTTACAGATGTTCAATATACAGTAATCCCTCAATATTTGTGAGTTAGGTTCCTGAAAAGCATCACGAATGTCAAACTCGCAAATTTTGAGTCTATCTCTTAATGAAGAAACGTGGGTTAGGTTCCTGGATATCGAAAAAGGTTTTAAAAAAGATAGAAAAAAGACAAACAACTGCAGTAGAACTGAACACTACTACAAACAGAAATGACAATTAACATCCCAAAGAGAAGAAATAAAACAATATTTGAAATTTATTACAAAGTAGAAAGTGATTTGATATTGAATGTGAATCGATATTCTTTTCTGTTTCATTACCCTTATTCTAATATCCAAATATGGAAGAGTTGATGCTTCTATTTCTCTTAAATTTCGAAGTAATTTACATGTTCGGGTCATATTCAAATGCCCTTTCCACCAGAGCTTGTTGAAGTTTTAGAACGCCATTCTGACATTGAAGTTGCTCCAGGAAGCAGTTTTGCTTCCGTTAGTTGATTATTACGTTTGAGGAAGTTTTCTTCACTGATTATTTTCCAAAGCTATTCTTCAGTGAAATCATTACAATGAGAGATACTGAGATTCTGAATGGCTTTTCTGTTCGTGTGACCAAAACCCTTACCTCCAACTTGACGCAACGGAATTGAAATATTTCACAGTTTTGTTTTTCGATTAATGTGAACTGACAATCCAAATTTGACATTTTTGCAGAACGTGATACTCTGAGCTCCGGTGTCTGTCAAGTTCGGTTCCCCGATGATGCTGATAAAGGAAATGAAATGAGTTCGCTTTAAAAAATGAATGATTAAAAGGTGCACTTGTGAATGTTCGGAACTCGCGAAAAGCGAATTCACAGATGTCGAGGGATTAGTATAGATTACTGAATGTCATGTAACATTTTTTGTGTCATTGTATTATAGACCTGAAGATAGAAGGCTACCAATCATCCAAAATGTTGTAGAAATGGCCAAGTTATATTTTTCAATTACACCCAAAGACAAACATTTTTCTCTTTAAAAGATATTCCAATACCTAAGTAATTGTTCAGAAATCTCTCACATTAAACCCAAAGGAAATGTGTTGATTCAAGAAAACAAATAATACTTTTCAACAAGAGTGTATATTATGAAAAAAATCATGAAATACATATGAATTAAATTACAATGATACCAACATAAATACATGAAATTTTTTCATGAAGATCTTTAATACTGAGCACATTTCGGGAACAATCTTTCAAAACATAAAACATTAAACATGTCTCCTTGAATTGAAGTTTTGAGAGATATAGTTCATTAATTCTAAAATATTAACACATCAAATTAATGTTCTATACCACAAAGTATATCGTAAATAATATTTTTTGTGGTAATTTTGAAATTATTATTATTATTCCATTATCTATGTAGAAATCCAAAATTCACTGTGAGAAATTAAAATCTTCAATTACATCACAAAAGCATTTTGTAAATAGAAAATTTTACAATTCAATTGTATGATCCAGTCAGATAACGGATCAAATCACCAAAGCTTTGAACAGATAAAACAAACATTAACGTGAGCATGATTAATTTTTAATCATAATGTTATCCAAAATAAAGGGAACATTGAAGGCAACGAACAAGACGAATACTTCTGGAGGTCTTGCACATTAGTGAAGAGCTCTTTGAAATAAGAGAAAACCTTACATATGATTAGAGTGGGCACCAAAATATTCCCAATGAATACAATATACTATGGTGAAGTGCATGGCTGAAAGTTCAAAACCTCAAATTTATATACATTCTATCCCTTACAGATTTACCACTCATTGTTGTGAGAGTGATTTCTCAAGCTATATAAATTGGACATTCATAGTTACAAAGGTGGGGTGGTCTCGCATGATTGTGAGGGTTTTAAGGAGTGAATTTAAATCCAAAGGTTCTTTTCAGGTCAGTGGTAATACTGATCATTTTGAATGGTGCATGTTGGAAAGTGAGGATCAATAGCAGATATTTTATTTATTTATCTCCATCTTCAGGATATATTGAAAGGCAAACAATTTAAATAGGTTGTTAAGTTATTTTTGTATAAAGTTATGAGTACAAAGGAGTTGTTTGTGTTGCACTTTCATCAGTGTCAAAATACACATTATCACAAATGTGAGTGCTCGAGCTCAATTTGTTTTGATAGTTTTTAGTTTAAATCTGATGTTTTTCATTTGGATGAAAAACAGTAGATTTAACAAAATGAAATATATTTGACAACCCCGATGCAATATTGAAAGCAATTGAAGCTGATGATTCAGAATTTGATTGGTGATAGTGATGAGGATGAAGAATTTTATATGGCAACAAATGTTGAAACAATGACACAATAGCCACAAGTGAATCAGAACACAATTATGAAACTACAATCATGGCTTGGGAGAAACGCTGATTTCTAATGAAGGTTCACCCTCATATGCATAGTCAGGTTAGGTTTGTTTCTTGCAAAGGTGTTTAGATGACTTTATTACAAACAAACATGGATTCATTATAATATTACAAAAAATAATAAGATCATTAATGTGTTCATTTGTTAATTTAGAGGCTTCAGACACTGTGAAATTATTTTCTGGAATATTTTACTTAAGACATATTTGAAATCGCTCCACTGCTGACTACTCAGTACTACCAGCAACACATATACACTGAAATGGAACCAGCTCCTACACATAGGGAAATAGTATTCTTGTTTTTCTTGGTATTCATTGTTTGCTTGGATAAATCAAGTTCCAAAATGATTTTGGGTTCTAGATTTAGATGTAACTCCACAGCTAATGCTATGCCAAGAGATAAGTTTTCCATCCTCCAGGTTAACCTTCATTTTGTGGACAGATATGCTGTTAGTGATGAAGTAAAGAAGTAGAATAAACTAGGAAAGTCCAAAGATACAGTGAGAAATGGATGTCTGCAAACAGAAAGACATGATTCACCTCACAGTATTGATGAACAGATGATACCGTTCAGGAGAATGGAGTACGAAAAAATATGTTCAGGGGAAACCACAACTTGTGGGTCTCAAAAACTCAACTTTTTATGTACTACTTCCACCAGACTAATGGCACAGTTTGAGGAGCATCAAGGAACTACAACAAACCTTCCAGAAAAACGTTTGGAAATAAGTCCATCTGTTGTCCTGCGGTTGGTGTCTACATTACTCAAAGGTAGCTTTGTATAATTCAGCAGACATTTCTAAACATTGTCTTTGATGGATGTTACTAAAGAACAATATTATAAATGCCTGCAGGAATACTGGCATGACTGTCAAATTTTGGACATGAAGAGAAACAAAGTGATGGATCTTCTAGACTTGGTCTTACAATTTCAGACTACCTCATGGGAAGACATAAGAGAAGGAGGTCCAGTGAACTCAACGTCGAAGATTAGAGCTCTGAAAATTTGGAAAAGTGAAAGAAGTGACCTTCAGCTTTACCCACGTGGACAAAAGGTGTGATGGTTACTATCATAGGCCAGTAGTGTATCAATTGAAAGTGCCATTATGCTGTTAATACAAAGGTTATTCCAGAAGGTAACATGTGATATAAAAAGGGAAGAGTAGGTACTTGTGCCTTAATAAGGATATTTATTGCTTCTACAAATTCCACACTTAGAAGACGTTAAAAAAACCCACACAAGTTACACAATAATCTGGGTGCTACATACTTAAAAAATTAATTTAATTACGAGCCGTCACAAATGTGAGTGTTTATTTCTTAACAGTGTGGACCTAGTTTTCATAAAATAACAGAAATAAAAATTAAAATGATATTAAATTTCCTTTAGGTCTGTAAGGGCTATGCCATATTAAAATTGAGAATTTTCATTATCTTCACCATAATTAATAATTTACAGGTTACATTTGCATCTTCATTTCAAAAACTCAACTAAGAGAAGAAACTGTCATAACTGACAAAATCATTAGAAATTGAAACTACAATTCCTTGTTAAATGGTGATTTTGCCTAAAACATTGTATAATTGATAACACTGGACCACTAAACTCCATTATATCACAGGATCAATTTTATATACACACATGAAGTGGAAGAGGGGAAATCTTCATCTCACAAGTCATTTAACACTACCTTGCTAACTTTACATTCGGTAAACTTTTATCTTTGAATATTTCCTTGAGTATAAGATAAATTTACAAAAACCTTCTCTGTTCTTTGGGCTATGCAATCTGGTATAAATACACAATGAAGATTCTCTTTCACTTCATGACAGTTGTTTTATGAAAGAAATAATAGTGAAATAAAGAATTCCAGTCAATGTAACAGAATACTCAGTTCATAACTAAGCAAATTAACAAATTACTAGACTTTACTATGATCATTAAAAAACCTTTACATTGTGTAGGTTTAGAATAATTTGTGAAAAACACTTCCACTGTTATTATATTAATTTTAAAATTTCTTTATAAATAAAAACCATGAATATAAATTAAATAAATAGTTTCATTACAAATGCATGATAATTACAATCTTAACTCATATATATATATATTTCAATAGGGTGTAAAACATTTCACCATTTCACATACAAGCTCCAATAGAATGTATACAAAAATAAAGAACATTTTTGCCACTGTACATACAATGCATTTGCACACGAATTAAGATTTTAAATGGAAAGTAACCATTCTCTCCTGGACTTGTCTGAATTAATACCTGGCACAAACTTGGAATGCTATTGACATCAGTATTCTTCTATACCACTTGCATGGAAGAAGATGCAGGATTCACTGCAAAAGATGAAAGAGAATTACATACATTCAACATCTAATTCAGTTGATCTGAAGACTAACACATGCTGGATTCAGCATTAAAACTTTTCATTTGAAAAAAATATATAAGTATGATAACAGACATAATATTTAATGCACACATCCTTTACATTTCTAACATATTTAACATTGGTGTAATCACTGATGAGCCATTACAGCAGTCTGAACATTTTAGCAAAATGCTACTAGCATTGTTGGTGCACTGAATAAAATAGGAATGGTGCCACAACAGATGAGTGTCTAAGAGGTAGTGTATATATCACCACACTAGAGCCCGGAAGTTCAGGCATTTATTCTGGCTGAAACAGGGATGTAAAATGGTAAGCAAGCAATGAAATATCACAATTTTCAAGGAATTATTGTAAAAAATTAATAATTAAAATGATTCAATGATTATATTCTGACTTTAGAATTTACATCAGCACTTTCATGGAAGGAAACTATTTTCTTTGTAATATTAATTGCACATGACCTCCTGGTATGATGACTTTCAATTTGTTTCACTCGGGATGATGGTTCTAAGAAATATGGACTCCCTTTTGACTCTTGAAATAGCATAACTAAAAACTTGATTATAGTTTTGTTCTTACCAAGTGTGTAATCGCCAGAACTGAGAAGGGTTACATCATGTATCAGATAGAGAGAGCTTTGCCCTCAAAAGGGATCAGAGGCCATAGGATGGGATTACTCGTGAGTGAACAAAGCCTGTTGGCATCGCTGTCAGAAATCCAAAAATTTTGACTGATAAAAAAGCTGAAGTGATAGCCACATTGGGTCATTCCACATTAAATCAACACAGTCATTTTACATCATCTCAGATTCAGATGAAATTTGACATATAGGTAGTATGAATGAAGAATAAGAAAACTACAAATTTTGAGTAAAATGTTTTAACATTTGTTAAATACAGCCATGTAAAATTTTACAAAATTGGGTTCCTGAAAATTTTTGAGTAGACGTACAAGCTCTCCAAATTAAGATAGACAGCTGAAACAGGTGTCATTTTGCAGCTTTTTTAATGACCTTTTATATGATATACAACTCAATAGGGGTTAGGTTTTTTCGAATCTGAATTTAAAATTTTGATTTTGAGATTTTTCAAAATGCTCATCTTCAAAAATTTTCAAAAATTCTAAAACAATTCTTATATGTTTTTGAACTGACCATGTAAGTACAAATTTGGGATCATTATGGGTTCATATGATAATCTTTACTTCAAATGCACAATATTTTACTTATGTGTTTCACTGATTTAAAATGCATTTCATTTCAAATTATAAGCCTTAATATAAACAAAATATTAATTTAATGTTTTTTGTTGGTGGGTTGTGTTTTATCATTATTATTATTATTATTATTATTATTATTATTATTATTATTATTATTATTATTATTAATTTTTATTATTATTATCATTGTTATTGTTATTTTACTATTGCTAACATAATATTTTATTTTATTGTCAATCATCAACTTAAAATAACTTCACAATAGAAGGTCTCTGACACCACTGAAATAAAAATTAAATTTATTTCGTGATCAAGCAAGCAGAAGGGATATTTTCCAGGTTGGTTTGAATCAAAGCTGCATGTTCCAACTTGAAAGAATGAGTTTTTTCGAAAACATGGTCACTGCTAGTGGCAGACTAACATGTTGCTACTTGCACCCAGCTTGAACCATTTATATACATTCAATTATAAAAATTCTGAAACAATCTGTATATGTCTCCAAATAGATAGTGCAAGTTTAAACATGAGACTACAGTGACTTCAAATTAAAATCTGCATACATAATAAACCATATATTAGCGTTTCTGGTTATGGCTTACTTTATTTATAAACTAAGAGGAAGTTACATTAGATTTGGCTGATTTTTCCTGCTGGTGCATATCCGTCTAATTATAGTTGCATATTTTGCATATTTCGTTAAAATAGAGACAGACTTGCATCTCTGAAATGTTTCATCTTTTCATAGAATCTATTTATTTGTGATCTTTCATTGATTAGAAAGAGCTTGGCACAGTTTCCTCCTTTTTCCCTATATATGATAAAATACTTGTGCAAATGTATGATATTTCTTGATGTATTTTAAACCAGGCAGACGAAATGCAACAAGACATACAATATACTTCACTAAGGTGAATGTTTACTTCAATTATTTCTCCTGCAAAGTAAAAGATTTCTTTTCACAAAAGTATTTCTTTCATTCCAAGCATGCTTCTCCTGAAGTTAATTTTAATTGCATATTAAAGTGCATATTTTAGAATTTTTAGGTCATAAATGCACATTTTTAAAAGCATATTTCAAGGTTTTTAGGGCACAAAAATCTTCTCCCTAGTCATTAGCTTTGACACACAATTTGCATTAAATGTTAAAAACATTAGGATTTTTATAATTTTTTTATTTTTCTTCCATGAAGTGGGAACCGACATCAAATACATCATACGACACTATCTGTCATGCAGTGCACCCAATTGTAGTGTACGAAAACCGTTAACCACTGCAATGACATCTGTATTAAGGTGGTGTTATACTAAGTTTGCTGCTCTGAATCAGGTTGTCACATAGCGGGAGTGTCCCTCATCTGTTTAAATTTCACTTACAGATAGATCTTTTGTGATAATATTGTGATTTAATTATTTATGGAACTGTCCATAAATTACACAACACAAATTTACTGTATTTTGAACCACACCCCACCTACCTTAACACATCTGTAAAACAAGCTTGATCCCCCTAAATAATTACGTAATGCTTGCGACAAGACACCCCCAATTTACAATAAGTAAAAATAAATTATAAAGTAGAAATAATGAAATCTATTATTTTATTTGTGTTATACATTAAAATTTAGTCAGATTTAGTTGGTGATGTGGACTGCACCTAACAATAAGATTGGGGACAATTTTTGAAGGAAGGTAGGAAGGAAGGATGCTTCAATGAGAAAATTTCTGAAATACGCCATGCACACTCTGCCATTGTGGATGATGCATGAGCCACAAGTCTACTGCACCAATATAATTGGATTTTTAAAAAAAATATTTTCTTCGTAATCTAATTTTCATTTATTGTAACAATTTATAGATAATTACTTTTTAATTTATTAATATTTTTTCATTTAACTTGATAATATTTTAATGTTTTAGTACAAGACTGTCGAAGCTTTGAGATTTTGAAAAAGATTCTATAAAATTTGGGTGTACTTTACATGAAGCCCCCCAAACATTTTCAAAATTTTCTCAAAAATGGCTCCAAATTTGTTCTTTAAATCTCTTGTAAGAACAGAGTAAAATACACTTATTAAGGTGGCATAGGTCCGATTTTCAGAGTTTACTTGAGTTTCGAAAACTGCAAAGTTTGAATTTTATTCGACATCTTCCAACTACAAAATTGCAGAGAGAGATTTTTCCTTCAAATAAAATTTGTTGTTCATAGTGAGTTATTTCTTTAATGTCATGTACATTTTCTTGAAATTTTAGGACATCTCGCACAATATTGTGAGGGAGGGGGGGGGGGGAAGAAAGAAAGATATTCTCCGAAACGGCTCCAAATTTTTTCTTTAAACTTTTGGTAGGGATAGTGCTGAATGAACCCTATCAGTGACATAAACTCCATAGCGCTATATTCTTTTGTTTTTTCAAATATTGCAAAAATGTAATTCTTTTGACTTGTCCCTCACGTCGGTAATATTTACATTGGTGGTGATTTATTCACATTATTATATTTACGAGTTCAAGTGCTTTAAATAATGTCAAGTAAAGTTTCTTGAAAACTCAACAGTTTTCTGAGAAAACTAGCTCACAATTCCGCACTTTCAGAAACGCTCAAACTCCATTTTCTCATAAATGGCTCCAAATTTTTTATTCAAAGTTTTGGAACGGATAGTGCTAATTGTACTATTTAATGTGATGTAAAGTTCATTTTGCGGTATTTTTTTGTTTTTTCAAAAATTAGAGAAATGTAATTTTTTGAAAGATCTCTCACATCTTTAATAATCACATTACTAGCAATTTGTAAACACTATTGTATTTGTGAGTTAATGTGCTTCAAATGACTAGAAATGAAGTTTTTTGAAAACTTGTTTAAAGTCGTAACTCGTTAAGGAAAGTAGCACTTAAACACCAGTTTCTTAGAAACGGCTACAAATCTTTGAAAGAAAATTGCCATTTAGGATGAGATTTTTGTGTTCTTTGATATTCTAAAATTAATATTGCAGTTCTACCATTAGGAAACCGAAAAATTAATAAAATGTCAAAAAACGTATTTTGGGTGGCAATAGATGACAGCTGGCTAAGAGTCTGTGGCAAATCCAAATAGCTAGCCGAGACCAAAGGAAATAGAATACTAAAACAGCAAAGTCTGTACCATTCTGTAGCACCACTAGTTTAAAGATAAAATCCATATTATTCCTGGTTAATTTTAACTGGTTTCTTCAACAAATATCCCAAACCCCCCTTTTTGATGTAAGAATTTTAGGCTCCCTGAGGTGATGTTAAATAGATGTACTACTGTATAAGGATTTTACCAAAGTAGCAAGTGTAATTATTAATGTGTTATATTAGTTATTCAATTAATTAATTGAATAATTTGCACAGGCTATTTGTACATACACATTCAAAATAAACATACAAGCAAAACATACATTTTAATCCTTGAGGCATAGCCTGCAATTGCATGAGTATATTTTAAAGTTCTCTAGTGCTATTGCATCACATACAATATACCAAGGACATACCTAAAAAGTAGTTTCATTGAAGAGAGATGTAAGTAGTTCAGGTTCTGTCAACTCACATGGATACTTTGAATCATTTCTTGTACTTTGAGTCTTCGGCGCACATGTGGTGGCTGATAACTGTAAGCAAAATTATTTCAAAGTGACTATTTGTAAAACAAGAACACAGAATAAGAATTCTGAAACCAATAAGATTACCTTAACTCACAACAGAAAAATTATATTTGTATTTTTATGATTTTTTAATTTACATTAGAACATTTCAATTTTTTAATGTATGCATTGCAAAACATATTTATAAAATATTTATTAAATATTTTTCACTTTTATTGAACACCTCTTACCAATAGTCTTCTAAACCCTTACTTATTTAACCAAGGAAAATACAATACAAAATACATTCTAATACTCTTTATATATGAATTTTAAATTATGCAACATATTTGTATTTAATAACCTTACCTATCATTATCTAAGCGACGACGGCGGCACATGTTCAAAGTAGTTTGTCTCACTAATGATCCCAAAATTCGTTGGCTTACTACCATTCCATCTACCAAAGGAGTAGCTAAGCTCATTCTCCCAGTAGGTCCTTGCAGTTTTACTCTCATGAGACCATTGTGTAGAGAATGTAAAAATATGACAAAACAATCACGATCTTGAGGACGAGGTAAGCCACTACCTTTTTGTCCAGTAGAAACTGTTACTAATAATTCACCTATGAAAGAAAAAAACAAATAACAGTTTTATAAATGAACATACATGCAAAGGGGATTGGTTTTCACAAGATGTTTAGTTTTAAAGAATTTATTGAAACCTTCTGTCATCATCAATTTAACATTCCACTGAAAAGTGCTACTTTGACAGTTTTAGCATTGGTTGCCATTATCTAGATCCATTGTCCAATAATGTGGTGAAGCTAATAGGTTTGTCAACACAGGTCTCCCTGAGACAAAGCCATATGGTATGTATCCTGTATTTTCTCTCTCTTCCAATTTGACACAGGTGAATGGTTGGTTGTAAGAGAGGATAAATTTGTGAAATATTCTCACTCATATGTTGTATTTCATGGCAAAATATATATTATAAAAATGATTATTTCACTGCTGTGGATTTGAAAATCTCTTCAGATAAGTCAAATTGTAAAAAATATTCTTCATAAAAGACATGTTTTGTGTCCTATAGGTTATTTTGCAGAGACATGGTCATTAGCCAAAGTTCCGCACCCATGTTTTCAACCTTGGCTTACTTTGAAGCCTAGCCCTGGGTATGACTCCATTTCTCCACCAGATATTTGTTTCAATTAACTATATATGAACTGACTGGTTGGGAGAACACAAGATCTCGTTAGGATGGGAAATTAACTACATGAGTGACTTCTTAGAACAAATAAATATTTTTCTAAATTTTTATTATTTTTATTTTCTCGTATACATAAGTAAATAGGGAGTACATAAGTAGTGTAAAGAAAGTTACATAATGTTCCGGAAAATCAATTTCGAGATTTCACTGGAAATATACGTTTTGGGGTACCTGATTCCGAAAAAGGTTGGTTTTTTTTTTTTTCCCTCAAAATGTATGTCTGTCCATCCATCCACAGTCCATAAGTTTGTCAGTCCACAGTCCGTCTGTGAACACCACTAGCGCCTAAACCATACATAGGATTTATTTACCAAAATGAATATACCCCAGTAGATCTTGCTCAAGTCTAGGCGCTGTGATTTTGAAAAACTTTCTTTGGAGGAACTTAACATGAAGCCCCCCAGGCATTTCCAAAATTTTCTCAAAAAGGCTCTAAATTTTTTCTTGAACTCTCTTGTAAGAATAGAGTATAAAATAAAATAAAGGTGGCATAAGTCCAATTTCCACATTTGCAATTAAAAAAAAATAAATACAAAAACAAGATTTTCTCAAAAATGGTTAAAAATGTTTCTTTAAATTGGTTGGTAGGGATAGTGCTAAATGCACTCTATAAGATGATATAAACACCATATTGCTCTATTCTTTTGGTTTTTGAAAAATTACAAAAATTTAATTTTTTTTACTTGCCTCTCACGTTGTTAATATTTATATTAGCGGTGATTTGTTCATACTATTGCATTTATGAGTACCTGTGCTTTAAATAACATCATATAAAGTTTCTTGAAAACTCAAGTTTTCTGTTAAAATGAACTCAAAATTCTGCATTTTAAGAAATGCTGAAACACCGTTTTCTCAAAAATGGATTCAAATTTTTTCTTCAAACATTTTCCAACAGGTAGTGATAATTGCACTGTTAAATACTACATAAAGTTCATTTTGCTGTATTCTTTTGTTTTTTCAAACATTTCAGAAATGTATATTTTTACATCTCTCTCATGCCGTTAATATGCACATTTCCAGCGATTTGTAAACACTCTTACATTTGTGAGTTAAAGTGCCTCAAATGACATTAAAAAAAGTTTTTCGAAAACTCAAAAATTTTCTGTGAGAAAGAGCTTCAAATTTAGCATTTACAGTAAATGCTTAAATGCAATTTTCTTAAAAAATGGCTCCAAATTTTCAAAGAAAATTGCCATTTATGATGAGGTTTTACTCATCTTTAATATTCTTAAAATAATATTTCGATTCTACAATTAAAAAAACGAAAAAAATGGAGAAAACGTCACAAAAATGTACTTTGGGCAGCAAAAGATGGCAGCTGGCATGAAGATGAGGCGACTGTAAAGCCAGTCCACACCAAGGAAATTAGAAAACTTTACTACAAGAAAGTCTGTGCCATTCTGTAGCACCAATAGTTTATTTTTTTACTGTTTTCTAATAAACATTCTTCATAGAAGACAGCATGGGTGATTTCTTGGAAGTCAATAAGATAATTCAAACAAGACTGACCTAGAGAGCCATGACTCAGCAGTTAGATGGTTCTTGGGCATTTTGGGAGAGTATGAGACAATATAGGTTCAATGAAACTATTCAAAAATCTTCACTTATTATTCACTTAATAAAAAGGTTAAAATCAAAAGATACCATGTCCTACTTCTCACTACTTCACAGAAAGTCATATGAGTCAAAATTTTGGTGTCAGGCATTCTACCATTAACAATTTTCCCCCTAAAATTGGAAACATAAAAACATCACATCTAAAATGTAACATACTCAGTGGAAAATGTAAATGATCTTCAAAACTTTCAATCCACACAACAAACACTTTGGTATTTGTATGTGATGCAAGTGGGTGTCTGGACGTCCCCGGCCGGCGCCGACCACTCTCAAAGCCACCAGAGTTTGAAGGCATTGTGGGACATGCCTGTTTATCTAAATCCAATGAGAGAGTACGAGGTTTATCTGAAGTGCGTATGTTGTAGACTCTGTTACTCCCATCAGATATGCTACGCTCAAATGAACCTGAAACAAAGTAAAATTTGATTCACAACAGTACATGAAGTACAAATATAGAATAATTTGATTATTTTTTATTCATTATTTATTTATTAACATGAATGTCAATATTACAAATTAGATTTACAAACAGTAGAGAAGTGCAACCAAGTATAGTTTAAAATTAATCAGATGTTTAGTTTCCTCCTCAGATCTTGAAACCCTCTTTGATTCAGACACACAAGATAATACATGATAGAGAAACAAACATCCTTGCCCGAGATGGGATGAAAAAAAGTGTCCCTTCCACAAATGTGGAGAGTCTGAACATGCTCTAACAATCTCAGAGAACCAGCTAATACCAATTATAGAATATTGGCTAAAAGAATAATACATTAATAGCTATATTGCACATTCACGAGATCAATAAATGATCATAGTTAAACTATAAATGCATTGGAATTCATCACAGAATTTTTAAAGTACAACTGATATGTACTAGAGCTATTTCACAAATGAATACCTATATCATCCTAGCCACACATGGAAATGCTTCCATAAGGAGGACTAAAGGAAAAATCTGGCATTAGCACTGAAGCACTAGGCATTAGCCACTGAAGGAGCAGCAAGCTCTATTGGGTTGTTTGCTGCCTTCTTGGACTGAGGTAGCACAGAAGAACATGTTCTTGTCACATTCTGGGGCCATTTTACCTGGTATTTCCTTCTTACTTCCGAAAATGAAACCTTGTCAGTCACCCTGATTTTCTGGATTTTCCTTTCCTCAATGAAGATTGGGCACTGCTTAGCATTTGCCACATGATCACACTTGCGTTTTACTCCAAAGAGTAGTGAGGATCAGGGTATTTCCTCATGTGATGTTTCACCAAATCTGGTGCACATGGGGTGGCCAGAAATGCAGCGCAGCATGGAGTGGCCAAACTTCTGACACTTATAGCAGAGCACAGGGTTTGGCATGTAATGGTGCACTCAAAGGTTATAGAACCCCACAAATCAGCCATTACTCCCCTAAACCACTTCAAATACTCCAATTTTCTCTGGGTCTTTTAATATCCCCCCTGTATACCTCGTGCCCATAAGGCGGCATTATTGCTCACTTTGAGAAAGACTGCGACAGAGGGATAAGTGTGACTTCACCGTAAGTTAGACTGAAATGCACATGTCAGACTCAGAATAGCAAAGTTGTTTATTCCTGTCCGGCCAGGAAGATCCTGTGTACAGAATATTTTCTGTTTCAAACAACTGATAGAAAAAAAACCTGAGAGAGGAAGAGAACTACACATCATTTTCATAGATCTGGAAAAGGCTTATAACAATATACCAAAAAAAAGAAGTATGGGGCAATGGAAGAGAAAGGAATATCAACTACATATATAAATGCAGTCAAACAACTTTATAACGATAACAAGTCAAGTTGAAGTGGGAAAATATTTATCAGACGACTTCTCGGTAATTAAAGGATTACAATACAGCTGCTGTATATCTCCAACCCTGTTTAAGATTTACTCATACACTGATAAAGCCTTAAAAGAATGGAAAAGGAAGTGTAGAAATATAGGGGTGAAAATACGTAACGATACATCGTTTAGACTACTATTTGCAGATGACTTGGTGATAATGGCAGAAGATGAAGATGATGTAAATGCAGAGTGAGTCACGTCACTTAAGCATCTCCGGCAGTTTTTGAACGGTTGAAGTTAATGCAATGCAATTTTCATGGAAGTGCATGAGGGAATCGGGCTAATTGCAGAGGTGTATCCACGGTATGGCAGACATGGCACGTGCTGTGGGTGCCACTCACAAGAGGGAGCTATTTGGAATATATATGCTAAAGGAAATACCAAAAACCATAAATTGAAGTATCCTGACAGGGACGCTAATTCTATGTTTGCCATGGGCGCCTGGATAACTAGATACGCCTCTGGCTAATTGATACATGTATTCATTTTCACTTGTATTTTATGAGATCTTGAGGTAACTTTGTTTTTTCAAATGGAACTATACACATTTTTTAGTCAATCTTGACAAGTGTAAAAAACAAATCCAATGATTTACATATTGTTATAGGTTAGAAAAGCATTTTTTTGTGTAATCTTGTTTTTTTTGTGTTCAGCTTAAAACAACAACACATCCTTGCACGTCATCTCAAACAAATTAAATAATATCTCACCTTGGGTAGTATTTGAAATGTCAGAGGTATCACAAGAATCGTAAGTACTAAAATGATCAGAGCTGAAATGTTGAGATGGCACGACAAATGCTATTTCTGAACTAGCATCAGCCCAATAAAGAACATGAGTTTCTCCATTATAGAGACTTCCACCATGATTGTTAGGAAGCAAATCTGTAATCAGAAAACATGATAAATTCAGAATAAATCAAGATACCATATATTTTCGAATATACCCTGCCCTCGAATATTACCCGCACCCTAATTATATGGAAAGTAATGCCAACAACAACAACAAAAACAAAAACTTTGATACGGTCATGATCGTGAGACATCTAGCGGCACGACAGAGGAAGAAAGATGCGAAATGCCGTGATATATTCCATCATGAAGATGGGTCGTGACCCACCATGTTATAAAAACCAAAGAATAAACCATGCCTCCACGTAAACATGTGCAATATGCTTCAAGTTTGCAGTACCGACCTTGACGCGAATATTACCCACACCCCAATTTGCAATTAGTAATTTTTGAAAAGTATATGCGGCTTATATTTGAGTATTTACGGTAGTTATTCAAATTCTATACATAGGCAAAGAACTTTGAAATTCTATTCACACAAAAAACATTATTTCTTTTTGAGAATATTTCTTTATAAATATAAACGTAAGCTTTCTCAGCTTATTTTTAAGAATTCTGGAGTACTATTTCATATAACAAAATCTTGCATAACTTCATACCAGCATTTCCAGTTTGAGGTGGTGTCATAACTCTCCAACTTGTTGATACATGCCCAGTCCATCCAGGATGCTGGTATACATTCACAGGCCATCCCAAAGAAAGCAAGAATTCCAGAAAATTTGGATGGACACTTTGATCAGATACCTAAAAACAAAATAGGACACGTACATAATTACTACAGCATTTTTATTAATTGAAGAGTCAAGATACAGAAGTCTATTCAATAGACGTTGTCAGAACACTCAAACAATTTTCTTTTTAAAATCTGATTAACTTACACTCAAATAAACATTACATTAATTTTATATCATGTTACATAAAATATTTATATCTTGTTACATATTCATTATTTATATCATGTTACATAAAACTGAAAGCAAACTATTTTTCAAAGCAAATAAAAATGGGTGTGGAGAAATTTTTTTCTAACATACTGTCCTCCACACACAGTGATATATTTTGAAAATGTTGAGGCTTGGAAGAAAATTTTGAAATTGTAAAGAACTCCCCAAAAATCAAAATATCCATTTCAAATTCAAGGGCCACAACATCAGACAGATCAATCAGGAAATATCAATTTTGGTAAAAATCTGGCTCATGGTTTAGCCACTAGCATTGTCCACAGAGAGACTGATGGACAGATGTTTTGCCATCAATCAATTTTTCCGTATCAAGGACCTACCAAATGTGAATTCTGACTAAACAACGTATTAGAGGAAGTAATTCACTGCATTCAGGAACAAGATTTATCCAGTTTTCCATTACCAGGGCCTGGCAACATGAGATTTTCTGTCAGAAATTCACAGCTTTTTCCCATAGCATTACAATACTTTCTCTATTCTACATAAGCAGGAGGCGAGAAGTAAAATTCCATTCAGAAAAGAATTGTATAAAAACACAATCAATTCATGACATTCTGTATAAAAAGTTTTCTATTCAAACTATGCTTCAAACCAATGGGCAAGTATTTATGTTATGAACTCTTGTCATCAAATTCCAGAGAAAAAATTACAATTTTAAAAAGGACTAAAAGAGAATAAAAAAAGAGAAAAGAAGATGGTAAACCTGGTAAAAAAGGGAGGAGGAGGAGAAATAGCTAGAGAGTTGAGATTTCTATTTTAGTTTTCATTTTCATATCTTCTTTCTAAAACTGTCCTTATACCACTTTATCTTTGAAAATTACAACAAATGTGATAAATAAATGCCAGTTTAACTCACCACATTAGATAATATTTCCTCTGGTGTTTTCTGTCCTGCACGTACGTAGAAAATATGTACGGTATCACAAGTACGTGAACTAATATTATCTAAGGCTTCTAAATCCTGCCAGAAACCAGGTTTGCTGGAGTCCAATGCAGTAAGTGGTGCTGAAGTGTTTGGTGCATTACCCTGAAGATATTGAAGCAAGATGAAAATTACAAAACATATTACAATACAACATTTAATGTAAAAAATTAGACAAAACAATAATAATAATAATAATAATAATAATAATAATAATGATGATGATGATGATGATAACAACATCAATAGTTCCAATTACTTGAGACAATCAAAGAGATTATTTCTTGTCACTACTGTTTATTCTTTTCTTTTCATGTATACGCCATGTTTGAGGCATTTGCTGAAGACACAAACAGAAATAAAAATGTATTTTAATTCAACCTGGCACATACCAAGATTATTGCCAATCTTACTCAAGAAGTGTCAATCATTCAAAATCATGTCATACTTTGATTGTCTGGTAAGGTAAAACATTGAAAAATATTAAAACATTAAGCAAATCAAAGGAATTAAAGGTAAATAAAACCAGGCAATAAATAACTAAAATGAAGAGGGAAAACAAACAAAGGATTGAAGGCTCACCATAGATTAATTTCTGCTAACTCTTATGTATTAATTCTCAAGTAAATGTGAAAAATCTCATTTATGTATTAATGCCAAATTATTTTGACTATTTATGCTGAGGAATAGGAGACCCAACCAACATATCATGCTGAGGCCCATTTTGGCATATTTTGGATATTTATTTCATTGTTTTGCCATATAATTCCAAAATATGAAATGCAGAAACAAAGAAATTCAGTAAAAAGACCATATTAATACAAAATAAAATTAATTAATAACAAGAAATTTATGCAAAATGTGAAAGACCATAAGAACTATGGTGAAACAGAAAATGAGTTTACAAATTACAATGTAAAGACTACGAATTATGTTATATTAGTCAAACTAACCAGAGATTCAAAACGAAGATAAAAGAACACTCTAATAATATTAGAGGAAGTGTTAATAGATGGAATTCCATGTATCGCCACAGAAGAATTTTGAACGTTCCATTAATTAAAAAAAAATATAAAACTTTGTATCTTGAATCCACGCACTATTCCTGTATGATTTCAGAAATATCAAGTTACAATAAATTATGAACCGCATGGTAGGAAACGATAATGATACAAGGGCATATGACAGTGTTTTGATTAAATTTAAACACATTAATGACTTCAAAACAGTGTCTAAATCATCCACTTGTAATGCAGGCCTTCACCACTCCTCCCCACCCATACACCACTCCCTTCCATCTCCATGATCATATCTTTCCAAAGGTTTCCTCTCTACAAACCTCATGACTGGACATTAGGTTGAACATTGACACAACATATATATGTAAATGTGATTTTCACATTGACTTGTGGATCACATCAAAGTAATCAGGAATCAATGTATGGTGAGGCTTTGATCCTTTGTATAATAACAATAACAATAACAAAAACAACAATAATAACAACAACAACAACAACAACTCCACCTAGGGAGTACATGACCTTGCAGTTGGTGGTGGAGCTTGAGCACCCCCATGAGCCTTAAAGCTATGTCAGTGGTAGCATAGCTACCGGTAGGGCCTCCCTTGCTGAATAGGTTGAAGATGAGGGGTCAGACAAAGAAGTACTCCATTTTGAAGAAAGTGGGAAGTAAGTAGAGAGGGAAGGGTCATGAACCTTTGGACTTTCTGTTGTAGGCCCATGGAGGGTACAGGAGAGAAATTGGGTTGGCACACCAGGCCACTGAATAGAGTGGAGGCCTGAACCTTACATTAGCCAGCAAAAAGGTTGCTTCAGCAGTCAGTGAAAATCCTGTAGGGTTTAGTAATGCTGACTGGCAATCGGAGGGACCCCTTGCTGGGCCCTGCGAGGGGACGCCCCAAGGCCACTGTGGGTTGCCAGTAACGGATTGTAGGAAACAACCCGAGGGTTAACTGTGATCTGTGAACTTGAACTTTTGTCCTGCGAATCTTCAATTCAAACCAAAGAGCAAAATGGATAGAACAAGAAATGTACCGAATCTCAATGTGCCTTGTTCTACCAATGTCCCATACCTGCTCAGAAACTGGGCTAATGTCACCTTGTCAACGGTTGACCATCCACGAATGATAGTCCCAGGGACCCAGAGCCGGCAGTAGCGCGAAGACATCGTCAGAGATGGACCCGGGATGAATTAAAGGAGGTGATGAAGTGCTTTTTCTATTCAAAAGCAAAAATGGGGGTTCAGAAACAGAAGTTTTCAAGGTATGGAGAGAGCAGAATTCAGATATGAGACCTACCCTAGACTCAAAGAAGCTTGCCAGTCAACGACAATACATACTCAGCAGTGGAAAATTCACAGCAGAACAACTTGCTGACATTGAGAGAAATGTGGAGTATGTACTTCGCTTGAACTACCTACATGGCGAACATGTAGAACTTGAAAATGATGATCTCGTTGAAGATTCATCTCTTTCCAGTGAAACACATGTGGTGAAAATTCATCTGGCAATGATTTACACGATAAGGATATGATGCGAAATCTTCTTTGACACGAGATAGAAAGAGTAAGTCAACTTCCGTTAGAATCTCGTGCACCGTTGAGGAGAATATACGAACATGCCAAAGCTAAGAGAGTGATAGAGACAGCGAATTCTGTCTTAAATGATGTGGTACAGACCCCAGGTAGAGATCTAGATATTACTGAAATCAATCACATCATATATGCAACTGGATATCTAGTATCTCAGATAATTTTGGGGCCAGCCAAGAACACCTAAGGCTGACAGCAAAACAGAGTAAACAGACCTGTACCCCCATGGACAAAGAGAATTATAAAATGGATAGCTGACACTCAGCGTGAAATATCACTCTTAGCTGAGGCATCTTCTAAATCAACACACACCTCTAAAGTTCAACAAAAAATATTCAATGTTTAACAAAAATACCGAATTGAAAATGACACAACAAGGCTAATCGAAGTCGAGAATTTTAAAGAGAAAATCCAAGCATGGGCTCAACGAATTAGATGTTACAAATGTAGAATAGATTTCCGTGTACAGAACCAGTTGTTTGAAACAGGCGCGAAGAGATTCTATCGCAATCTGACTCGAAACTGAATGGTAATGCTGTCACTCCTTCAAAAGATGACGTTGAATCATTTTGGGCAGGAATCTGGGAGGAGAGCAGATCCTACAACAAAGACGCATCTTGGATTCAATCTGAAGTTGATGCTGCAAAAGAACTTGTGGGAACAGTGGAAGATGTTCACGAATTCTCGGAAGAGGACCTCTTCCAAGCAATTAAGAACATGGGAAACTGCAAATCCCCCGGGGTTGATAAGATCCAGATTTATTGGATTAAGAGATTAACAGCAATACATTCTCATCTAGCAAAAGCTGTTAATAAAATTTTAGAAATTTTAGAAAATTTTAGAAAAACGAATTCCCGGAATGGCTCACACATGGCATCACGTATTTGCTACCCAAAGTGGGAGACAGCTCTTTGGCGAAGAACTACAGGCCAATCACTTGTCTGCCAGTACTGTACAATGTTATAACTGCAGCCATAGCTGACAAAATGTACAGACATCTAGAGAAGAATCATCTGATGCCAACTGAACAAAAAGGATGTCGTAAGGGCTCTTATGGCTGTAAGGAAATCTTGCTACTGAATAAAGTCATCTTAAATGATGTAAAGAAACGAAAACGTAATTTGAGCATGGCTTGGACTGACTACCAAAAAGCTTTTGATAGTGTACCACACGATTGGATTTTGAAGTCCCTAGAGATCTATCGATTTCATCCTAGACTTATTGAATTTTGCAAGGCTAGCATGAAATCGTGGAGTACCAGGTTACTAATACACAGTGGAAAGGGAGTAGTAGAAACCAGAAATATTCAGATTAACAGGGGAATTTTCCAAGGAGATTCGCTATCCCCACTGCTGTTTTGCATTAGTTTGATCCTACTATCTAGACAGTTGTCACAAGCTGACTTTGGTTACAAGCTCCATGGTGATGAAAGGCCAGTATCACATTTGTTTTACATGGATAATCTGAAAGTGTTTGCTAAGAATGAAGTGATTCTTTCCCAAATGCTGTCTGTCGTGAATGACTTTAGCAATGACATCTGCATGAAATTTGGTCTTGACAAGTGTGCAAAAATCAATTTAAAAAGAGGCAAAATGACGTTTGAGAACATTGAAATTGATACACACACTGTGATTCAAGATCTTGAGTCAGGTAAAACTTACAAATATCTGGGAATTGACTGTGAGACCATCTCGAACGACACAATGAAAGAGAGAATTCGCAGGGAGTAATACAGAAGAGTGAGACTGGTCCCCTCTGAATTCCAAGAATAAAATATCAGCAATAGGTAGTTTGGCGGTGCCTTTAGCCGAATACAGTTTCGGTCTACTGGACTGGACTGAGCAGGAAATTCGCATCATGGATCGAAAAACCAGAAAACTGCATATAATGCATCATGTTTCCCACCCTCGAGTTGATGTACATAGACTTTATGTGTCACGTAAGGAAGGAGGAAGAGACCTGAGACAAATTAAAGCCTCCTGGCACAATGCAATAGTCGTTATGGGGAAGTATGTGGTCAGCCATCAAGATGATCCTCTAATGATTGATTGATTGATTAAGGTTTAGAGGGCGCTTCAACTGCCAAGGTCATTGGCGCCCATGTCGAAGTATTTTAAAAAAGGGAGTAGGTTCAGTATGTGTTACAGATGGAGCCTACCCTCTAATTAAAATCATATACATAAGGAGAGACTTGAATTCTACATCGAGTATTCAAGTAGTAGGACAGAAAGAATATATAACAAACACGTAAAATTCATAGTAGAACTAAAAGTTGGCTGTAAAGGGGCCAAAAATAAAACAACAAAAAGTAAAACACTATTCTATTCTCTCAAATAAGATTATATATTCCGCTTTCCCTCAAGAAGCAAAAAACTTTTGAGAGCGCGGAATCGTCATCCCCGAGCACCTCCCTTAGCGAGTTGCCCAGGCCATGTCTTCGTCGGTTGCCTAAATATTTCCTGCAGTTCAGGAGGACGTGTTCCACAGACAGAGCCGTCCCGCATGAGTCACATACGGGAGGAGTTTCTCCTCGAAGGAGGAAACCGTGGGAAAAATGGCAGTGTCCAATTCGAAAACGAGTTAAAATTACTTCCTCACGCCTAGAGGAGCGAGATGAGGAACGCCAGGGAATTACAGAATTCTTTATCCCACTTAGTTTAAAATTGGTATTGTGCCACTCTGTTTGCCACGCTCTAAACAGAGATCGTTTCAAGTAAGCCTTAACATCGGACAATGGCACAGCAGGAACGTCGATACGAGTATTACGAGTAGCAGACTTCGCCGCCAGGTCGGCCAGCTCATTCCCTGTGATTCCCACATGGCCTGGAACCCAACTAAGAACCAGGTCATAGTTGCGGGACATGAGACTATGAATCAGGTTTTGAACTGATTTTGTCAGGTAGTCTGACGAAGGCGGGAGACAGCCTGAAGAGAACTGAGAGAATCAGAACAGAGAACTATTCGCTGCAGCGTCGTTGACTCGATGTACATTAGGGCTTTGAGTATTGCATACATTTCAGCTGTGAATGTACTGCACTGTGAATGAAGACGATATGATTTGGTGGCCCAGATGCAATGAAAACTACACGCCACTGCGTCATTGTGCGATGACCCGTCCGTGTACAAGAATAGATGATCCGGATAGGCTTCCCTCATATCCTGAAACTGCTTCTGGTAAACCAGAGGACTAGTATTTTGTTTGGGAAGATTGGAGAGTCTGAGGTCAATATTGGGGGGAAGGAGTTTCCAGGGGGGAATCAGGTCATTTGGGGGTTTCACAGGAGTGGGAAGATCGACATTAAGTCCCCGCAAAAGATTTCGCAATCGAATGCCTGGGGGCTGGGGTAGCGATGTTCGAAGAATATAAGAAGATTCATATTTTGGGCGAGTGATTATTCGGCGACAAGGATGATTAAAGAGACCTGACACTTTAGCACCATAAGACGCTAATAGAATATCTCGCCTTATTTTTAAGGATGGCTCCCCGGCGTCAGCTAGAATGCATTCGATTCGGCTGGTGCGATACGCGCCTGTTGAGAGGCGAATACCTGCGTGGTGTATGCTGTTGATAGGTCGAAGGGTGGAAGGAGCTGCAGAACCATACACTTCACTACCGTAATCCAATGCTGAGCGAATGAGTGCTCTGTATAACCGCAGTAGGGTAATGCGGTCGGCTCCCCATGAAGTGCCACTAAGCATTCGAAGAAGATTGAGGGGGGAGACGCATCTGGTTTGCAATGTGCGGATATGAGAGCGCCACGTGAGGGACTTGTCAAAAGTCAGCCCCAGAAACCTGGCAGAGTCAGTGAATGGAAGCTGATTTCCTCCCAAGTACAGGATTGGATCGCTATGCAAATGGTATATTCTGCAGAAGTGCAGTCCAGTGCATTTAGTAGGTGAGAACTTGAAACCTGTCGACATGCTCCATTCATGCAGCTTGTTGAGCACCAGTTGGAGTTGCCTCTGGATCACACTTATGCTGCTGGATGAACAAAAAATGGCAAAATCATCTACAAACAGCGATGCCTTCACAGGTTCCCTCACGACCGACGCTATACTATTGATGGCTATGGCAAACAGAGTGACACTTAGTACCGAGCCTTGGGGGATGCCGTTTTCAAGGGGGTGACTGTTAGACAGTTTGTCACCGATGCGAACTCTGAAAGATCTGTCCGATAAGAAATTTTGGAGGAATAAGGGGAGCTTCCCCCTGAATCCCCACGAGTGCAAGGTTCGCAGAATGCCATACCTCCAAGTGGTGTCATACGCCTTTTCTATATCGAATAGTACGGCGACAAGGTGTTGTCTCAGAACGAACGAGGTTGAAATTTCCGTTGCAAAAGCGACGAGATGGTCAAGGGTAGACCGGTGTTTCCTGAAACCGCACTGAATTGGTGCCAGTAGGTTTCTGCACTCCAAGGTCCAGACCAAGCGCTGGTTTACCATCCGTTCCAGCACTTTGCAAACGCAGCTGGTGAGAGAGAGAGGTCGGTAGCTCGATGACAGCGACCGATCCTTTCCCTCCTTCAGAGCTGGGATAACTATGGCTTCTCGCCATACAGCAGGGATGGTGTGCTCTTCCCAGATGCGATTATAAAGGCGGAGGAGAAATTGCATCGCCACATCAGGAAGATGTTGTAACATTAGGTTGTGTATTTCATCAGGACCTGGGGCAGTTCGTCTGGCCAATGCAAGAGCAGAGCGCAATTCCGATATGGAGAAAGGTGTGTTGTAATCTTCACACGCTCTGCAGAAGAAATCCAACGGACGGCTCTCCATCCTTTCTTTGATCAAAAGAAAGTCAGGAGCGTAGTTCGCCGAACTTGACATGGCTTCATAGTGCGCGGCGAGTTCCTCTACAATCATATCTGGGGATGTAATAATTTCTCCGTTTTTCAGGAGACCTGGCACCGTATTTGGTAAAGAGTGTCCTCTTATCTGTCGAATTTTTCTCCATACCAGGCGTGGTGGCGTGTGACAATTGAGAGACGAAACGTACGCTCTCCACGATGCATTTTTGCTCTCTAAGATAGTTCTTCTAGCCTTCGCCCTGCATCTTTTATACTCGATTAAGTTATCCACTGTTGGATAGTGTCTGAGGCGTGCCAGTGCCTTTTTTCGAGCACTGACCGCTCTCGAGCAGTTCTCATTCCACCACGGAACGAAAGGATGTCGCGGTTTAGCACTTGCCTTCGGAATTGCGATGGAAGCGGCAGCGAGTACAGCGCTATTAAAATGTTCTGTCATTTCATCCACATTTCCGAAGGGACCGTCTGATAGGTTAACATTATTCTGGAATGTCGACCAGTCAGCTCGTCGCACGATCCATTGAGGGGGCCGTGCACAACTACGGCGAAGATGATCAATGTGGACAATCGTGGGGTAATGGTCGCTTCCATAAAGATCTTCTAATATGGTCCACCGCATAGCAGTAGCAAGTGAGGGGCTGCAAAGGGCTACATCAATAGCCGTGCTAGAATTCGTAGCTACGGCAAAATGAGTTGGTTCCCCAGTGTTGAGAATAGCCAAATTCATGGTGTCGATGACTGATTCCAAAATAGCACCTCTTTGACACGTACGAGAGGAACCCCAAAGAGGGCTGTGGGCGTTTACATCACCCACAACCAAGAAAGGTGTGGGCAATTGGTTTATTAGACTTAGAAGGTCATCAGCCGACACCGTTTGTCTTGGGGGAATATAGACATTACATACGGTGAGTGAGAGGGACGGCAGATATACCCGCACACAAACTGTTTGAAGGTCAGTGTGAACAGGGATTTCCGCAGAATGCAGCGAATCCTGGACCAAAGTAGTAACTCCGCCGTGAGCGCGAAGGCCGTCATCGACATCAACCCTATAAGGAGTGAAACCGCGAAAGTGTATGGACCGTGATGGAGAAAGATGCGTTTCCTGTAAGCAGAAAATTGATGGTGTATAACGGGACAATAAGAGTTTTAATTCGTCCCGTCGGAGAGAAAATCCGTTCAGATTCCAGGATAGGAGAGCCGTTGTTTTAAAAAGTTAAGAGGATTTCTTCTTTTCCTTTTTTCGCCTCTGCCGCCCAAAGGAGCGAGTGTCCACCCCGGCTGAAGTTTCCTCCGAGGCAGACTCATCCTGACCACTGCTCGACAGGCTGAGAGATCGCTCAGAGCGAGTTTCAGGAGTCGGGGTAGGTGGTCGGAGTTTGAAGGATCTATCGTTTTTCTTGTCCAGGCCAGCAGGCCGTGTGACATCAGCCTTCTTGCGCGGCTGAGAAGTGGATTCTTGTTCTGTCTTTGTCTTTGTTGTCTTCTTGGGTGGTGTCTTGAATTTTGTGGGGATTATTATTTTCCCACCTTGCAGAGGCGATGTCTCCTCAGGGAAGTCCACTGGGGATACCTGGCAACAAAAGTTCGCTACTGGGGGAGTAGCACGAGAGGACTGAATGCTCGTTCGCTTTGACAGTGTTCGCTAGAGTGCTAGAAAAAGAACGCCTGAGATCCACAGGGTTCTTCACCAGGTATCGGCGTTTCGCTTCCGGAAAAGATACCTTCTCCGTCACCCTAATCCTTTGAATCTCCCTCTCTCTCAGATATGTGGGGCACTTGTTAGAGTTGGCCGCATGGTCTCCTTCACAATTTACACAGCGGGCTGGTGATGAACAAGGGTTGGGATCGTGCGCGGAATTACCGCACTTTGCGCAAGCAGGGCTTACGGCCATGCACCTTTGTTGTGTATGACCGAACCTCTGACACTTAAAGCAGCGCAGGGGGTTCGGCACATACTGCCGCACGCGAAGGTTATAATAACCACAGCTAACATACTCTGGGAGAGAAGGGAGATTAAACGTCAGGATCAAGGTAGAAGTGGGGATCTCTTTCCCATTCTCCTTCCTCCTGATCCTGTACACCTCCGTTACACCGTAGCTCTTGAAAAAGGAAAGAAGTTCATCCTCGTTTTCAGTCGCAAAGTCTTCATGGTTGACCACTCCCTTACATAGGTTAAGTGTAGGGTGAGTGGTCACTTCCACTTGGAGGCCGGCAATCTGTTCAGTTTTTAAAATCTTTTCTATTTGTTCGTCGGTGCGTGCTTCAAAGAGAATTGTACCATTTCTTTGTCGCACGACCGCTTGAAGCTTTCCAAAACTCTCCTCAATTGCTCGCGCAAGGCGGACCGCACTAACACTTTTGAAAGTTTTTTCAGTTTCCGAGCAAGACATCAACAGAAACCGAGGCTTTCTTGGTTTATCTTCTTCCCGGAGGAAGAAGCTATTTAGATCAAACTGTTCTGTCACATCTCCTCTTCCTTGCAGAAGAGGGCAGGGGGGTTGTTGAGTATCCATGAGATGGATATAAATTCATCTCCGGCTCCCCACCCACCATGGAGTCCAACAAGGGGACACCCCACTGGGGTGCCAGGGCTGACACGAAGATATAGTAGGGGAATGTCACAGCGCTGCACCGCCGTGGATCCCCCCGCTCACCCTGGAGTTCAGTGCAAGACCTAGTCCGAGCCGATTGATCGGGAGTGGGTTAGCTCCCGACCGCCCGTCTAGAAGAGTCCGAGGCCAAAGCGAGTGTATTGACACCTACAAGGAATGTTCCCCAAAAATACGTAGACGTACCCCTTAGTGCAAGCCAAAAAACATAGCACCAGGACTAGTTGGGAAACAAACAGGTCTCTCAACTGCCAGGACACACATTCCCTCCGACACGGGTCGCCATGCACGGCAAACACATGGGTGGGCGTTCAGCATACAGAGAAGGCCAGTGAGGAAGAAAAAGGAGTGAAAAGAATATACGTGACATGAAATGAAAAGCAAGACGATGAAAAAATGGAGAAAGGAACACTTGAGAGCCTTCTCTGCATCCCCCCGTCAGGACGTGGACCAACCCACCTCGACGGGTCCTCTAATGAGGCAGGTCATGAAATCTGACCGAAGATTGGGAAACAGAGGCATTGTTAGTGTAGCAAAAAGCATTGCAGAGAAAACTATGCAAGACACGCCGAATAACACAGACACTGAACTTCTGGTACTACTAAACATGAAATGTGAGACACAAAAAATGTTAAAGAACTCGTGGAGGGACAAACCCCCTCCATGGACAATATCTAAAAAGAGTGGACAAGGTTCAGATCAATAAAGATCAATCATTTATGAGGCTTAAAAGGGGAAGAATGAAGCCAGAATCCGAAGCACTTGTAATAGCTGCTCAAGATCAGGCGTTGAGAACATGACATTATGATAAAGCAGTTCTCAAAATTTCCCAAGATGATAAATGCCGCATTTGCCAGGAGCAAGTAGAAACCATTGATTCATATTGTCTCAGCTTGTCCAACCCTAGTAAAGAACAATACCTGAAAAGACATGACATGGTGTGTAGCTACCTCCACTGGCAGATCTGTACCGTCCTCGAAGTTCCAAAAACATGCCCCAAGTGGTATTAACACTAACCAAAACCGGTGATGTCTGTTGGATTGTGTACGATATTGTACGACCAACAAAATTCAAACTGATCGCACGAAAGCGGCAAACAAGCTGGATATTGTTATCTGGGATTTAGAGAAAAAATATGTTTTTACTTGTCGATGTTTCTGTACCTTGCGATCAAAACATCGTTACCAAGGAGGCAGAGAAACGGCTTAAATACAAGAGTTTGGAAATCGAGATCAGCCGAATGTGGGGCGTAAAAGCACAGGTCGTCCCGATAGTTAACGGAGCTCTGGGTTTTGTTCCGCAAAATTTGTGTAAGAACTTGTCTAAACTCTCAGGTAATTCCAGGTAATGTTAGAAAAAGGTTAGGAATCCCTGGTTTAATCTTTCTGGTAATGAAGAGAATGATGACCATGACTCGGTGTCACTAGTTCAAAAGATGGAACAAAACACATATTCAGAATTGGACTTGCTCAGGAAAAATAAAATTGTGTTTTATGGAGAACTGTGCGAGAAAAATGAGCAAAATGACATAAACCTGCTATTGATTTTGATTTTATGACAAGAAATGTTAACTATATTTTAATTATTCAGAAAGATCAAGTATGTAATATAGAAAATGCAACATTCATATGTATGTTGTATCTTAAAATGCATTTGTAATATTTTAAAATTTGACACACAAGATTAAGAGTAGCATACTTTTTAAAATTGCTCATGTATAAGACTTACACAGAAACTCGCTTAAATACATTTTGCAAGGGGCAGATATCCACCACCCACTATCCCTTGGTGTACTTGACAACTTTAAAGAAATCAAAAATTAGAAGCTCTTTTGTTGCCCGCTGCGTGGAATAGAAACATTTGTCTTTTATTTTGCTGCCATCTGTACAACTGATTGAGAGACCTGGCCATGACTGTTATAGTGATAAGACTTTGCCTTCTGCATGATTGCAAAAAGTGGAGCTCAGTGAGGACAGGACCTCCTTTAGGCAAATACAGATAAGTTGCGATAAGAGCCATACTGACACAGCATAGCAGCAATTAGTGTGAATCACACAGCCAAATATAATAGGTTCTAGTTGTTCCCAAGCACAGTACAGTGTTAGGTAATGAACGGGTACACTATTTCTTGGTAGAAAATAGGTTTTTTTCTGGGTTATGATTAAGGTTTCGCAGAAATATCTGATATATTGTTTGTCATCAGATGGTGACTTTCAGTGTGGGTAAATCTGGACTTCCAGTACTTATAAAGCCATCACACTGAACAAGATGAATCCAGGAATTAGTGGATAATAGAAGCTAAGATTATACTACTTTATGACATTCTTGAATCCAATAAATCTGTTGCACTGCTGCAGCAAACAGATGACACCAAACACGAGAAAAAACAAATATCTAGAAAATATGCAATGTGAAATTCCAATAAACAAGAGAGAATAAATGCTACATTTATTTTTTTACTTGGTGCTTCGGCCCGTGTATGGGCCACAGCCTACCAGCAGCGTCCCAGCCTAGTGGTCATGGGTTAAGGGGGTAGGTGTGCACCCCCTTAGCGAGAAGATATCCCCATGCCATATTCTGGTCTTCTCAACCTGAGAAGTGAATTTTCTCATCATCACACAGGAATATATACTGGGACATTGCAAGGAAAACACACACATTAATCTTGCCTGTCTGGGTATCAAACCCAAGATCATGTCATGGAAAGTGAGCACGCTGACCAATGAGCTAAACCACCAGGGCATTGCAAGAATATACTTTTTGAGAAAAGGACAAAAACATTTAAAGCACCAAAAACTCAACTGAAACCATGATTGGAACAAATTAATTAACAAGTGATTGGAAATTCTCAAAGTAAATTTCATATCTACTTTCAAAACAAAAAAAGGTTTGCAATCTAAAATAATGAAACCAACAATATCTTTAAATTAGATGCGTAGATGGTACAATTTAAGTATTGACCATAAAGGATCAATTTATGTTGATTCCAGGAATTAAAACGTATTTGCATTAAATACGTTTATTGTTAGCTCAATGTTTCTCACATTCAGTACGTGCCTTGTCAAGAGCAATATAATTATGGCAACAGTTGACAATGGTATACAAATTGATACAAAACAATGGAAAACAAAATTATTGAAATAAATATTTACATTTGGCTTACATCAGAGCATAACATATCAAAAAACGTTGAAGGCTTGTCAAACCTAGTGGTTACAATTTTATCAATTGTGGAGGGCAGCACAATTAGATATATTAAGAATGGTACCAATTACAAAGATCAACAGGAAGAACCTACATCAATTTCAATATTTTTAAATATCAATGTCTTATTAAAAAGTTATTAATCTTAGTTGAAACTTGGTTGGATAACAATATTTCTCAGATGGAACTTGTGTTTAATAACTACTCTACATATTGCAGAGAGCAAGATTTGGTTCAATTCATTCATTCAGTGCAAAGTTGGTGGGTGTAGCAGTTGCTGTGATGAACAGAGTAAGCTGAATTTCATTCAAACTACAAATCCATAATTGGAACATCTGTACATAAAAATTACTATAATTTAAATATAATTATTGACAAAGTATACCCACCCCCTGGATCTTTACCAGAATTTTACTAATCCCATGAATATATCATACTTGTATATTAACAAATTACATCTATCAACACAGCACTCAATCAGTACCATGCATGATTTTCAACTAAGCAGTGCTCTTGTGGGACTGCAACAATTCAGACCTGGTTACTTCATTGGGGGGGAGTGAACAAGGAGTGTTTCTGGGTGAGTCAACTATTAAACTATTACAGTCATTAGTCCCAGGAGAGTAGTGCATGCTATAACCTAGGATGGAATGGTGTTCTACTGTCGCTGAAATGTGAGGTCCCAGCACCAACCTACACATCAGCTTGTGGGGTTTCCCCCATATATCTCCTCCAGCAGGATACTGCCCCAGCCAGGTCAAGCGCTAAGCTCCTGACTTCTTTCCTCATGTGTGCATGTGCGTGCATGCATGCATGCATGTAAGGAGACAGGAGACAAGGTAGAGGAAGGGAAGTCTGCATGTGGTCGAGACAGGGTCTGAATTTGACCTGTCAATGTAGCTAGAGTCAAATATCTGCTACCGGCTCAGGCTGGTCAGTGACATTGTAGCAGAAATGAATATTATCGCAGATATGATTGGTTACTTCATTGGGAAACAACATAACTACTTCTTACAAAAATATCTAGGGTCATTTTTTTATATCCTTTTTAAACATTTTTCCAAATGAGTGATATTAAAAATTGAAATATTTCTATTCTTGGGCTTGTTTTTAGCAAAAATGATTTTGTATCAATTGAACTGTCACTGATCCTTTACTTTGGTGTGATAGAGATCATCCTGCATTGTGTACAAGCAATAATCAGGCAAAAGTAAATGCATGTAATGCATACTTTAGAGTGGTTTTTGGAACTAAATCTAAAGACATTCTGAATTTTGAGGGTGATGGTACCAAATAAAAATAGGAACACTATTTCAACTGATATAATCAAACTCAGTAGAGAGGCAATACAACTATATCTAATAGATTTTATCATGTTTTAATTAATAATTCACACCTGCCAAAAGATTGGATGCTAGCTACCTTTGTACTAGTTTTTAAAAGCGGAAACAGAAATGTTTTGGTAAGTCTCACATCAGTTATAAGTACATTTAAATAACAGTTTGATTAGCAGCTATACTCAACAAGAATAGGAACAAAAAGAAGGGTATTTCTGGGGTAGTATGGTTTCAGGAATACTTTTTTTCTTGTGATAGTCAGTATCATTATTTCCTGAATTTAGCAGATGGTTGATAATTGTTGGAGAATCAATGCTGTTTATAATAGACTTTGCCAAGCTATCCTAATATCATTCCACAAAGTCATTCAAAAATTTCTGTTTTACTGTACTGACATGAGTGGTGGTGAGGATTGATGAACTTATTCAAGATGGGACAGAAGAAGTTCAAGTTGGTCAACCGTTTCATTATTAGCAAATACTGCACCACGGTTCACTCAAGGAAGTTTTTTCATTAAATAACAAACAAATAAATAAAATTAAAGAGAACTTCTACAGATATCCAGATCTCAAATTGCGTACCCTCACCACAAAGTTTCCCACAAGTTTTGAATCAGGTTAGTCAAATTACAACAGAGAAAGTGTTCTAACATACAACAAATCCATTTCGTTTCTAAATCTCACAAGACTTAAAAAGTTATTTTATGATAAAATTATCATCCACACGTAAGGGCATCGTTTGAAAAGGTTCTTCTCGTCCTTACTATTAAATTCTATTGGTCACACTATGCATATACAGCATTATTTATTTCCAGCACCTTCCTTTTCCAAACTGCTGCCTTGATAGCATTTGATAACTAATATCTAAAGAAATTCTAATTATCTTGTGAAATCAACATAAGGCATACAGGATTAGCCGACTGTTTTTG
>JAHLJT010008446.1:188116678-188137532 GCA_031308135.1 Acheta domesticus
AAATGTCCGTTAAACCCCAGTCGCAAAAATCAAAATTAATCACAAAAATGCTTATCTAACATATGACAATATGTAGCCTCATTGAATTTGTCTTTTTACGCTCATCATGGTGACTGAAAAAATATGTATATTTTCCATTTGAAAAAAACAAAGTTACACTAAAAAATCTCGTAAAAATACAAGTGATAAAAATGAATGAATGCACGTATCTATTAGCCCCCTTCCCCTCAAGCACCTTCCGTGAAAACTGCATTGCAAAAAATATATATATATATATGTAGATATATTATATATATATATATATATATATATATATTATTATATATATTTTATTATATTATATATTTATATATATATTATATTTTATATATATATATATTTTATATATATATAAAAAACACGCACGCACGCCCGCTCGCACGCTTCCCGCTCTCTCTCCTCTCTCTCTCTCTCTCTCTCGCTAGTTGCATTTAGAATGTCATCCACATTTCTAACTGACACAGCTAACATGGAGACGACAATTATGTCATCCAAAGCATAGAAGGAGTATCCATCTCTCTCAGTCTCAAGACTATTTTATACCTAGCACATAGTGCAGCTTCACTTTCATGTACTTCTAAGATTGCCCTCATTTCCTGCCAGGTTATTTTGTCAAGTGAGAGATCAAGTTTGTCTCTGTTGCTGCCTGTTGATTGTTCTACTTCTGTATTTACCCGAATATAAGTTGATTCTGAATATAAGACGACTCCCTAATTTTGAAGAGGCCTCCTGAGGATTTTAAAGTTTTTAACTAATTCTTACTATTTAGTCAAAATAAATTGCAAATTGTCTTATTGACTAGAAATTTGCCTTATTGATGAGATTGTTAAGACTTATTGCTGAACTATCATTTCCTTGTTCCTTAAAATCAACATAATCATGGTTTATTGCCATTACCCTCATCTTCACATGTATCAATGTCACTTTCTTTTTGGTCCTGCTTTCATGCTGCAACATCTGAGGTTTTGAAGCCCCTCTGAAAGTTTTGCGCTTTGAATTTGCGGTTTTCGTAGTCTTTCATCCCAACCCACCTCAGAATAATCCATCCTGTGTCACCAGATATTTTATCTGTCCCACACTTGTTGATGGCCTCTTTCTTTAACAGTTCAAAATGCAGATTCGCTCTCACTGGCATTGAAACTGAGATTCTGCGTGGCCTTGTCGAACTCACATTGCGGAACAAATTGTCTGCATTCATTTTCACATTAGGTTTAATTTGATGCCATTTGTTTGAGATTCTCTCTTTACCGGCCCATTCCAAAATATCGATCAGAATTCCCCCGCAAAATCGTGCTGGATATCGAGAATACGACCGCGAATATAGGCCTAATTATGTATTGTAGATGGTGGGTGATATTTTTTACCGTTTTCGCAGTAATTGCTAGGCCAACATTTATGAGTTTTCGTGACATGGAATGGCAATGTAAAAAACTTAAAAACCCTAACTGACTAGGCTTAATCCGCGAATATAGATGAACCTGCATTTTAAGACTGAGATATTTTGGGAAAAACCTTGCCTTATATTCATGGTAAATACATTAATTTGTTTCCTTGGTAAAGCTGATAATGCTGCTTGAAATTATATATTCTTCAGGTTGACAGTTTCTTGCAACACACTTAACATCTGCATCACACCAGTATTTGCAACAAATAAATATCCTGCTACCTTTCCGTTTTCTGTGTTTGTGAATTCAAGTATCTGTGTGTCTTTGCAAAATGCTTACTTCTACATGTGCAGTTGTCAACATTGGCCTTTTGCAACTCGTATTGTCTGAATTTCATCTATGGTCCCAATAAAACGAGAAGTCCCTTGACTGATTCATGATGCAGAGACGTGTGAAATCAGCTAATCAGAATGCTCAACTGGCAACTCAGAGTGCGGCATGCTTATAATGTCTGTAGAAGAGAGGGAAGGGCTCTCACCCACGAACAGAGCCTGCAAATACGATTACGCATTGTGTTGCGGTTGAAATTGCCCATCTCAGATTTAACCCATCTATTTTAATAGAATATAATAAAATACAATATAATATATTGTCAAAACACCAACTTTGGGATAACACAATTTTTCTGTTTACCTTGTTTTGAGGACATTTTTGAATAGAAATTTTTAAATCTTAATAACTTATTCAAAAATGATTAATTTTTTAAAATTAATTAATTAATTTTTTTTTCTTTTTTCTTTTCTTTTTTTTTTCAGAACACCTTCTGGTTCTAAAACAGAGTTACGTCGAGCATCTATTCACTTACTATTGTCAATGTTGGTTCTCCTCTTCATTTTCAGGTGAGTTGTTCTTTGTGGCTTAATATCTGGTATTTTTTTTAGTTTATATGTTTTGGTATGTTGATGTGTTTATTGTTTTGTGTAAATTTTTAAAGCAGTTAATAATGCATTTGGAAAATATGCAAAACTATGAAATGTTATATAATATAATATTACAATTAGATTTTGATGGGTTTTTGGTTGAAAGAAATGTGAAGAAATAACAGGTATTTTGACACGTTTACTTGGAGTAAAATAATTTATCTTATCCATTCGTCTTTGTAGGGCTGTTTATTTATGAGTCCGGAGTCTGTGAAATGGCTCGTTATTACAGCCTTGTAATAAAGTAACTATCAGTTGTCACAATAAACAGCAGCAAAACTGCTACCAGTGAACTGAACAATATGATGCACACAAAAACATGATTTTATTGAGAAATGAAGGAATAATCATAGAAACACACTTATATTTAATAATTTATTATTTATTTATTTATTTATTTGTCAAAAAACAGTAAAAACTGTGTATGACGTGTGGGGAAAGAGATTTATCTGCGCACATTTAATGAAAATAACACACTTTCTCATAATACTCATCAAATAACAAAATAAAATACGCACTTTTGTACACATTCCCTATGAACCTGCATTAAGAATAGTTCTTACTTTCACTGCAAAATAGGTTAACAATAACTTCTTTGCATACATTCTTAATATTTACTTCTCTCCTCCACTCCTTCAAAATTTCATATTTTTATGATATGTATATATTGGAAGATATTTCTTCATAAAAATGTTATAATGGAAGATATTCGTTCATAAAAATATTATGACAGAAAATATTCCTGACAGTATCAACAGCTTTTGCAGCTTCTTTTCTAATACTTTCAGGAATATCTTCCATTTTCATGCAGAATGGCTGTTGTCAACTCAGATATACCCTCCAAGGCCTCCAATGTACTGCCAAAATCAATATAATACCATTCATTGTTATGCCTAGTTGCTACTCTCAAAATGTTGCGAAGGCAATCAGATATGATAAAGTATTGTATATGAAATGTGTCTGAAAGACCATTATGTTAGACATTATTAGGGGGCAGGTTTTGATATCCTAAAACATTGTCAAAAATGATCTATAAAATGCTCTTAAAATGTTTTAAAAAAAGCAAAGAAAAATGATGTAACAATTTTTATCAAAAACAGTTCAGATGAACAACTGAAGCTGATGGATATGTTACTGAAGTAATTAATTCTTCTATTTGTTCAAGTTCACTCAGCTTGCAAACTTTTGGTTTGGACTGTTTGTTACCGGGAAATCTTTGTGTTTAATTATCTCGAAATTGGCTTAACTGAGAATGGGGCTGACAGACATAACAACCTTAAATTACATTCAATGGCTGACGTTACAGTTTCTGAGGCAAGAAATCGAATAGGCTACTCAGGAATTCTGTGGAGAACATTTGTTGCATTTCATACATATTACTTGAAGCAAGTACCATTAAAATTACACTAAAATTGATGAAATCAGCGAAAAAATGCATTAAAAATGACGGGGAAAAGGTACAAAATGTTTTACTAGTAGAAAATCTGCAGAAAAAAAACTTATAAAATGGATAATTTTCTTTTGTTATAACATAAAATTAATTTCTATGCTAAAGAGCATTGTTCTAAAGTGAAAAAAAAGGAAAAAAAAAGACATTTCTTCAAATCCACCCCCTAGTAATTATACACTCCTGCAAATGTGCTCATAATAATTGAAAGTAACTTGCGTATAATGGTCTATTTCAGCCACTTATAAAATAAAACACTATTAAATCACCCTGTGATTGCACTTGGTTGTGAATTTCCTTGTTTTGGTGTCAAGCTATAAAGTTTGCAAATGTTTTGTGACAAGTGATGGACATAAAGCAACACATTCATCAAGTGTAATAATGAAAGTACAGCCTAGCACTTTTTAAAATAATTTGAATGAAAACAATGTAAACAGCTCATGGAAACACATTGATAATGTTGCTTGTTTTGGATTTGTTTCAGTCATAAAATGGGTATCGATTTGTTTTGATATGCATGTTCTTATGGTGTGTTTTATACAAGAATTCTCAAATGTTTAATAAATGTATTTATTTGTGTATTGTCAGTTGAAACTTCTCTCTCTCATGTGTTCTAAGGTAGGTTTGGCTAAAACCTTCATTAATTGTTTTGTTTTATTACTACAGAATCTCCCTATAAAAGAATTAGGTAACACTAGTGTGTCCTCATCAAGCCTGGGATCAGAAAAAAATCCTTTGACATTTGCACAGTTAAAACCAAGACTTATGAATCTTCTTATTAACGCTTTACAAGTTGAAGGAGATCCTCAAAATGCACAAATGCTTCTAGGTAATGTATTCTTATAATTGTAATGCTTGCTTCCAGGAGTGTTTTAGAACTTTGATTACTTATGTTTTCTAGATACATTTATCATTTTTGCGTTGACCTGTGTGTTATATATTTTGCCTTTTAAGGGGATAAAAGCCAAAGATTTGCATTTCCAAGTTCTGTGTGCAAGTCTTGAGCCGTACACATAGTTGCATTCAATTACCATATTTCCTGACTTTTAGATGACTCTAACTATAGGATGATCCCCTAGTTTTGAAGAGACCTCTAGAGGGTTTTTTTCATTTTTAACTATGTCTTACTATTCAGATCGAAAGATCGCAAATTGTCTAATAGACTAGAAAATTGCCTTGAAAGTAAAGACTTTTTGCCTGAAATATCTCTACTTCCTTTTTCCTTAAAATCATCATCATCGTTTTTGTCATTACATCAGCATCTTCATGTATATCATTGTTTCTTTCATTCTGGTCCTCCTCTGACTTTTTAGCCCCACCACTCTGGACGGTTGCATGTTTTACATTTTAAAAGTATTTCATGTGTTGCCACCTAAGAACATTCCCTTGCGTGTTACCAAATTTTCTTCCTGGTTCACTTATGTTTGTGGCTGCTGCTTCTTTAATAACCTTGATCATTAAATTCATATAGCTTAAATTCACGTGATCGAGTTTAGAGCTACAAACTCATACATGTCCATTCCTTTGTTCTGTGGAATGGTAGAAGAGAGAGGTAAAGTTATCAATATTTGTTCCCTACTAGAACTCGTAGGCATATACATCCTATACATTATACACCTAATTGTATGACAAACAGATGGTTGAATGCTCCTTTATGGAGAATATATAGAGAATTTAATCAGTTGATTTCATTCTTGTTTACTCTCTTGCTACAGCTTGTATGATAATTCGTACCACAATTTAAGCAGTTAATTATTTGTGAAAAAACACTCCCATTCTTTATCCCTTTTATTTGTCTTTCAATTTTATTGACCTTTGGCACCTGATTGATGAAAATCTTAATAAAATAGTAATCAAATGGGAACCTTGCAGTACACCTGATGTGACAATAATGCCTTTTTAAATTAAATCAATAATTTAAAATTATTTGATTTTTTAAAATTTGGCGAATTTAATTATATTTGATAAGTAGTATGTAGTCTGGCAAACAACTCAAACTTGCACACCGAAACAAGACAGTTTTTGAATTAAAATTGAATGATTAATAGAATCAAGAATAATTACATTTTGTTTTTTCAAAACGAGATACGATTGTGTCAAATGTTGTACTTGCCTTGCCTCGAGGATAGTATTGGGTATTGGTATTGGAAACATTAAGAACATTTTTGTAGTTTTCTGAAAATCCTTGTGCTACAGTACTAAATTTGTTGTATGAAACTCAGTGAGTGATTAGCGTATTGTTTTGTAAATAATCCATTGCCTAAATATGGCCAATATTTAATTTGTTCCATTTTTAACTAATTTATTTCCAAACCCCAATTTTGTTTCAGTAGTGACCAATTGAAAACTTCAAAATTTTTGTAGTGTTCAGATACACAACTCAGTAATGGCCAGTTGGTATTCTACCCCCTGAAAAAGTTTGAGGCCAAAAAAGTCCAAAAAGTACTGTTTCATATTGCATTGCCAATATTAATAATGTTTTGAGCTTATTCTTTAAATATAAAATAATGCAAAAGTAGTAAATTTTCTTTGTTCCAATCCTCGCCATTAGAAAATTGAAAAATAAAAGTGAATTTTAAAAACTTAAATATATTAAGTCAGAGTTGTAATCCTTCATTTATAAATCATGTATAATGAATAAAAAGGGTTTTCTTTTTTTAACAACTACTCGTTGATATCTTAACCATATAGTAAAATTATGAGAGACTAACATTTACAACAAAAACTGTAAAATTGTAATTTTAAATTAAGGTTTGTAATTGAAGTCTCAAGGATCCCACATTCACCATTTATTTAAACTCCTGCAGATTTAAAAAAACAGTTATCATAAATCAGTTATTATAAATTGGATTATTTTATCTATCTGAACAATAATATTATCAAACCCTTTTTTAACACTCAGTAATGCTAGTTGGTTTTTGACTTGCCCAAATTTTTTGTTGTTTTTTTCCCCTCTCTGTTAAAATGATTTTATTATTTTCTGGCTATTGCGCTATTATATTGTTATACACCTGGAATAAATAAGTAAGTTATGGAACATGGATGTTTAGGTGGTCTTCTTCTGAGTGTCCAAGACTCTGCTGCTGCAGAAGAAATGGACCAAATAACGCAACTTGATGTTGGTCCAAGCAGTGATACAACATCAAATTTGTTGTCTTCAGGTAAGTATGTATTTGTTAAAGAATAACTATGGCTTATTTCATTGGTACGTTGTCAGATTCTTGCTTTCCTACTTCTGACGATGTAGCTTTTTGTAACAATATAGTGGCAGTAATACTTTAATTATTACAATTTTACTCTTCTTCCAAGCAAGTTTCACAAATTAGAACAAATCCCTAATAACTGTAAACTTCTGTAGATTAACAACAGGTTTTCTTTTAATGGATTACAGTGCATCTGCTACTAATACAGACTTGTAGCTCTGAACTGCCTTTATTGCTACAAAAGCTTCATCAAATCTTGTTGTTGCTATAGCATAAATATTTAACCCTTCAAGCTGGAGCCTAGGTTGAGTGCAATAGCATTCCAAATTGAGTGAACTGAAAGGATGTGTGCATCAGCTATTGCAAGCCCCGTATCTTCAAACTGTATCCCTGCTGTAAATGGAAAAGTCCTTTGGTATTTAGACAGGTACATTGAATCTTGAGATGACATCCCAGTTCGAAGGGCTAATTAACATAACTATTCATACAGAAGAAAAATATTTATGATAAACTGTGGAAAATTGTTTAATGACGTAATATACCTTGGGTAAATAATTGTTTTTTAATACGTTACGGTTGTACCTCTTCTTGGGTTTTCTTGTCCCAGAAGTCATAAAATATTCAACACTTTTCCTTTATATTTATTTAAAGTTGGAAAGGGTTGGAGAGATTATTTGGGATATACTTTTAAGAACCAAACTTTAGCTTTGAAATCATAAGAAAAAGTTTTATGTTAGAGGTTTATTTATAAAAATATTGAATTAAAGACCTGTGGTTTTACTTAAAAAAAATTGTATGTTAAAAGGCTGTTTGAAAAGTTACAAACCAAAAGAAAGTTAAAAAATGCCCTTCAACTTGCTTTATAATTATAGTAACAATATCATATCTGATGCTTCATAGTTGTATTTCATCTGGTGTGCCCTGAAACAATTTGGGAGTCACCAATAGTATTTCTAGTAAAACTCAGGCATCAGTGTACTTGCCATGCTGCTCTTCAATTTTTCTTTCTTAACAATTAAATTGTACACAATGGCGTACTTAGCAGATAACATGTAAAATATGTAAGTGCAATGCCTCCTAAGCAGACTGAATGTGAAAAAAATGCCTAAATAAAGAAGAATTACAAACTCAAATTTGCACTCAGAACAATGCTGAGCATCTACTGTGAGTAAATTCACTGCTTGGAACTGTTCTGAGCGGTGACCTGAATGTGTTCATAATAAATGGGAGAAAACATTTTTCTGAAAATTTTGTTTTTAATGATAAAGACAATACTTTTACTTCCAAAAATAAATTCAATGCTTTTGCTTCATTGGAAAACAATGTTACAAAGAGTTTTGAAATAAATAAATAATTAATTTAGTATGTACACTTTAGTGAAACATTGGAAATCTTTGAACATGAAACATTTTTATGAATGTCACATTACCTTATCACGTGTTTCATCTTTTATTAAAGAAGTATTGTCATTCCTGCAATATCTTTGGATTATCAACGAGTCCCAAAGAAAATCTTAATCTTCTGACTTTATTCCTGTTGGTATGTATAAGAAATCAGAAATCATTAATATTTGCAATTATCTTCAGATGTCTTTCCTTTTCGTGAGATTAATATCCAATTTATAAAAAAATGGGGTTTATCTTCATTAATGTTCTTATTTGTATTTGAAGGTGGTTGTTGTTTTTGTACACAATATATGACTTTTTATTTTTGGGAAGCCTATAAGGTCAACCCTCTTTTGTGGAGTTTGTATGGGGGGATACAATGGAAAGTTTACAGCTGTTGTGGTAATTGCCTTGGGTGAAATGGCTGCAACAACAGATAGGCGGCTGGATCTGCTCTGTCACTGATACTTTAGGTAGCACTGGAAAAACAGACAGACCTGTAGGAATATAAATGTCACTCTGCAATTACAGATGATCCATGTTATCTTTAGACAGCTTCTGGCCAGAGGTGGTCAAATTGTTAATTAAAATATTTTTCGTAATTCTTACAATTTTTCGCAATACAACACTTTAGGAGTGATATATTTATTTTATACAGCAGATGATGTTGCTGGAATGTTTTAGACACACATTGAGTTGATTTTATTTCATAATATAGGCAATCCTGATATCATCCTGAGCACTGTAGAGTTTCTGTCATCACAGCTACTTCAGCATATTGTGTTGCAATTTTATGTGCTTTTTGTGAAAGCCACCAGCCATAACTTAGACATGGTGTTTAGTTTCATTTGCAAGGAGGCATTCAAGGTTGGGAATTGCAGAATAATTAAGTAAAACTGCAGATAAACATAGACCTTCATACCGAGTTCATCTGCATGTGTTTGTAAGGCACCATAGTCACAAAAATCAGAGCTGTAAGCATTAATAATTAGTACACAAAAGTCTGGCCTCACAAATGACATGACTTATCCAGTAGACTTGGTGATGACAATTGGTAGTGAGCACAATTTGAAAGCTGTATGTTTTGTTCATGTTCCAGTTGTGCTTTTTAATATTTTTATTTATTTATTTTCTTTCTATAAGTATTTTGATTTATTAAGTCGATTTAAAAGAATGGCAATTGGTGTGTTTGGAAGCCATTCTCATCATGAAAAGAATGTTCCTCTTTCTTGGTTATCTGGTTTATTTTGGAATTATTTCCCTAAAATGAAAGTGGAATTGGTTTTGTCTGTACTTGACAAACATCTCTTTGAGAGTTCAATAGTATTCTACCAATGTATTTGGAATATATTTTCCTTTGTTGCACCTCTCCATTTCAGCAATGTTCTGGCAAAAATAATCACTGTGTTCATTGTTGATAGCTTGGAGGTTTTTAGAAAAGAAATCAAATGGAAATTTAAAATACATGTATTTTTAAAGGCATTACATCCTATGACCCTGTAGTTCTCAATTACCTCCCTAATAAGTTCTCTAGTGCTCGGATCTGTGGTTTCCTAGAAAGTGTGTGAATATTTTTGAAAGACAACTATTCAGCCGCTTCTTGCATATTTAACTGGCTTTCAATCAGTGAATCTTTTTTTAGCGGTTGAGGGCCTCTTAATTTCACTTCACTGATTTTTCAGAACTTGCTTTCCAGGAAGAGTAATATGCTCCTAACACTCCTGTCCAATGCTTTCACAAAATTCGTGATAAAAACTAATTTGATCCAAAATGGAAGCAATATATTGTTTTCAGCACTAGCAAGTTGTTGACGAACATTTGCCCACCCTGGATTTAATGACTTTCTTTTTGCTAGAGAGATCCCTCATGCTCAAGAAGCAGCAACATTTTGCAAACTTACGTTGTAATCCGAGTAAGATAGCTCTCTTTAAAATTTGCTCATATTCGTAATGAATCCTCATCTTACCAGGTAGCCAGTGCTGCACTTTAATATAACTTTCCTTCTCGTGAACTGTGTGGCCTATGGGAGTGGATGAAAATTTGTTTTCATTATTTGTAGCAAGAATTCTTTCATATTTTGTTTTGACAAGTTCATGAATACACACCAATCTTCATGTTTATGTTCAACACCTAGTGGCTCCATGAAAGAAATAACATTATTGCAGAAAACTAGGCCCTCCTGTTTTAAGAACCACTTGCTCAAATTTCTTTTGGCATTGACAGAAAGAACTTAAGTGCCATCCTACAGAAATTTCGTACTTTTCAGTCTTGAGGCAAGTAATTTTGCATTATTTATCATAGATAAACTGCGATTGCAAACCAAATCATTGATTCTCCTGTGTTAAAAAGTGAGGTTCACTTGTAGTACCTCCTTCCATAAAATCTAGGACAACATCAATCTAGTGAACACATTTAAAATGTACAATCACAATTTAATGATCTAATGCTAAAATGGTGATTCTAAAGATGGATATTTTACAGTATGTTCAAACTTTGAACTTATTCCAGGTTTGTTTGTTAAGCAGAAGTAGTAGTCCTTAACTTCTCGCTATATCTTAGGAACTGGAAAACATGTGACAGGATCCTTTTAATTAGCCACTTAGTAGAGCCACACATTTAGCACATTTCTAGGGTCCGGAACTTATTCCTGACTATTTTATCAGAATACTATTTATAATTGATTTTTAACTTTGAGAAGTTGGACTTTAACTGTTTTCTCACCACAAATGTAACAAAAATCATTCTTATCATTTACACATTTTGGAGACATGTTTCTCCATATACTACATTTCATGGCACTATATTTCACCTGTACAATTCAATTGAAAACTAAAGAAAACACAAGGTTAGCCTACAGTTCAGTTTGCAGCTTAAGAACATATAGAGTTAGCTAACACTTTCAGTTCATAACTGAAGAATGTACCCAATTTACTTCTTTTTATACAGAAAACTTCTACTCTACTTGCTAACAATCACTGCTTTGTGAGGAAAAGTACATTGTTGCCATCCCTGAATTCACAAAAAGAATTTGCCCAAAGTAAATAAGTCTGGTGTTGATCCAATTTATTTCCCTGATATCTTTTAATCACACTTTGAGAACTACTCTAATAAACATAAGACTTGGTTTTTTATATTACAAAACAGTAGTAGGTATTAGAATATTGTTCACTTTGTTTTTGAAATTTGCAGATGGAAATAAGTAAGAATCAGCCGAAACTGTATTTAACAAAATCATTGTTCATCAATATTATTGGTTGTTTTAATGTAGCGAAACTCCTAATTTAACAATATTACAATAGATAGTTATCTCTGGACTACTATATGCTGTTTGATAGGATGTGTAATGTCAGAGAAGGGTTTCATCTAAAATAATTAAAAGGCGGAAGTGAATTGTGTTGAGGATTTCTAAACAGAATAATCTACATATTTGAATGTGAGGTGCATATAGCTTTAAGTCAGCAAATAGTGTAAACACATTTAACCAGAAGAGGTTTTACAATTTTTGTATCCAGTTTGCAAATCAGTTGACTTCTTCTTGCTTTTCTTTGTGTAATACCCTATTCCTTTATGTTGAAATTATATATCCCGGATGAATGGGAGCTCATCTGCAAAATCCCTTTGGACGATGTTTGTATTGTGTGTTTGTTCTGTTTTCTTTGTGGTAAAATTTGTTTAGTTTTCTATCAAGGCATAAAACCAGTTGAAATACCATTCTGTTTGTGGTTTTGATTTATGAAATATAAAGATTCAGGTTTTGGTTTCAGATTTTGATAACAAAACATTTCAGTATCAGATTTCCAACATTTCAGTTTTGAAATGGTTCCCAATAGTTTTTGTATATTTTTATTAACTTATTTCAAAATTAATGTCAATACTGTAGAGCTTTGATATATAGAGTTTTTGTCAATTCTTTTTAGAGCAAAGACATTTTTAATTTAAACTTATTAAAATATAATAACCTGTTATTGTTCCTTGATGATAATCATCACTATCATGTATTTAAAAAATTGTTTATGCATCTTATATTTTATTCTAGGTATTATAAATGATTTACTTGAGAGTACTCATGAAAAAATTAATTAAAAAAAAAATTCTTAGGCAGCTAACTTACTTGGCAGTTTGTGAAAAACTAACATATGCACTAGTTAGAAATCTTTCTTCATAATCTTGAAAAATGATGATAGAAAATATTATATAAATGTGTTTGAAAACTCAATATCTCTTTTTTGATTTATTACTTTATTTGAACTAAATATTACCAAAGTACGTGCCTAAGATTAGTTCAGTTTCTCCATAATTTCTTGGGAGATTAGAAATAGAGTTTTTGGAGCAAACTGTTATTAGGGACTGCTTACTTCTTTATTCCTGTCTTATTCAAAGAGTCTTATTAGTTATTTCTACTGTCATCGATTCTAGAACATATCATTAACCAAGTTCCTTTAGATATTTATTTTGTTTATTTGTTCTCCTTTTTTATTTTGTAAGGTTAACATTGCTTCACTATATGGTGGGCAAAGAAGTATTCCGTGTTGAAAATACAAAACTGTTGTGTGATCCTGTTACTTTCCTGTAATGCTAATGTGTAGAGCTTTCCAGTCTTGGTGTATGTAATGTTAGCACAGAGCATGACCCTGTTAATTGAAGCATTAGTCTTCAGAAACTACCAGTATTCTTTTTTGGTTATTATTTCATTCTTCTGTTTTTGAGACCATCCTTTGCACTTCTTGAAGTTGTGTTCATTTAGCTAGTTAAAGTATGTTTCAAAACATGAATTGTACATCTATGAAATGAAAACATTTTAAATGAAATATTAAAAGTGCTTATACCATTTAAAAATTTTAGTCATAAAGATATTTGAGTTTGGCTTCTATGGAAGAAAATTTTCTTTGTCTTGTTATATTATGGAATCTGAGAAATATCACTTGTTATTACTCTCATTTTTGGTAAAAGTTATTTGCAATATTTAACACTTCAAAGAAGTAATGGAGAAAGTATTTTTTTATTACAATTCAGGATGCCTGTGCATGTGGGTGTATGTATATGTATGACCATGTATGTGTGTTTGTATATGTGGGTGGGTGTGCGTGCACTTGTCCATGTCTGTGTCCATGCATGTACATACACCAAAAAAATGCTTGGTAAACACTCAAACACACACACACATGTACAGAAATTCATGTGCACATACTAACACACACTCGCACATGAGTAATTCCATGTGAAATTGGCCGAAAATAGCATTACCTCTTCTGATTGCTCTACATAGTTTTTTTACTGTCAGTTCAGTGTGATAAAAAAAAAGCTGGAAGCATAATATTTTGTGCACATGTTTGACCTTTCACTTTGTTTTTATTTATACAAAAAATTAGTAAAATTTCTGAACATTTTGGATGAATTTCAGACAAAATTGAAATCTCATGTGAAAATCCATTCTAATATAAAAAAATGTTTCTTCTAGTAGTAAATAGTTCAAAGAAAAGGTTTTTTGCATTGAGCCTCAAATCATTTGCACTTTGTTACCAATATTTTTACTCCTGAATTCAAAAGTGCAGTTTTTTTTTCAAACCTGAATTCCCAAAGTACATAATCTTCTATTTTTGAATTTGTTGACCCAGAATGTTATACAAACTCTAAATTTTCACACAAGAAAAGGAATTGGCGTGTGGAACTAGAAATTTCAAAAGTTACAGGTGTTTAAAGTCGAAATTTTTTTTTTTCAAATAATTCATTTTTGAAATAGTGTACATGTTTTTCACAAAGTGTAAGAATTTACATTTATAGATCAAAATTTATTATTAGTTGATGTAATACTATTACTAATCATAGATTCTGCAAATGTTACCATAATCAAAATTTGTTAATGTTTGTAAATTAAAAATTAATGTTAATCTACACATTTCCACCATAGTTAACTTTCTGAAATTTCAGATTGTGATTGAAGCATATAATATTTGACAGATTCTCCTCAGAAATCATATCATCACATTAGGTTTTTGAAATTAATACAAAAGTAAATAAAACTTATACTTCTGTATTATATCTATTATTATCTATTGATTGATGCTTTACCTAACCTTACCCATGTGTTTAATGGTAACACACTTTCTTGAATGCGGTTTGAATGCATGAGAGATGTAAAGAAAATGCACCTGGAAGGCTGGATGGCTTAAAGCAGGTATGTCAAAGTTGTGGGCAAGGTGCTTTATTACTTATTATTTTATTTTGTCTTTATTTTCTTTTAAATTTCTGCCTTGTATAGTAATTTTGTCAAGGGGCAGGAATATGTTTGAAAGGCAAATTCTTTACATGTTTTCATTTTTGTGATGTTTTATTAATGATTCTGTTATTTGTTGTGTGTAATGATAATGTGAAATAAATGAACAAGTTGGCTTGTAGCCTATCTTCTCTAGTAATACACCCTCTTAGATTTATATATCACGCTTACGGGTGGACAACTCTTTTAATAAACAAGTATTTTTGAACCTAACCCAAATGTAGCCATTACCCATAGCCGAACATGATTATTAAACGCAAGTGAACATGACTATGAAGAAAATATTCTTTTGATTCAAAATATTTAATTTGAATTGATAAGTTCACCATTGAAAATTTCGAATATTAGTCACGTATTTTATTTGTAAAATTATAAATGAAAATTAATGTCATTAAATTTGCAACACAACTGACTTCTCCAAAAGGTTGTCTTGAGCCAGGAACGTAGTGATGCACTGCCACCCCACTTAAATTTTTACACTTACTTTTGAATCTTGCACCAATTTCCTGCATGCAGTGCTCACGACCTCCAGTAAGCTAGTAGTAGTTACCTTGTCCGCGACCTTAACATGCCTGCTTTAAGACCAGCCTTCCAGGAGAACTTTCTTAATGTCTCTCATGCATTCATAACCATGTTCAAGAACGTGTGGTACTGTTATACACATGGGTAAGGTTACATAAAGTTTTGATGTATATTATCAATAATATAGATCTATGAGTTTCATTTACTTTTTTATTAATTTTCATATACCTAGCGTGTTAATATGATTTCTGAAGAGAACCTATCAAATTTTATATGCTTGATCACAATCTGAAATGTCAGAAAGTTAACTGTGATGGAAATGTATTAATTAACATTAATTTTTAATTTAGAAACATTGACAAATTTAGATTATAGTAACATTTACAGAATCTATGATTAGCAATAGTGTTACATCAACGAATAATCAATCAATTTTGATCTAGAAAGGTAAATTCTTACGCTTTGTGAAAAATATGTACACTATTTCAAAAATGAATTATTAGAAAATAACGTAAGATTATGTATTTTGGGAATTCAGGTTTGAAAAAAAACCTGCATTTTTGAATTCAGAAGTAAAAAAAATCGGTAAAAAATGCAAATGATTTGAGGCTCAATGTAAAAAACCTTTTCTTTGAACTATTTACTACTAGGAGAAACTTTTTTTTATATTAGAATGGATTTTCTTGTGAGAATTTGCTTTTTCTGAAATTCGTCCAAAATGTTCAGAAATTTTACTACTTTTTGGTATAAATAAAAAGAAAGTCAAAGGTCAAACATGTGTACTAAATATGATGCTTCTAGCTTTTTTAACATCACATTGAACAAGAAAAAAAAATGTAGACCAATTGGAAAGGGTCATGCTTTTTTCAAATGATTTCATGTGGTATCCACATGCACATAAGAAAATGCACACCTACACATACACACATACACACACTAACCCATGCACACACACAAACATGCACCCAGAAGAGTATCTGACCATCAAATTTTTACAAAAAGCAATGTTTTTAATTGTATTTTTTTATTTTTTTTATTTTTAATTTAAAAATTGCATTTGTGCAGTGTCTCAGAGCTACAGACTTCTAGAGCATCTAGAGGGGTAGTTTATTATCAGTTTTTCCTAATGAACATACTACGGGAAATGGCACATAATGATTTCTTGCTGGACATTTTCTCCTGATCGTAAGCAACCCCCAACACAGTGTTCAGCAGGTACAGAGTGTTCAGGGCAGTAGACAATTTTAATGACAGCTTCCATAACAAATGAGTGTTGCCGAAGGTCGCATTGCTCTTCAAAATGTATTCTTGTGCCGCTCAGCTGAGTAGCAGTATCAGCTGGCTGGATTTTGTAATTGAATGTATTTTCACAATGTGAAGGTTAGAAATAGTTTTCACAAGAGATTGATTGTATTTTGCGATCATTAGTGATGAAAAGTTTTGTGAATTGAGACAGATAATTTCGAAATACTGTTGATAATATATGTGACTGAGTTAATTAAGCCATCAGACAGGAGAATGACGACGAATACTGCTGAACCCCAACAAAGGCCTTGTTAAAACTGTCGGAATTTTGGTAGTACTTTTTGACCTTGCATGTTCAGAACTTTCCAATTAATGTATGTGCTGTATAATGTTCTGCAATTAGAATAATTGATGTTTACAATTTCTATTGATTGATCATTATGACTAATGATCTTGCAAAAAATAATAAAAAACACCCCTACAGGTTCTGTACCAGTTGATGTTTAGCAAAAAAAATATCTGAAATTAAGTTTAGAAAAAGACATAAATTAAGAGAAAAGTTGAATTACATAAATCCAGTTATGACTACTACTTACTATATTACATGATTTACTATAACTCCCATCATCAACAAACCATTGCAGAATCACATGTTTTCTAACTACCAATATTTATTTTCAGAGAGATGTTGAGAGAACATTCACATGCACAGATACAAACACGTGGCAAATTAGATAAAGATAATAATATTTGCTAAAAACCAACTGGTACCCCAGTCCCCACCCCACAACCAAAAGAACTCAAAAGTTTTCTCTAGTTCTAATGCTGCACATTACATTCTTTTCTCAACCCCCTATATGTACAATGAAGTCACTATTAGTAACTATTTGAAAGCCATCTGGTAGTTTTTATCTGTATGTTAAAAGAAAGTTGCTGACGTTAAAGATCTGCAGTATAAAAATGTACTTACGTATATCTAATTTCATAAATGTTTATTGAAAATTAAAATCTGATGTAACAGTTATTAAAGCTTTTCTACCAATCCTGATAGTATATAGCTCTTGAGAAACCTGTAAAAGTACAAATAAGAATAATGATAATAATAGTAGCTAAAATACATTTCAGTACGCCAAGATCAGCTTAATAATAATATATATTCACAATTTCACATGGAATATAACCACATACTTGCCCTAGTTGGAATAATAAATTTACAACTTGCAACTCTGCGTGTTAGAAGAATAACAGACATCAAATACTTTTCAACCCATTTTCATGGGCAGCCTTATTCCTACAAATTAGAAACATCAGCGGATGCTGGAATGGGAACACTGAGGGGATCTTGTCATAAGAGTCATCCTGAAAATTTATTATGACAGCAATCTGGGAAGCCTCCTTTTGTATTTCTACTCGACACTCTTCTTTTATATTCCACATAAGTATCCCAAGTACAGAAATGTTCAGAATAAATGAAAACCATATGTTATATTAGTAATATTTCTGGAAAATATGCCAAGGAAATATTTTTATATTTATTCACTTTCTTCTCTATAGTAATCAGTTCTATTGCTTCCTTTCATTTTCTTGTTGCTTTGTGATTGAAAGTGGTGTCATGATGACACTGGTAATATCTTTTGCACTGGCTCCATACCAACTCGATTAAATTATAGTGAAAATATAGTGACAATAAGGGGGAGGGGAGAGACAGAACTCAATGACCAGCTTCTTCTATAATTTCATCGTCCCCACATCAACTAATATGATTTATTAAATAGTAAGAATATTGACAAACATTTTATCGAAAGAAATACAAAAAATAAAATTGTATTCTATGATTTCATTCAACAAAATTTGTTTATTTAGTGTGAAACTTTTTCTGAACAACAGCCTCCGAAGCTTTTATACATTCTATTAGCAACCTTTTTGTTCTAATTAAAATTGTACTACTGATTTTACTATAAGATCATTGAATGCTATTGAATTTAGTACAGGTTGTACTCCACTCTTTATAGTGATGTAAATAATGTTGAAACAACTACTTTTGTGACTGAATTGTATAGTAGCAATACCTGTTTTATTATCAGTTATTTTAAAAAAAGATGAAATGAATTTCATAAATGAATGTTTTTTACATTCTTTAAAGAAATATGGTTGAAAACTATCACTCACCAGCACAGAATGAACTGCTGCATTGTCCATTACATAAATGGATATTTTTTACAATCAAAGTAGAAATCTTTTCATTTTGAAACACCTGTGCTGTCAGAGTTGTTTAATAGTCATTTATTTCTTTTGACTTTTAGAGAAAATTAATTATGTACCTTTGATGAAACCACCTATATGTAATATATATTTTCCCTTCGTCTAAACTTTTGCTCAAGCAGCACTCTCTACTCTTACCTGGTCATGGCTGAGAGGCAAAACTAAAAGGCAGATTGTTAAAGACTATATAAAATGATATATCAAAATAAAACAGTATTAAACCACAATGTAGGTGCTTCAAGCCGGACGAGCAGTATTCATGATAAAAGCAAGTCATTCCACCTGCTGATCTAATTCCAATTTCACAAATTGAAACATACTTCAGTACGTGCAAATCATGCCTTATTCATGCACTTGTTTGTCCCATTTCATGTCTTTCAATTGTAAGGAATTTAGTAGAGGCTTCACCAGCCTTCGAATATAACCATGTCACGAAGCAGACAAAAAGGCCTGCGAAATACAATTCCTGGCTAGTTGAACTTTTCATTTTTGTAGGGAAGTCTCCACATATTAACTAAATACAGCATACAGAACATTTCCTTTCCATTTCCGTGAACATTTTCCTTTGGTGGAATGACAATACAATAGGTGATTTCACGGCACTAAGACAAGTTAGCCAACGTTTGTGAAATAAAAGCGAATAATTTCTGCATCTTAATCACCGACCAGGCCCCCTGGCACCATCTCTGTGGTGTGGCAACAATAGCTGTCAAAAAAATCGGTCACAGGACTGAACACTCTGTAAATGAATCCTTGACTGTGTCAAATGTGACCTGCTGAATATATGTGTACAAGAAGTTGCCTAAAAAACAGGTCAATATCATGTAATTTGCATTATATGAAATTTTCCACTACATGTTCCTTGGCCTTTTCTCTTAGAAGTTTGTAAAGTTTATTCTGAGACCTGTATATAAACTTGGTGCACATATAATATTTTAGAAATATATTTCATAATTTTATTTCTGCTACTTTAAATGATTTTTATGGTTATTATTCATGATTAATTTTTGGATTTTTAAACGTTTGTTGTTAATTTTTTCAATAGTTTATGATAAAGGGAATAAATCCATAGTTTTAGAACAAGTTATGCATCGAAATCAGTCATTTAATTATGTATGTAGCAAAAATACATTTGCTTTATTCTTTTAAAGTAATAGGTTGTTGGATTTGTAACCTAGACTGTTTAATTTATATTATCAGGAGAATGGTCTAGGATTAATTTATAGACAGTTTAGCATTATATAACATTTATGTTATATAAAACAAAAATAAATTAATCCTGGACTATTCTCCTGATAATAGGTTATTGCTTTTTTGTGTACCTCTGTTTAGTGCTTCTAGATTTTCAGTAGGTTCTCTCTAGGTAAACCATTAGGACATTAATTCTTTCTTGTTTTTTGTGTTGCTTATTTTGGTACATTTGTTTATGTTGTGTTTGTTTTTAATTGTTTTTCATTGCAAATCACCTTATAGCTTCTGACACAATTAGCTCCCTAAGTGTGCCCAGCGACTATCGTAGCCTTGGAGAAGAGCCATCTGATATGCAAGATGCTGATGTGACTGCTGCCTTTGGTAACATGTACCTTGACTATCCAGTGGGACTTAATAAAAGTAAATCTGAAGCTATGTGTGCTGTTGATATTTTCTATAATTTATCATTTGTCTTATACTTTGCCATTTCCTCAACAAATGAGCTCATTTGAAATTTGTAGAAATGTAATCAGTATGATATTGGGTCTATGCATTTGTTCATAACAAAATCACATTAGATTTTGTATCTATCATACAAATAATTGTAATCCATCAAATACATGTCTTTGTTTTTAGTTTATGCTGCAATTTAGTTTTTTTGGAATGTTCTAGTTTAAAAATAAAAATAATTATACATATTTCATAACATATGACATTTTAAGAAAATTTAAAAAGAATGAAGATAATTTCTTGTTTTATTGCTATTTAAAGGTTTGATTTTTTTAAAGTTACTATTAAATATGAATTATTTTGTGTCCCAATGAGATATTATTTGTAGAATATTGAAGCATGTAATTTATATTTTTAGACTAAACAAAAACCGGGAAAAATTGAATTTGTAAATATGTTGAATTTAGTAAC
>JAHLJT010008446.1:188137632-188163863 GCA_031308135.1 Acheta domesticus
GTTCGCATATGCTTGGCCACACACAACTGAGTCAATTATTAACTGTTCTTTACAGCCCTTTGATCCTCTGCTGCAGCCTTTTTGCTGAGGGGCAATGATGTTATTTTGTTCGCAATGACGAAACATTTTGTGAGCTAAACACGATGATATAATTTTGTATAGCGTAGGCAGACAGATTATTGACCGATATTTTGTCGGGTCGTGTGCATTGAATGTGTCTTTAGGTAACAAGTAAGTGATACCATGAGTGAGAAAACCAGGCAATTTTTTGGATCATCTAAGGCATCGTTGATAAGTTGACTCAATTTTCCATGTACGCATGTCAATCTCTTATACCAAAAGTTTTGAATCCTATCTGGTCCTGGTGTCTTCCAATTCATTAGTTTTCCAACAGCATCCTTAACATCAATGGCTGTGAATGACACATTTTCCATTTGCGGTAGTTGTTCCGACTTTTGTTGCTCTCCTTTCAACCAGCTTCCTCTGAATATAGAGTTTGGCATTTGAGAGCTGTCGCTCCCAAAAGTCTTGAACACTTTGTAAGGTTGGATACCTGGGGCTAATTGAGCTTTTTGTCTGTCTCATTGTTCGGTAAAAGTTTTTTTCCGACTTATTAAACAAGCAATTATCAGTTTTTCGCTTGTTACTCAGTTTGTATCGTCTCAGGCGAGACGAAAATACCGATAGTTTCTGTTTCATTGTATCGAGACACTCACAAGGAGAGCTGTTGGGTCCTTCTCGTTGCGTGTGGGTACCATGCCTCTGCATTATCTTCTTCACTTTTTTGTCAATTTTCTAGATCTTACCCCTTTTACGTATTCCACCAATTGAGCAATGTCCTGCCTCAAATATTTGATTTTATTATTCAGCCGTCTTTCCCACTTTGGAATGAAATTCGGGTTTTTTCTTGATGGCCTTTGTTCACAATTAAAGTCTATTCCAACAGCTCTCACGATCGTCACTGCACCACAGTATACAATCAAGTGAAGTTGCTCAATACTATGGCAATTACTAATGTATGCTGGGAGAATCTTAGTGTTCATCAAGTCAATTATTTTCGCCAATTTTTTGGAGGTATTGACTTTAGGTATCTTTGGACGTCTGATTGGGTTTGTATCTTCAAATTCTGTAATAGCAGTGCTCATTAATGTTTCGAGATTGTCTTCCGTTCGTTCATCTTCCTTTCGACAAGCGTTCTCTTTCTCTACTGCCTCCACAAACTGTTGGGCTCCTTCAATGTTTGTTTCAACATCTGTCGCTTGGCGCTCTGGCTGCGCCATAGAATCCTCTGTAGTAGTACTGATAACTTTCTTTACTTCTTCCCTGAGTGCATCTAGCTGTTGGTATCAAGTTGTTTTTTAAGATACTACGATATTGCACCTGCAATATGTTGTTCGCTCGTATTCATATTTGGGTAGATAGATATGAATTCCCTATATAGTTTTTGCCTGTATCCCATTCGCATGGTTTCTAGGCAAGTGACTTTGAAGTAACAGCGCATCAAATCTTCATTCATAATTCTTGACCATTGTAAGCGCTTCTTTGATTGTCCTGTAGCAATGGTTGCCAGCTGGGGCACCGGCAAAACATCAACTTCAGGGGTAGCTGGGAGGTGTTGGAGGCTACTCTCACTTCTATATTCAGCAATAGCTTCTTGAGAGACCGGCGCTTGTTGATCCAACAACCGGCCATTGGCGGTCTGCTCACTGTCATGCCCAGCGCCAACTCCAGGCATGCCCTGGCGCTCCCCAGGCAGCGACTCTTTTTCCGAGGCCTTCCGACTTCTTAGACGTCTCTCCATCCTTGGTTTTCTGTTCGGAGTCCTTCTCCTAGCATTTAACCCTGCTGCCAGGGACCCTTGGCATCCACCCTCCCCCGGGTCAGGTGAAGGCTGGGAGTAGGTTGAAGGAAGGAAGAATGAGTAGAATTTCTTAAGACAGGTACCAGGAGCCTCGGAGCTACTCAGTCCTCCCGTTGGCTCCTAGGGAAAAGGGAAGGGTTGAACGACACGAAAGGAATAGTTCGGGTAAGGAGTTAGTCGCCTCTTACGACAGGGGGGAATTACCCGTGGTGCTATTCTACTAAAACCCCCGGACACCACACGGTTATTATTATTATTATTATTATTATTATTATTATTATTATTATTATTATTATTATTATTCCTCTAAATCACGACTAAAGATGTTATGTGTTGGCTGAATATAAAATCTACTCCAGGTTGCAACCAGCTACCTAAGGAGTAGATCTAGGGACTGTCGGTGCCTCTACAATACTTTGCGCAAAATGTGGGCTGTTCCAAATAAAGCTATTTCTTGCACTTCCCAGTCTTTTGAATTACCTGGGAGTATAGACAAATTCTTACACAAATTTTCCGGAACAAATCTCAGAGCTCCGATAACTATCGCGACGACCTGTGCTTTTACGCCCCACATTCGGCTGATCTCGATTTCCAAACTCTTGTATTTAAGACGTTTCTCTGCCTCCTTGGTAACGACGTTTTGATCGCAAGGTACAGCAACATCGACAAGTAAACACGATTTGTTCTCCAAATCCCGGATGACTATATCCGGTTTGTTTGTCGCTATCGTGCGAACAGTTTGAATTTGTTGGTCGTACAATATCGTACACAATCCAACAGACATCGCCGGTTTCGGTGAGTGTTCGGAACTTCGAGGGCGGTACAGATCTGCCAGTGGAGGTAGCTACACACCCTGTCGTGTCTTTTCAAGTATTCGGTCTTTGCTAGGATTGGACAAGCTGAGACAATATGATCAATGGTTTCTATGTGTTCCTGACAAATGCGGCATTTATCATCTGGGAAATTTTGAGAACCGCTTTATCATAATGTCGTGTTCTCAAGGCCTGATCTTGGGCAGCCCTTACAAGTGCTTCCGATTCTGGCTTCATTCTTCCCCTTTTAAGCCATATAAATGATTGATCTTTATTGATCTGCACCTTGTCCATTCGTTTCAAATATTGTCCGTGGAGTGGTTTGTCTCTCCACGATTTCTTTAACATTTTTTGTCTCAGATTTGATGTTAAGTAACATCAGAAGTTCAGTGTCTCTGTCATTCTGGGTGTCTTGCATAGTCTTGTTCGCAATGCTTCTTGCTACACTTACAATGCCTTTGTTTCCCATTCTTCGGTCAGATTTCATGACCTGCCTCATTAGAGGGTCATCTTGATGGCTGACTACATACTTTCCCATCACGGTTATTGCATTGTGCCAGGAGGCTTCAATTTGTCTGAGGCCTGTTCCTCCTTCCTTACGTGACACATAAAGCCTATGTACATCAGCTCGGGGGTGGGCAACGTGATGCATTGTAAGCAGTTTTCTGGTTTTTCATCCATGATGCGAATTTCCTGCTCAGTCCAGTCTACTAGTCCGAAACTGTATTCGGCTACAGGCACTGCCAAACTACCTATTGCTGGTATTTTATTCCTTGAGTTTAGAGCGGGCCGCAGGACAAGTCTCACTCTTCTGTAATACTCCTTGCGAATTCTCTCTTTCATTGTGTCGTTCGAGATTGTCACACATTCTTCAATGCTCAGATATTTGTAAGTTTTACCTGGCTCAAGATCTTGTATCACAGTGTGTCTATCAACTTCAATGTTCTCGGACGTGGTCATTTTGCCTCTTTTTAAGTTGGCTTTTGCACACTTGTGAAGACCTTATTACTTGTCCTGTCCTTCTTCTTCTTATTTTTCTTCTTCTTCTTCTTCTTCTTCTTCTTATTATTATTATAATTATTATTTTTCCACTACATCACGACAAAAGATGTTATGAGTCGGCTGAATATAAAATCTATTCCAGGTTGCAACCATCTACCTAAGGAGCAGATCCGGTGACTGTCAGTGCCTCTACAATCATTTGCGCAAAATGTGGGCTGTTCCAAATAAAGCGATTTCTTCCACTTCCCAGTCTTTTGAATTGCCGGGGAGTTTAGACAAGTTCTTACTCAAATTTTGCGGAAGAAATCCCAGAGCTCCGATAACTATCGGGACGACCTGTGCTTTCACGCCCCACATTCGGCTGATCTCGATTTCCAAACTCTAGCATTTAAGCCGTTTCTCTGCCTAGTTGGTTCCGACGGTTTGATCGCAAGGTACAGCAACATCGACAAGTAAACACGATTTTTTCTCCAAATCCCGGATAATAATATCCGATTTGTTTGCCGCTATTGTGCGATCAGTTTGAATTTGTTGGTCGTACAATATCGTACACAATCCAACACACGTCATCGGTTTTGGTTAGTTTTCGTACCACTTGGAGCATGTGTTTGGAACTTCGAGGGCGGTACAGATCTGCCAATGGAGGTAACTACACATCCTGTCATGTCTTGTCAGGTATTCGGTCTTTGCTAGGGTTGGACAAGCTGAGACAATATGATCAATGGTTTCTACTTGCTCCTGGCAAATGCGGCATTTATCATCTTTATTGATCTGCATCTTGTCCATTCTTTTTAGATATTGTCCATGGAGTGGTTTGTCTCTCCACGAGTTCTTTAACATTTTTGTGTCTCACATTTCATGTTTGGTAGCATCAGAAATTCAGTGTCAGTGTTATTCGACGTGTCTTGCATAGTTTTCTTCGCAATGCCTTTTTGCTACACTAACATTGCCTCTGTTTCCCATTCTTCGGTCAGATTTCATGACCTGCCTCATTAGAGTATCATCTTGATGACTGACTACATACTTTCTCATCTCGACTATTGCGTTGTGCCAAGAGGTCTCAATTTGTCTGAGGCCTCTTCCTCCTTCCTTACGTGACACATAAAGTCTATGTACATCAGCTCGAGGATGGGAGACATGATGCATTGTTAACAGTTTTCTGCTTTTTCGATCCATGATGCGAATTTCTTGCTCAGTCTAGTCCACTAGTCCGAAACTGTATTCGGCTACAGGAACCGCCAAGCACCACATCACCTCCTTCAATTCATCCCTTGTCCATCTCTGACGATGGCTTCGAGCTACTGCCGGCTCTGGGTCCCTGGGACTATCATCCGTGGATGGTCAGCCGTCGACAAGGTGACATTAGCCCAGTTTCTGAGCAGGTATGGGACATTGGTAGAACAAGGCACGTTGAGATTCATTACATTTCTTGTTCGATCCATTTTGCTCATTGGTTTGAATTGAAGATTCGCAGAACGCAAGTTCAAGTTCACAGATCACAGTTAACCCTCGGGTTGTTTCCTACTATCTGTTACTGCAACCCACAGTGGCCTCGGGGCATCCCCCCGTAGGGCCCAGCAAGGGGTCCCTTCGATCGCCAGTCAGTATTACTAAACCCTACGGAATTTTCACTGACTGCTGAAGGCAACCTCCTTCGCTGGCTAATGTAAGGTTCGGGCCTCCACGCTAATCAGTGGCCTGGTGTGCCAACCCAATTTCTCTCCTGTACCCTCCATGGGCCTACAACAGGAAGTCCAAAGGTTTCATGACCCTTCCCTCTCTACTTACTTCCCACTTTTCTTCAAAATTGAGTACTTCTTCGTCTGACCCCTCACCTTCTACCTATTCAGCAAGGAAAGCCCTACCGGTAGCAAGGTTACCACTGACGTAGCTCTCAGGCTCATGGGGGTATTCAAGCTCCACCATCAACTGCAAGGACGTGAACTCCCTAGGTGGAGATGTTGTTGTTGTTATTATTATTATTATTATTATTATTATTATTATTATTATTATTGCTCACGTACAGGCCCACTTGGACCACGCGTACATGCATACTGCCTTTTTCCGGGGCTCAGAATCATTATCTCGGAGGCAGGACATGAATCTTTCTTAGGGGGGATCAGCATTTTAGCTGAATCCCATTTTTATCTCCAGGGTTGTTAGCCCTGGGGGTATGGAAGATGAAATGATGACAGTGAGGGGTGAAAGGACGGCACACACATGTAGACATACACAAATACTCCCATGTCCGAGGCGGGACTCGAATCGTGCGGTCCGAGTTCGCAACGACACTGCTGCCTTAGCGATCTCGGCCACTGGGCCGACTATTATTATTATTATTATTATTATTATTATTATTATTATTATTATTATTATCATTATCTTGTGATTCTCAACAGCTTGTGCTGGGTTCAGTTTGCCCAATCCTGCCACGAATAGGGAAGAGCTCAGTCACTGAGGAGAGAGATTTCACTCTGACCACCAAGATCAATATGGGAGCCTCATTTGTGTTGGTTCAAAAACTTGCGAACTATATGACATGTCTGCAGGATCACTGCTTTCTGTCCGTAGTTTAGGATTCGTTGAGGTAATCCCATTTGTTTTAGATTTTTCCTGAAATTTTTGGAGACTACACCTTCAGCCGAAATAACAAGTGTATATGTTGTTACGCTCTGTAGTTTCCACATTTGTTTTATTTCCAGAGCAAAATCTTCATACTTAGTAATTTTCTCGGTCTCTGTTTTCTTTAGATTGTGTGTCAATGGTACGGCAATATCAACAAGTATAGCTTCTTATTCCTGTCAATCAAAATCATATCAGGTCTATTGAAATCCACAGTTTTATCTGTAAATATGGATCTGTCCCAGTGGCGTAGGCTCAATGTATGCGAGTGATGTGTTACGTCCCTTAGTTTTCCATCACTTAAAAATATTTTCAGTAAAGTATTTTACTTTCTTCTGTATCTCCTTCTGTTTCTCCCTCTCGCCATTTACGTGCGCAGTTTAATAGGCATTAGTCCCCTCGCTGGATGTGACGGGCCGAGAAACATCCCTTGAACGACCTAACTTCGTTGGCGAGGTCACGGGCCTGTGCTGTGTGCAAGCTGTGTGGTTTCGACTGCCGGAGATGTGACATAGCTTCTTACATCATATGGCTTCTCATTGGCATTTGTGTATCCCCTCCCAATAACCTTCCATACCCCCTCCTCTGATGCAGTCATAATTCGGCAGCACGTCTGGGAATCCCAGAAGTCACGTGCCATAATTGGGAGCGGGGAGCGAGGGGCAGACGGCAGGACTGTCTTTCTTCACAGCTCAAACAAGTCTGCCAACTATGCTCAAGCACATTTCAACCTGATTCAGTACAGCTGGGTAATTCGATGTGTGTTAGCAGGCCTGACAAAATTAGATCACTACCATCATGTAAGAAAATGGTACGACAGAGACAATCCGTGAACTCGAAACGGTGCGTGCTTTATTTCATTCATGTGGGTCCTGCGTTGTAGTGTAAATGCTGTTTTGTACTTAATGTGCGTTAAATAGACTACTTTGCCTGATCAGTGATGCGTTTAAGAGAAACGTGAATTCGAAATTGTAAGTGTGAAAAGACGCGACATGGCGTTCTCATCCAGTTCATTTGTGGTAGTGGAAGAGTTTATTTGTTGCAGGGAACTGTAGTGAAACGTTTCATTGTGCTATAGACAGAATTCGTGAAATTCCGTATAGTTCTTTCTCCTGTTTCGAAAAACTTAGGGTAAATAGTGATGGACAGCAAAACGAATAGATCTCGAGTTCAAAAATTAGGTATGTACTTTCTTGCAGTTATTTTTTTAGTTTTATTGTTTTGTTTATGTAAGTTGGTGCATGAAATGAGAATATGATGATTTTCAAGGTAGATTCAGAAGGTATATAATTCGCAACAAAAACTTCTAAAATACTTTAGAGTAAAGTAGAATGACGCAGACTTTAAATATTTGGAATTATGCGTCAACCTGTAATATCATGATCGCATCCCCACATCTACTAGCTAGGAGACGCCACTGGTCTGTCCCAATAAATGATGGTATTATTTGCTTCCGTTACAGGTGCTGGGTTGTATTTATAATACGGTGTATCTCCATGCTTGAGAGCCAATTGTTGATGGACAATCTTAGCTAGTTGGTTGTGTCTGCCCAAGTAAGCGTTGTCGGCAAGTGCAGTACAGCCGGCCATTATATGTTCTATTGTTTCACCACTGGTGCTGCATTTCCTGCATTTGTCAACAACGGGCATGTTCATGCAATGTTTTTCATAGTTTCTAGTTCGGCATACTCTATCTTGGATTGCCATTATAAATCTCTCTGTTTCTGTGTATAAATAGCCGTCTGGTAGCCATTGCAGCGAGGATGGTGTTTCAACATGAGGTTCATGAATAGCTTTGGGAAATTTGCCATGCATTGCCTTTCGTTGCCATTCTTCTAGATCTCTTTGAATCGTCTCTTTTGGTGTTGATTCTGCTGCAGTTGCCGTTGATCCTAGGCGGGAGGCACTTAAGTTTAGCGGGGTATAACAATCATCTGCTTGTACAGCCATTTTCATTAATTCATCTTCACTTGAGAGTAACTTTTGCTTAATTTTTCTTTCTTGCGTTCTGCAGAGATTTTCAATGTTTAGTAGTCCCCTTCCTCCTTCTCTTCGGGGTAGATATAGTCTTTTAATAGATGAGTTGGTATGAAGACCCCTGAATTTAGTAAGTAGCCTTCTAGTCAATCTATTTAATTCAGCAAGGTCTGCACTTGAGATTTCCGAAAGAATAGGAAAGTGTAGGAATTGCCCATGAGTTAATTGCTATGATTTGATTTTTCCTGTTTAATTTAGTGTTCAGGATTTTTGCAACTCTTAATCTATACTTATCAGTCAGAGCTTTCTTCATGCTAGTATGGTCTATTTGGTAGCTTTGGGCCATGCCTAAATATTTGTAAACCTCATCAGGGGGAAGTTCCTTAATGTCTCTAATAAGTTCATTGCAGCTTTCGATCTTGCCCTTTTTAATGTCTATAATGGCACATTGTTCTAGTTCAAAAGACATCTTTATATCTTCACTGAACCCTTTCACTATCTCAATTAGACCGTGTAATTTGTCTCTGGTCTCTGCATAGAGTTTGAGGTCATCAACATACAACAAATGAGACAGGCGTAAGTTGTTTCTTTTGATTAATTTGTACCCAATTTTGCTGTTGCTAAGCAATTGAGACATAGGATTCATTGCTAGACAAAACCATAATTGTGACAGTGAATCTCCTTGTAACATACCAGTTTTAATATGGGCCACTCCTATATTTTCCGAACTCATCCATGTGTTTGTTCTCCATTTCGCCATCATTGCACTACTAATCTATGTAGCACATATGCAGATTGTGTTGTCTTTTGTGAACTTGTTCCGGGTAACTGCGTCAATTGTCAGCTGATGCTTACAACCCATCGATCTTTTGATGCAACCCTTTTGCTCCTCTTCTAAGACGTAATAGTTCTTGCAGTTTTCATATATCTGGCTGCTAATTAACGATGTGAAGAGCTTGTAAACTGTCGATAGGCAGGTGATTGGTCGATTGTTTTGTGGTTGCATCATATCCCCATTTTTCCTTTGCAGATTAGTGTTTCCTTCCATAAGAAAATCAGGAATTGATGTTGGATTTTCTAGAGCTTTGGTGTAACATTCAGCTAGTGACTTGTGAACAGCGGGAAAGTATTTCAGCCAGAAATTATTAATTTTGTCAGGCCCAGAAGTTTTCCAGTTGCTGGTTTTACTGATGGCTCTTCTGATATCGTCCGTAGTAAACTCTGCAGCATTCATTGGTGGAATTTTTGATGCTGTCATTTCTATGTCTGGCAACCATGATGCATTTGTATTGAAATCCTTCGGGTGGGACTCTAACGTGGTCCAGTATTCCCTAAATTTTGAAGTTTCTTCTGTGGTTAGGGTTGAACTTTGGTTGTCCTTATTTCCCTCCAGGCGCCTGAAGAAGCTCCTTCGGTGTCTGTGAAAATACACATTTTCCTTCTTCCTTTTCGTCAATTCATTGTATCGGCGGAGTCTACTTCCTTTTGCTTAAAAGTGTCTAATAAAGATTCAAGTTCCCGGGTACTTTGTGTTTTATTCAATTTTATTCCTGCTTTTGTTGCTAGGATCGTTGTTTTCCTAACTACTCTCTTGGTTTGGTTATTGTTAAGGTACTGTTTTATGGTGTCAGCTTGGTATCTGAGTTCATTTATTTCTCCCTCGAGTCGTTTTTTCCATTGTGGCATGTAATCTCTTATTTGCTTGTTCCTCTTATGATTTGGGTAATACGTCTTTTGGCCCCCGTCGAGGTGGGTTGGTCCACGTCCTGACGGGGGATGCAGAGAAGGCTCTCAAGTGTTCCTTTCTCCATTTTTTCATCTTCTTGCTTCTCATTTCATGTCATGTACGTTCTTTTCACTCCTTTTTCTTCCTCACTGGCCTTCTCTGTATGCTGAACGCCCACCCATGTGTTTGCCGTGCATGGCGACCCGTGTCGGAGGGAATGTGTGTCCTGGCAGTTGAGGGACCTGTTTGTTTCCCTATCTAGTCCTAGTGCTACTGTTCGCATTGCACTAAGGAGTACGTTGATTACGTATTTTGGGGAACATTCCCTGTAGGTTCCAACACACTCGCTTTCCCCCGGACTCTTCTAGACGGGCGGTCGGGAGCTAACCCACTCCCGATCAATCGGCTCGGACTAGGTCTTGTACTGAACTCCAGGGTGAGCGGGGGAGTCCACGGCGGTGCAGCGCTGTGTTATTCCCCCACTATATCCTCGTGGCAACCCTGGCACTCCGATGGAGTGTCCCCTTGTTGGGCTCCGTGGTGGGTGGGGACCACGAGGATGAACCTATTCCATCTATATGGATACTTCACCTTTCCCCCCGCCCTCTTCCGCAAGGAAGAGGAGATTTACAGAGAGAACTATTGATTTGAATAGTTTTTTTTCTAAACAAGAAGATCGACCCAAGAAGCCTCGTTTCCTCCTCATGGCATGTGCCGAGGAAGGCAAGACTTTCAAAACTGTGAGTGCTGTCCGTCTGGCGCGAGCCATCGAAGAAGCCTACGGGAAGCTCCAAGCGGTCGTGCGACAAAGGAATGGAACCATTCTTTTTGAAGCGCGTACCGACGAGCAGATTGTAAAAATTCAAAATACGAAGCAGATTGCCGGCCTCCAGGTAGTAGTCACGGTTCATCCCACCTTGAACCTGAGCAAAGGCGTAGTCAACCACGAGGACTTTGCTACTGAAACGGAGGAAGATCTTCTAAACTTTTTTAAGACCCATGGCGTGACTGAGGTGTACAGGATCGGAAGGAAGGAGCAGGGGAAAGTGATCCCTACTTCTACCCTGATCCTTACTTTTGACCGACCATCCCTCCCGGAAAGGATCGTTACCGCTTTCTACAACCTCCGTGTGCGGCAGTATGTGCCGAACCCTTTGCGCTGCTTCAAGTGTCAAAGGTTTTGGGCATACCCAACAGCGATGTATGTCCGTTAACGCGGTTTGCGGGAAGTGCGGATCATCAGTTCACGACCCACAACCCTGCGACAAACCACCGCACTGTGTGAATTGCGAAGGCGATCACCCAGCCAACGACAACCAGTGCCCCACGTTTCTCCGGGAAAGGGAAATCCAAAAAATAAGGGTAACCGAAAAGGTTTCCTTCCCTGAGGCGAAGCGTAGGTTCCAAATCAGGAATCCAGTGGACCTATCTCGATCCTTTTCCAGTGCTGCAAAACCTAAGTCCCCGGGGGTAACAGCGAGTTGTCAAACTCACTGTACCCCAGCGGTAGTTTCGCACTTTAGTTGTCAAGTTTCGCCGACAGACTTCCCCGAAGATTCGGCATGTATCCAAGGTGGGAAAATTATAATTCCCACAAAGTACAAAAAACCTGTGCAAAAACTCCACCAGAAATCGACCACTGAGACTTCTACTGAAATCGATCTTAAACAGACACCGCCTCCCAGGAAAAATACGTCATCCAAATCCCGTCCACCTCTTTCTGTCTCTGAGAATCACATCGGACGATCCTCCAGCCCCTGTAGATCTCGGTCACCCGTGGCCAAAAGTCGGGAAAACCCCCCGACCATATCCAGCAGCAGTCAGGATGACTCTGCTGTTGATGAGGAACCCCACGAGAGTTCCTCTACAACCACTCAGAAGGTGAGAAAGAAAAAAAAGCAACCAAAGAAATAATTTCTCATAATGGCTCTCTCATGGAACTTAAATGGTCTTCGTGCTCACTCAGAAGAATTAAGATTAATAATTTCTCGCCACAAACCATTTATAGTCTGTCTTCAGGAAACTCATCTTCTCCCTCATCATCCCCTGTCTCTTCGCGGATTTAACATCTATCGGTTTGATCAAGACGACGGACTTCGTGCTCACGGCAGCGTTGCGGTACTCATCCGCGACTCCCTGTTCTCGGAGGAACACAACGTTCGAACCGACCTCCAAACAGTTTGCGTACGGGTACACCTACCATCCTTCTCTTTTACGGTGTGTAGTATATACATTCCCCCTGGCCAAGTCGTGTCACAAGAGGAACTCGAAGATGTTTTTTCTCAGTTGCCCGCCCCTTTTTTTATTGCGGGGGATTTTAATGCCCACAATCCCCTCTGGGGTGGCACGAGGACCTGCCCGAGAGGTTCTATACTCGAAAACATTATTGACCAGCAAAACTTAATTCTTCTGAACTCCGGGAATCACACTTATTTCTCCATGGCGTCAAACTCCTTCTCGTCAATCGATCTGGCACTCTGCAGTCCATCCCTATCTACCATGGTAGAGTGGACCGTACTCGATGATCTACATGGGAGTGACCACTTTCCCACTTTGGTCCACTTTAACATCCCTAATTTAGACGGCATCCACCCTCCTCGCTGGCTATTCCATCGAGCCGACTGGGATACATTCAGCGAGAAAATTATAATGCCAGACCACTTTTCAAATAATATCGATACCTTGGTGGCCCAATTCACCGACGCCCTTCTTCGCGCAGCCACCATAGCAATCCCGAAGTCTACGTGTCGGCCACGACGCGTCCCTGTGCCTTGGTGGAATGCTGACTGTGCCACCGCGGTGCGTGACCGAAAGCAAGCACTCGCGAGGCTCAATAGGTACCCCACCGCATCAAACCTGATCGATTTCAAAAGAAAGCGGGCCAGAGCCAGATTAGTAATACGGGAAAGTAAGACCGCTTCCTGGAGAGCCTTTATTTCTTCTCTTTCTTGCCATACCCCGCCTAAAGTAGTATGGCGAAAGATCCGACAGATCGGAGGAAGATTTTCCCCATCATCTGTCCCAGGACTTCTTATTAATGGAAATCTTATTACTTCTCCAGAAAAAGTAGTTGAGGAATTGGCCTGTCATTATGAAAATACCTCCAGTTCCTTACACTACTCCCCTAGCTTCTTGAAAACTAAGAGTAGAATGGAGAAATGCAGATTGGACTTCTCTACCTGCCTGGAGGAAGATTATAACGCCCCTTTCTCCATGGATGAATTTTCCTGTGCGCTCGCCCGTGGGAAAGATTCTGCTCCAGGACCAGACCAGATACATAACCGAATGTTAAAACACCTGCCGGAAGAGGCACGTATCTTTCTCCTCCGTATCTTCAACAAGATTTGGATGGAACATACCTTCCCTAGAACCTGGCGCGAAGCGATTATTATTCCTATTCCTAAAGAAGGAAAGGACAGGACAAAGCCGTCAACCTACCGTCCAATCTCGCTCACAAGCTGTATATGCAAACTTCTGGAGCGAATGGTGAATACGCGTTTGGTCTGGCACCTGGAACAGAGAAATCTACTTACCCCCATCCAATGTGGTTTCAGGAAGAACAGGTCAACCATGGACCACCTTGTCACCCTTACCACACAGATCTCCACTGCTTTCGTGCTACGTCAACACCTGGTAGCAATTTTCTTCGATATAGAGAAAGCATATGATACTACCTGGAGGTACGGCATTCTTCGCACCATCCATTCTTGGGGTCTTAGGGGCCGGCTCCCCCTTTTTTTAGTAGCCTTTCTTTCCTCAAGATACTTCCGCGTTCGCCTTGGTGACAGGGTATCCGCCAGCCACCATTTAGAAAACGGAGTCCCTCAGGGCTCAATTCTGAGTGTCACTCTGTTTGCCATCGCTATCAATAGTATAGCGTCGATAATCCGAGAGCCGGTGAAAGCATCGCTCTTCGTTGACGACCTTCGCCATTTTCTGCTCTTCCAAGAGTATTCAAGTGATAGAGAGACAATTACAACTTGTCCTCAACAAATTGCAGGAATGGAGTGATGCTACAGGTTTTAAATTCTCCGCATCAAAGACTAACTGTATGCACTTCTGCAGGATTTATCATCTTCATAACCACCCCGATCTTTTTCTTGGAAGCCATCTTCTACCTTTTGTGGACTCTGCAACTTTCCTTGGGCTTACTTTCGATAAGAGCCTAACTTGGCGAAATCATATACGTAAACTGAAGAGCCGATGTGTCTCACCTCTGAACCTCCTCCGCACCCTTACAGGCAGCTCTTGGGGAGCAGACCGTGTGTGTCTCTTGCGTTTGTATAGAACCCTCATCCGCTCTGTTTTGGATTATGGATGTATTGTATATGGGTCAGCGTCACCATCAACCCTCCGGCCATTAAACACCATTCACAACGCCGGTATAAGAATTAGTACAGGCGCCTACCGCACGAGTCGCATCGAATGCCTCTTGGCCGAAGCTGGAGAACCATCTCTGAGCCGAAGGCGAGATATTTTATTAGCCTCTTATGGGGCTAAAGTGTCGGGACTGGTTGACCACCCTTGTCGTCGTATAATCATCCACCCAAAGTATGAGTCCTCGTACAATCTTCGAACATCGTTACCCCATCCCCAGGTATTAGATTACGAAATCTTCTCCGGGAATTAAATGTAGAACTTCCCACCCCTGTGAGACCCACAAGTGACCGGATCCCTCCTTGGAAACTCCTCCTTCCCAGTATTGACTTCAGACTCTCCCATTTACCCAAACAAACTACTAGTCCTCTGGTTTACCAGAAGCAGTTTCTGGATATGAGAGAATCCTATCCGGATCATTTATTCTTATACACGGATGGTTCATCGTGCAGCGACGCGGTGGCATGTGGTTTTTACTGTATCAGGGCCACCAAATCATTTCGGCTTCACTCCAAGTGCAGTATATTCACTGCCGAAATGTATGCAATCTTTGAGGCCCTAAAATACATTGAATCAGCAACGTTGCGGCGAGTAGTTATCTGTTCCGATTCTCTCAGCTCTCTTCAAGCTGTCTCCCGTCCTTCGTCAGACTACCTGACTTTATCCGTTCAAAGCCTGATTCATCGTCTTTTGTCCCGCCGCTATGACCTGGTACTTAGTTGGGTCCCAGGCCACGTGAGTATCAGAGGGAACGAACTGGCCGACCAGGCGGCGAAATCAGCGACTCCTAAAACTCGTATCGACATCCCTTCTGTGCCATTGTCCGATGTTCAGGCTTTCTTGAAACGATCCGTGCTTCGAGCGTGGCAAACAGAGTGGCACAATAGCACTTTCAAACTAAGTGCGATTAAGAATTCTGTGTATCCCTGGCGCTCCTCATCACAGTCCTGTAGACGCGAGGAAGTTATTTTAACCCGTCTTCGCATCGGACACTGCCATTTCTCTCACGGTTTCATTCTTCGTAATGAAACTCCCCCCATCTGTGACTCGTGCCAGACTGTTCTTTCCGTGGAACACGTCCTGCTGTACTGTAGGAAATTTGTTGGCAGTCGACGAAGACATGACCTGGGCAACTCGCTACAAGTGGTGCTCGGGGATGACGATTCTGCGCTCTCAAAACTTTTTTGTTTTTTGAGAGAAAGCAGAATATACAATTTTATTTGAAAGAACAATGTTTTATGTTGTTTTTTGGCCCCTTTACAGCCAATTTTACGTTTTAAGATACATTTTACGCGCCCTTTTTCTATTTTCCTTCTGCCATTTCTACATGTATACTTTATGCAGAATTCGAGCCTCCTTTTTAGCCAATGTACATGCTTTTAAACAGTGAGTAAGTTACATATGCAACACTGAATATTCTTTTCTCCAAATACTCTGGCATGGGCGCAAATGACCACAGCAGTCGAAGCGCCCTTTAAAACCCTATTCAATCAATCTTTTGGCCATTCAGCTCGATGACAGTAGCTGCTGCACAATAGATAGCAAGGTGTATTTCCGTGAGGTCATCCAAGATTTTAGCATGTTGCTCCAATACATTATTCACCTTCTTTATTGTTTCCTTTGCTTTTTCAATGTTCTTCAGCACAGGGATGAATGGTCGTGCGGATGGTTCTGTACCACAGAAGTGTTCAATTAAGCTGTTGAACATGTCTGATATCTTTATATCCTGTGTATCGGTCTCGGGTGGATCATTGTAGGTGTTTTGGAGGACTTGTTCGCGTGGCTCTGTGTCTGGGCCAATTCCTTCTGGCTGGTGAAGCAGGCACCCAACTTCCCTTTAATGTTTCCTAATTTGGATCTCAGTTAAATAGCCGTGTTTGATAATTGCCTTCCATCTGTCAATTACATTCTGCTCATTCATGTACTCTGGATGTTTTCTACTATATTCGGCATGGAACAGGTGCCTATATCCTGGGAGCGGTTCATCCTGGCACTGGTTTACAAAATAAATGTACGCATTATATCTATATTCATTTCTTGAGTCCATTTTATTTTCTCAGTGTGTTCCCTTCTACGAGCGGTTCTCGAAAAGATAGAAGACAAGCCCGCAGAGGATGGGACAGTAAACCCTTGATCATTTTACTGAGCTCGTTGTCAACATTTAAATTAGAATTATCAATAGTTACAGATTTTTTGGCCAATGCGTGGCCATACCATTTTAAAACACAATAACCATTTAGATTCTTTCTCTGGCGTTAATCAAGTCTTTCATAATGACATGCTTGAAGAGCGTACTCGGAACCCATTGCTCGGTTCCTGTCGTAAATTTCACTGATACGATCTCCGTTGACTCTCAGATCTCCATTGACTCTCGGCGATCCGTCAGCTGTTCCGACGGCTCAGACGGAGGAAGTCCCCAAGCGGCCGTTTCCAGTAGTCCCGAAGGCCGCGGTCGCTCGCCACAAGTAGCGGGAGCAGACATCTATAGAACGGCCTTCACCCGCCACACGTCACACTTTAAGTCTTTTGACGCGTAGACAAATCTTTCAAAGAGTGCAGCAGGTTTTAATAGCTCACGGAACCAGATTCCGGTAATCTCAATCAAAAGAGTTCAATAAAAAGTTCTGTACTCAATTTTAAGCGGGTTCGGATCAAGCTCTTTAGCAAAGATTTGCATAAATGCGACTTCACGCGCCAGCGGTGTATTATGCAGCAACAACACATACAAAAACAAACAAACAAACGTGACTTTCCGCGTCACTGTTTCAACTCTGATGACAACGCATATAAATCACGATCTTCCGAGCTTGCGGCATCAGCTACTGGCCCTCAACTCCGAACAAGTGTCATAAAAAGCGTTAATTCAAGTCTCAGACGAAATGTCTCACACGAAGTCTTTCATCAAGTGAACTGCACACCCGAGGAAGTCCTCCTAGGACGCCCGACAAGAATCTCCCCGCTCTCATTTTCCCCTCCTCTCAAACCTCGAGGATCCCAGATTCCTCCCTTCTATTAACATTTTGAATCACTATTGGTCTGAAAGCACTGCGTCGTAAGAAATTCCGAGCCAATCACCGAAGGATTCTGGAAATTTCCGATATCTCCATTTCACTCTTCCAAAATATTCATACCTGGCAAAAATACTCAGCTGCGCTTTTAGTCAACGTCGGTGGACCTATTTATTTCTTCGTCGTAATATTTATCTATCACATCCGCGGACTTTTTCACTTACTCAGGATTGGGCATGTGGGTAGCGGAGTGGGTTGGGAGAGGGCGGGCCTGTGCTCGGGCGGACTGCGGGACATACATGAACAAGGGAGGGGTCGGAGGTTACCCGCGCGACTCCGGCGTGCCGGTGCGCGCCGTGAATTCCGGGGGGGGGGGGAGGAGGGCGCCAGCCACGTTGCGCAGTCGAAAGTCCTGTGATGGGATGCATTATCAGATTTCTTAGAAAAATGATGTCCAGGGATCACTTATCTCACAAAGGAATTAATTGTCTCCAATGAAGTGATAGGGTGGTGACAATTTTAATTCTCATGATTGTTTGAAACATCTAAAAATTCTTCTAATCCTTTGATAATTAAGGTAAGAGGTATGTTGGGATACTTTGAAATAACATCTAATGGAATGCACTCATAATCAGATGGAATATGTATTGATTGTAATTGTGCAAGAAGATCAGAACTTTTTTGTTCACTTGATGAGTCTGAAGAATAGATTTAAATTCCTGATTGAGAAATTTTCTGGATTGATTCTGAGATGATCCAATTGAGAGATGATGACTGGCGTTATCAGAAGAAGGTGCTTTGTGAATTTTCAAAAAACTGTATGCACAGAGTATTACTGTTGGTAGGATAAATCTTTTTAAATGTTTCTAAAAAATAAATTTCAAATTCTTCCATAATTTAACTATTTCCTGAAGTTCCTTAACAAAGCTGGGTATTGTTTCTTTCTAGTGATAAATATTTATCAATTTCTTGTTCTCCTTGGGTTCACAGAACTTGTTATGGTGTCCATTTCCTTCTTTGTTTTCCTCTGTATCTGTAGTCCACTGCAAGTGCTCAAGTGCTGGTAGTCTAGTGTTTGGCATCCTTCCTAGATGTTCACATTATCTCTTCCTATTTCTTTCCAGTTTCTTCAGCAAAACAATGGTATATCTGCCAATACCTTTCTTGTCTCAGTATTGACATGTTTATCTAAAATTGTGTTGCCAAGAGTGTTTCTCATGAATTTCATTTCAACCACTTGGATTCTGAAGTTATCTTTCTTTGATGTTACTCTTGCTTTGTCTCCATACATTTGCACTGATATATCTATTGTATTAAAACATTTTACTTTTTGTCTCTCTCCTTGTTCTATTTTTTAAATATGTATTGTACCAGGCATAGTTCTAAATTTATTTAATTGTTTGTCTAAATCAACATCTCTCTCAAATATCTTGTTGTAACTTGAATATTTGAAATATTATACATGTTTCATACATGTTTTCAAGTATTGTACACTTTTTCATACATCATAATTTTTGACCTCACTGGGTGTTTTCCGTGGTTTGTCATAGTTTTAGTTGTTTTTTGGGGAGGGGGGTAAATTTTTTAAGTCCGTGTTCTGTTGCACTTTGGCGTAGTTTATATGCTGCTATCTACATTTCGTCTTAAGTGTCTTGTATTATCTCTATGTCATCTGCATATGAAATAGAGTTTAAAAACATTTTAAAATAGATTCCTTGGTCTGCATACCACCTCCTCCCGCCACTTCCTCTCTCTTCTGCTTGCACAGTCTATACTTCTCTTGTTCTTTGACTCAATTACTGGCCATTTTATTTGTTTGGGTTTTAATTATGAAAGTCCAAATGTAGTTTCTATTTATCTTGTGCTCATACTTACAATATGAATGTAAAGAGATATTTAATTTCCTCAATTTCTTTGTGACTAAGGGATAACATTTATTTTACTTTGTTGTTAATAAAGACCAGATTCCCATGTAACTATATCTTTTCTTTGCTAACTTGAAACTATTACAGAAATTTGACAGAAAACTATGATGAAACTTTGACAGAAATTTGAATTTTGAAACTATTATGTTAGCACTTGTTTTAATTTGCATGAAATTGCACATTTTGATGATGCTGCCTGAGAATTGCACATTTTGAGGGTTTACTGGATGAATTTGCAAGAATCATAGTTTTTTTGCATAAAATATAATTCTTCTATTATCAACTTGTTTTAATTTACATTTCTTAAAGGTTTCATTTAAGAAAACATTTTTTATGACTTAACCCAGCAGTGCATTCGGGCACACTGTGAAACCTGAGTGCCATCCCGTGGAGGTGGGTTGGTCCACGTCCTGACGGGGCGATGCAGAGAAGGCTCTCAAGTGTTCCTTTCCCCATTTTTTTCATCGTCTTGCTTTTCATTTCATGTCACGTATATTCTTTTCACTCCTTTTTCTTCCTCACTGGCCTTCTCTGTATGCTGAACGCTCACCCATGTGTTTGCCGTTCATGGCGACCAGTGTCGGAGGGAATGTGTGTCCTGGCAGTTGAGAGACCTGTTTGTTTCCCAACTAGTCCTGGTGCTACGTTTTTTTGGCTTGCACTAAGGGGTACGTCTACGTATTTTTGGGGAACATTCCTTGTAGGTGTCAATACACTCGCTTTGGCCTCGGACTCTTCTAGACGGGCGGTCGGGAGCTAACCCACTCCCGATCAATCGGCTCGGACTAGGTCTTGCACTGAACTCCAGGATGAGCGGGGGGATCCACGGCGGTGCAGCGCTGTGACATTCCCCTACTGTATCTCCATGTCAGCCCTGGCACCCCAGTGGGGTGTCCCCTTGTTGGACTCCATGGTGGGTGGGGAGCACGGAGATGAACGTATGTCCATCTCATGGATACTCAACAACCCCCCCTGCCCTCTTCTGCAAGGAAGAGATGTGACAGAACAGTTGATCTAAATAGCTTCTTCCTCCGGGAAGAAGATAAATCAAGGAAGCCTCGGTTTCTCTTGATGTCTTGCTCTGAAAGTGAGAAAACTTTTAAAAGTGTTAGTGCGGTCCGCCTTGCGCGAGCAATTGAGGAGAGTTTTGGAAAGCTTCAAGCGGTCGTGCGACAAACAAATGGTACAATTCTCTTTGAAGCGCGCACCGACGAACAAATAGAAAAGATTTTAAAAACTAAGCAGATTGCCGGCCTCCAAGTGGAAGTGACCACTCACCCACCCTTAACCTATGTAAGGCCCGCAACAGACTGCACCGAGGAATGCGTTGCGAGAAATGTGTGACGAGAAATGTGGAAATAAGCCGGCGAGGCTGCGTCCACACACTACAAAGAGGTTATTCGATGTCTCGAAATGCCTTTATGCGCCACAAGCCGAGAGTGATGGCAGCAGTTTTAGCTATGAGATCATCTGAGTCCCATTTCTTGTTTATTAAATGCTCTTATGCAATTTTTACTCGTGATATCCTTGTTTTGTTACAATAATCGTAAACCATTTGTTTAACGAGTTCGAATTACCTAGAGAGAAACACACTACTACATTGCATATAAATCATTATTTAATGTTAAAAACAAGAAGTTAAGTGACGTATAAGGGAGAAGTTGTACATCAGCAAATTTTCTTGAACACCGTAATCTCTACCACGCTCTGGTTTACTATATTTGTTGGTTGAATAATGAATAGATAATGATAAAATAATTCATAATAAAATTCACAATTAATAAATTCATTCATAAATACCAATTAAGAAAAGTAATAAATTAATTCAATTCTTTCAAAATACCCTTTCAAGTTTCTTGCTTCAAATTTTTATTTGTATATTACTCATTATGGGCGGATTTCACACAAATAAGAATATCTTCCATACAAGTTTTTACGTGTTCATTTTCCGTTTGAAGAGAAAATTCAAGAAACAAAAACTGGTAGTTTATCGCATCTTTTACTGCCAAACGTTACAACCTCACTCAGTTCTTGCACTGTTTGGTGTTTTCCTGCGGCAGCGAACGCCCAAATGTCGTATAACAAGTGAAAGAGTAGAAATGTGTCCGAGAAAACTCGCTCGCCGACCGACTCGAGCGAGGAACTCTTTCGCCTCCGCAGAGGCGAACGAAGAAACTCTTTCAGGTGTGTGGGGGTCCATAAGAGTCCCTTGTTTCGATTTTCCACATTTGTCGTCGCACATTTCTGGAAACACATTCCTCGGCGTAGTCTGTTGCGGGCATAAGGGAGTGGTCAACCATGAAGACTTTGCGTCTGAAAACGAGGATGAACTTCTTTCCTTTTTCAAGAGCTACGGTGTAACGGAGGTGTATAGGATCAGGAGGAAGGAGAATGGGAAAGAGATCCCCACTTCTACCTTGATCCTGACGTTTAATCTCCCTTCTCTCCCAGAGTATGTTAGCTGTGGTTATTATAACCTTCGCGTGCGGCAATATGTGCCGAACCTCCTGCGCTGCTTTAAGTGTCAGAGGTTCGGTCATACACAACAAAGGTGCATGGCCGTAAGCCCTGCTTGCGCAAAGTGCGGTAATTCCGCGCATGATCCCAACCCTTGTTCATCACCAGCCCGCTGTGTTAAATTGTGAAGGAGACCATGCGGCCAACTCTAACAAGTACCCCACATATCTGAGAGAGAGGGCGATTCAAAGGATTAGGGTGACGGAGAAGGTATCTTTTCCGGAAGCGAAACGCCGATACCTGGTGAAGAACCCTGTGGATCTCAGGCGTTCTTTTCTAGCACTCTGGCGAACACGGTCAAAGCGACGAGCATTCAGTCTTCTCCTGCTACTCCCCCAGTAGCGAACTTTTGTTGCCAGGTATCCCCAGTGGACTTCCCTGAGGAGACATCGCCTCTGCAAGGTGGGAAAATAATAATCCCCACAAAATACAAAACACCACCCAAGAAGGAAAAACAAAGACAGAACAAGAATCCACTTCTCAGCCGCGCAAGAAGGCTGATGTCACACGGCCTACTGGCCTGGACAAGAAAAATGATAGATCCTCCAAACTCCGACCACCTACCCCGACTCCTGAAACTCGCTCTGAGCGATCTCTCAGCCTGTCGAGCAGTGGGCAGGAGGAGTCTGCCTCGGAGGAAACTTCAGCCGGGGTGGACACTCGCTCCTTCGGGCGGCAGAGGCGAAAAAAGGAAAAGAAGAAATCCTCTTAACTTCTTAAACAACGGCTCTCCTATCCTGGAATCTGACGGATTTTCTCTCCGACGGGACGAATTAAAACTCTTATTGTCCCGTTATACACCATCAATTTTCTGCTTACAGGAAACGCATCTTTCTCCACCACGGTCCATACACTTTCGCGGTTTCACTCCTTATAGGGTTGATGTCGATGACGGCCTCCGCGCTCACGGTGGAGTTACTACTTTGGTCCAGGATTCGCTGCATTCTGCAGAAATCCCTGTTCACACCGACCTTCAAACAGTTTGTGTGCAGGTATATCTGCCGTCCCTCTCACTCACCGTATGTAATATCTACATTCCCCCAAGACAAACGGTGTCGGTTGATGACCTTCTAAGTCTAATAAACCAATTGCCCACACCTTTCTTGGTTGTGGGTGATGTAAACGCCCACAGCCCTCTTTGGGGTTCCTCTCGTACGTGTCAAAGAGGTGCTATTTTGGAATCTGTCATCGACACCATCAATTTGGCTATTCTCAACACTGAGGAACCAATTCATTTTGCCGTAGCTACGAATTCTAGCACGGCTATTGATGTAGCCCTTTGCAGCTCTTCACTTGCTACTGCTATGCGGTGGACCATATTAGAAGATCTTTATGGAAGCGACCATTACCCCACGATTGTCCACATTGATCATTTTCGCCGTAGTTGTGCATGGCCCCCTCAATGGATCGTGCGACGAGCTGACTGGTCGACATTCCAAAATAATGTTAACCTGTCAGACGGTCCCTTCGGAAATGTGGATGAAATGACAGAACATTTTAATAGCACTGTACTCGCTGCTGCTTCCATCGCAATTCCAAAGGCAAGTGGTAAACCGCGACACCCTTTCGTTCCGTGGTGGAATGAGAACTGCTCGAGAGCGGTCAGTGCTCGAAAAAAGGCACTGGCACGTCTCAGACACTATCCAACAGTGGATAACTTAATCGAGTATAAAAGATGCAGAGCGAAGGCTAGAAGAACTATCTTAGAGAGCAAAAATGCATCGTGGAGAGCGTACGTGTCATCTCTCAATTGTCACACGCCACCACGCCTGGTATGGAGAAAAATTCGACAGATAAGAGGACACTCTTTACCAAATACGGTGCCAGGTCTCCTGAAAAACGGAGAAATGATCACATCTCCAGATATGATTGTAGAGGAACTCGCCGCGCACTATGAAGCCATATCAAGTTCGGCGAACTACGCTCCTGACTTTCTTTTGATCAAAGAAAGGATGGAGAGCCGTCCGTTGGATTTCTTCTGCAGAGCGTCTGAAGATTACAACACACCTTTCTCCATATCGGAACTGCGCTCTGCTCTTGCATTGGCCAGACGAACTGCCCCAGGTCCTGATGAAATACACAACCTAATGTTACAACATCTTCCTGATGTGGCGATGCAATTTCTCCTCCGACTTTATAATCGCATCTGGGAAGAGCACACCATCCCTGCTGTATGGCGAGAAGCCATAGTTATCGCAGCTCTGAAGGAGGGAAAGGATCGGTCGCTGTCATCGAACTACCGACCTCTCGCTCTCACCAGCTGCGTTTGCAAAGTGCTGGAACGGATGGTAAACCAGCGCTTGGTCTGGACCTTGGAATGCAGAAACCTACTCGCACCAATTCAGTGCGGTTTCAGGAAACACCGGTCAACCCTTGACCATCTCGTCGCTTTTGCAACGGAAATTTCAACCTCGTTCGTTCTGAGACAACACCTTGTCGCCGTACTATTCGATATAGAAAAGGCGTATGACACCACTTGGAGGTATGGCATTCTGCGAACCTTGCACTCGTGGGGATTCAGGGGGAAGCTCCCCTTATTCCTCCAAAATTTCTTATCGGACAGATCTTTCAGAGTTCGCATTGGTGACAAACTGTCTAACAGTCACCCCCTTGAAAACGGCATCCCCCAAGGCTCGGTGCTAAGTGTCACTCTGTTTGCCATAGCCATAAATAGTATAGCGTCGGTCGTGAGGGAACCTGTGAAGGCATCGCTGTTTGTAGATGATTTTGCCATTTTTTGTTCATCCAGCAGCATAAGTGTGATCCAGAGGCAACTGCAACTGGTGCTCAACAAGCTGCATGAATGGAGCATGTCGACAGGTTTCAAGTTCTCACCTACTAAATGCACTGGAGTGCACTTCTGCAGAATATACCATTTGCATAGCGATCCAACCCTGTACTTGGGAGGAAATCAGCTTCCATTCACTGACTCTGCCAGGTTTCTGGGGCTGACTTTTGACAAGTCCCTCATGTGGCACTCTCATATCCGCACATTGCAAACCAGAAGCATCTCCCCCCTCAATCTTCTTCGAATGCTTAGTGGCACTTCATGGGGAGCCGACCGCATTACCCTACTGCGGTTATACAGAGCACTCATTCGCTCAGCATTGGATTACGGTAGTGAAGTGTATGGTTCTGCAGCTCCTTCCACCCTTAGACCCATCAACAGCATACACCACGCAGGTATTCGCCTCTCAACAGGCGCGTATCGCACCAGCCGAATTGAGTGCATTCTAGCTGACGCTGGGGAGCCATCCTTAATAATAAGGCGAGATATTCTATTGGCGTCTTATGGTGCTAAAGTGTCAGGACTCTTTAATCATCCTTGTCGCCGAATAATCACTCGCCCAAAATATGAATCTTCTTATATTCTTCGAACATCGCTACCCCAGCCCCCAGGCATTCGATTGCAAAATCTTTTGCGGGGACTTAATGTCGATCTTCCCACTCCTGTGAAACCCCCGAATGACCTGATTCCCCATTGGAAACTCCTTCTCCCCAATATTGACCTCAGACTCTCCAATCTTTCCAAACAAATTACTAGTCCTCTGGTTTACCAGAAGCAGTTTCAGGGTAAGAGGGAAGCCTATCCGGATCATCTATTCTTGTACACGGACGGGTCATCGCACAACGACGCAGTGGCGTGTAGTTTTCATTGCATTTGGGCCACCAAATCATATCATCTTCATTCACAGTGCAGTACATTCACTGCTGAAATGTATGCAATACTCAAAGCCCTAAAGTACATCGAGTCAACGACGTTGCAGCGAGTCGTTCTCTGTTCTGATTTTCTCAGTTCTCTTCATGCTGTCTCCCGGCCTTCGTCAGACTACCTGACAAAATCGGTTCAAAACCTGATTCATAGTCTCATGTCCTGCAACTATGACCTGGTTCTTAGTTGGGTTCCAGGCCATGTGGGAATCACAGGGAATGAGCTGTCAGATCTGGCAGCGAAATCAGCTACTCGTAATACTCGTATCGACATTCCTGCTGTGCCATTGTCCGATGTTAAGGCTTACTTGATACGATCTTTGTTTAGAGCGTGGCAAACAGAGTGGCACAATACTGCTTTTAAACTAAGTGGGATAAAGAATTCTGTAATTCCCTGGCGTTCCTCATCTCGCTCCTCTAGGTGTGAGGAAGTAATTTTAACCCGTCTTCGAATTGGACACTGCCATTTTTCTCACGGTTTCCTCCTTCGAGGAGAAACTCCTCTCGTATGTGACTCATGCGGGATGGTTCTGTCTGTGGAACACGTCCTCCTGAACTGTAGGAAATATTTTGGCAATCGACGAAGACATGGCCTGGGCAACTTGCTAAGGGAGGTGCTTGGGGATGACGATTCCGCGCTCTCAAAACTTTTTGCTTCTTGAGGGAAAGCGGAATATATAATCTATTTGAGAGA
>JAHLJT010008446.1:188163963-188205030 GCA_031308135.1 Acheta domesticus
TTGAAGCTCATTTTCACAAAAAAATGTTTGAGTTTTCAAATACTTTATTTAGAAGTTATTTGAAGCACTTACACTTCACAAATATAATAATGTTTACAAATTGCTGGTAATGTGCATATTAAATAGTGAGAGCTCTTCAAAAAAATTACAATATGTAATTTTGAAAAAAACAAAAAATAACTCAAATAAACTTACGCTGTACTAAAGAGTGTAATTACCACTATCCGTTACAAAAGTTTGAAGAAAAATTGCAGCGATATATGAGAAAATGCGTTTGAAGCGTTTACTGAAAAATGCGAAATTTGAGCTACTTTTCACAGAAAACGGTTGTGTTTTCATAAACTTTACTTGACATTATTTAAATCACATGTACTCGTTTAATATAATAATGTGAAAAAATAGCGCTAATGTAAATATTATCGGACGTTGAGAAACATGTGAAAAAATTTACATTTTTGAATTTTTGAAAAAAAAACAACGTACTAGAGCAATATGGTTTTTATTCATCTGATAGAGTATATTTACCACTGTCCCTACCCAAAAGTTTAAGAAAAAATTGGAGCCATTTGGGAGAAAATCTAGTTTTTGGAATTTTTTAAAATTGCACATATTGCACGCAATATTGCACGAAAACTACTAAAATTTTGAAAAACATTTACATGACCTTTATGAAAGAACTCAATATGCAGAACAAATTTTATTTGAAGAAAAAATCTGTATCTTCAATTTTGTAGTTGGAGAAGACACCGAAAAAAAAAATCAAACTTTCACAATTTTCGAAAATTCAGAGTTATCCATGAAAATCGGACCTATGCCACCTTAATAAATGTATTTTACTCTATTCATACAAGAAATTTAAAGAAATATTTGGAGACGTTTTGAGAAAATTTTGAAAATCCTCGGGGGTCTTCATATAAAGTACCCTCAAATTTTAAAGAATCTTTTCAAAAATCTCAAAGCTTCGACTAGAACCAGATCGACCGGGGAATATCCATTTTGGAAGAAATCGTATATATGGTTTAGGCACTAGCAATGTTCACAGACGGACAGACAGACGGACGTTTTCCTTTCAATTGGTTTTTCGGTATCAAGGGCCTAGAAAACAGGGTTTCTGGCTACACCACGTATTAGGGGATTTTTTTCTTAATTTAGCAACTGGTTTTATCCACTTTTTCGTTTTCACGGCCCGGCAATGAATTTTTTCCGCCGAAAATTGGCCATTTTTTCGCTCAGCATTACATAACTTTCCCTATACTACGTATATCACGCCGTGTATACGTACGTATACGGGAAAGTAAAAATAGAATATATGGCAATTCCAAGAAGGGTAATGTTTGACAGAACATTTGTAACCATTTTCCCCATTATGAAACTGAATACAAGAGATCAACGCGCAAACCCTGACGATATGTTACGGACAATCATAAGATTATCATGGGTATTGTGAAATATAATGCAAAGGGCTTTATATTTTTATACGATGTCGTAAACGACTGTACATTCTTGTCAGACATTTGAGCAGAAAAATAATCATGATTTTTCAAGAACAATATTTTTATGCTTTAATAGAATCGTCTTGTTCAATTAAATGTAGTTAATGAAAAAAATGTGTACTGCTGTCATCATCAAACAAAAACAATTCATAGTACAATTCATAGAACTGGAAAAAATATTCATAGAACTGGAAAAAAACAATTCACAGAACTGGAAAAACTATTATATATACCTATTTCATAATTTTGTTTAGCACAACTCTAAATTTGTTATTACGTCGTAGCGAGTTACGCGAGTTACATTATAGCCCTACAAGCAATTATAATACTTGGTGTCCAAATCTAATATGTATAATTCATTGTAGTTTCTTATTTCGCCTTGTCATATACCGACAACAAACTTTTGCAATATAATACAAAAGCCAATAGTACTCGAACTGTACATGACCGTCACTTTCTTGCCGATTACTCTTTAAATTTACGCTCTATCTTTCGAATTGCGTATTCTGATTGGTGGTCCCCACTCCTAGAGTGAGTCTCATCCCCACCCTTCATCGATTTTCGCTTTTGCACCCGAGTTGCCCGCGCGCAGCTCCTGACGTCAGTGAAAGTGCCAAATGCTGTGCAGGTCTGCTATTTGCTAACTTTCTCCAGTCTTGTAAGTGGTGCGTAAAGATCTGAAGAAATGTTGAGTACTTCTGACGAACTCCAGTCTTGCTTAATAATACAAAGGTAGGAAAAATAACTTTGTCGTCTGTGGCTTTGACTCTCACAAACGACTGGCGAAACCCTTAGGGCCCCTTCCGAGTAGACACTCAGCAGCGCTACCGAGTGACGCGACTGATAGCAAAGCATTCCGCGCCGCGCCACCACTAGGAAAGCATCGTCTCTTATATTATTTCAGTAGTATACCTTCCCTTTGCGGCTCTTTAACAAAGCACAAAAATGTTTATTTATTTTAATCGTAATCGCTTTGTGATTATTGTAGTACTTTATTGGGATTGTTTATTCGTGGAGATCGACAATTCGTCCCCAGAACTCATTCCAAGTCCCAATAACCAAGAATTAGGAATCATAGCTACTTGCCGCACTCAAAGATAGCGTTAGTAGTGCTCAAGGGCCCGGCCTGCGTGGGCCCCAAAGCGGTAACTTCACTCCGTTTACAAGGTCAGCGGCCTTTCGTACTGGGCGCGACCACTGCTTGCTGATTTTAGCAGTCCGAGGGGCCCGCAGGTGCCCGCACTAGCGGGCCCTTCTCAGAGAAACGGCTGTCTGAGTGCACGGTTTCCAAAGTGCACCTGAAAGTTCTGCGCGCTGTAAGGTGAACACAGTGGATTCATTACACCATTTTCCGTTTTCTTCACTGAGACTTGAGAAAAAAAATGATTTTAAACTGTTAAGAGCACATCGACTGAGTGACTTTTCATTTACACAAGTTGGTTGAAAGAAGAAATGAACATTCTGTAATTCGTGATTTCAGAAAAAAATTATGGTTCCCTGTGAGTGAAGGAAAAGCTTATTTTGCTTTTATTGCTTATAATTTGATGGTGAGTGGTTGTGGACGACAGTAGGCTGTAAGGATTTGAAACATTTGAGGGAAAATGATAAAAAACACGAAGAAAGTGCGCTGTATTTAGAAAACGCTTGTAAATTTAAACTTTTGGAACCATGAACATTGTTGCACAGATTGATTCGTCGGTCAAATTTCAGTCTAGAAACATAATGAACAAGTCGCAATAAATAACATATTTTAGGTCGAGTGATAGAGTGTTTAAAATTCTGTGATACTCATGAACTAGCATTGAGAGGGCATGATGAATCTGAACATTAAAAAAAACCGCAGAGGCGGGATTCAGGGGGGGCAAGGGGGGCAACCGCCCCCCCCCAATCTTGGGACAAATTAAAAAAATATATTTAATTTTATTTCGCGGATCTTCAAATGTATATATAAAAGATTTACTTGTTTCTGTATTTTGAGAAAAAAAATAATAATAATAAGATAATAATAATGATAATGATAATAATAATAATTAAGCGAACAATAATTTTATTAACCTGAGCTAATAACATATATTAATAAATTGGTGAACTTTAGTTCAGTATTATAAAACGCGCGGGACAATGTTCAGCCATAGCCCGCTAGTATGCCTAACAGCCGCAGCCACTACTATATGCTCTCTGGCCGCGGCACTTCGCCGATCCTTATGGAAGCCAGCGAACGGACGAAGTTTCACATTGTGGCCGCTGGAGCGCTGGTCGCCGACCATTCGCGAGACCTTCGGGCCGTTTTAATGCATAGGGAAATGCCCGCATTTCGGACCATTTTGGTCACTTACTGTGATATGAGGCATTGCAAACTCGTGTTGGTGGTAATATTAAACAATACTGAAATTATATTTCACTGTGCAGTTTGCTTAAAGAAATTGTGGAGTGAATGCTTCAAATTAACCCTCAAATACATAGCATGCGTGAAATCTACTTGGTTAGTGAGCTAGTAGTGATTCTTGACATATAAAATACAATATTTATTCTTAATTATTTCTGATATTTACTTGTATATTTAGGTATTTAAAGAAAACTATAAAGCACATGTCTTTAAGGTTTTTAAAGACAATGGATGAAAACGAAAAAAATATAAAACTATTATTTTATCAGTTTTATACTATCTATTTTTATATTTTCAAACTGTATTTATTCTTTAATCTATATTACACGCTCGAAAAGTAAAAATTCAAAATAGAAGTATTCGTGAAAAAATAATCGCTAAATAACTGGAAGAAACTAGTTATAAAACGGACGACGGGCGCTGTTATAAATAAATGCTGACGCTGCTGTAAATAATACTCAGGAATGTTCACTCAAAAAAAGTACTCCAAATCACTATTGCCCTGGTAAAAACGTTCTCACCTAGAGATAGTCATAAAATTACTTTCGACTAGCGAAATTCATATTGGCGCTCTCATGGAGGTACAAGAAAAAACTAGAGATTTTCAATGAGAGCAACTAAAGTACAATGTAGACATTATTTCTAATTCTTTGCGTAGTACGCTTCCAAATTCCACAACAATGATAGAACAATAAATCAAACATCAGAAATAAAAATCAACAAACAGACATCTCGTGATATCCAATGACGTTTATGAGAAAATGTGTCACTTTTTGATTGACAAGTGTTACAATACGAGAAATACCCAAAGCTGCCTCAAACGATCATTCCCAGTACATGGAGCCAGTATGTTTTTATTGAACGTAAACAAAATTGTTGTGCTATTTGTGAGTGTTTTTCAAGATTTGTTTCAAATTTTGAGAATAAACTGAATTGTTGGGTTGCCGAAGTAAGGGTTACATATTTTATTAACGTTCAGAAACATCAAGAATGTATGTGAATATTTATTTACAATGTGAAGATAATTAACATGGGTGGTTATTAAATAAATAAACAAATCATTCTCATCTTTAAATAACCCTGAAGGTTATATGTGGTAGAGCAATTTATTGTGAAAGCTGTACCACAACTTCCAAGGTTTATTGTGAAAAGAAACCTTCAAAAATATATTAAGCCAGCTTTGCAAAGATACAGTTTCCTTGCATGTGACGAGAGCGCAGATTTAATAACGCTCATTGACATAATTTGTGAACATTTTTTATCAGAGGTCGTGAAGAACATCGCTGCTGTTACTAAAGAAGTAATGGAGATGCCTAAATACTTGAATTTAAAGCCTGTAAATCGAAAAGTTCTGTGTTTGTAATGCGTATCTCCGTATATTTGCATGCAGCAGCAGATCGAGGAATGGTCGGCGAGCAGCGCGCCAGCGGTCAGTAGCGGAGCGTTTAGCTATAACAAGGAGGACCTTGGATTTTAGGACAAATGCCGATTCAGCTGTGGAAGTGAAAAATAATTGCAGATGTTTACGAATCATGAGAGAATAGATCTAATGAAAGCGTCTAATAGTGCCTAAATGTTCTAAAAGGGCGGTTGATGCCTATTTTAATGTTTTCGCCAAAAACTGCTTAAAACAAGTGATTTTGAAGAACGATCATATATTAAAGGCTCAATTTTGAAATTCGTTTCATGGAAACGCAAAAACTTTTTAGAAATGCAAGTATTGCGTGATCGAATATGCAATCGACATCGAACTGAAATCTTTCACCCAAAATACCGAACAAAAGGAGCCCTGCAGGTCAACATTATTAAGATGTTTCATGCTCGTCTCCGATCTGCACGCACTTCTTAGGCAATTGCACCCATTCCTGGTGCAGCTGCGCTGTTGACAGGTTTAGGCTTATCGCCGCAGCGGGTCGTCTGCGAAGTCCGGAGGAGGAAAGACAGGGCAGGCAAAAGCCTTCTGTCGGACAGGCGTAGATTACAAAAAAAGGCCAATGGTTAAATGAGTCGTGTGGGGTGAGACGAGTGAAGAAGTTTCATAAGTGAGCACGAGAAACGTAACTAAATTTGTTTGCTCCTATAAATCTGTCAGTGAAAAGTGCATTTTAAGCCTTCAAAATGATTTTAATAGATAAGACAGTCTTTTTGTAGAAAATATTGATTATGTACTACACTGCTAATTATGAAAGTGAATAAAATGTGCTTATAGTCTCTCTCCTAAATGTAAAAATACTTTTCCTGCATAATGCAAATAACCTAATTTAATCCTTTTGAGATCATTTCTAGATGCCAGAAATATAACTTTTTCATGTCTATTTTTTGCCTGGCTTAGTCATTCTTTAACTTATTGTAAGTGCCTAAAACGTTTTTAATGCCTATTAGTGCATAATTTCGTAATTTTGTTGCCTATTTTAGGTGCCTAAATCAAATCTTTTTTGTGAGTGGTCTAGTCATTACACTCAAATTTTATCTCTGAAAAAGAAAGGGTATTTTCCCGTTTATTATAGATATAGATAGAGGTAAAGGTGATGATATGAGTGATTTATATAATATGAGCTCCCTTGTTATCTTTTCATACATAGCAACTATTCTAGAAGGAACGCTTTTAACTAGTTTAATAATTATTTTTGCCATCAGTGTGGTAAATGCTCTGTGGTTCACTGTAAATGAGAACTGATGTGAAACAGAGGTGTTCGTGTTTTCTCGGTTCTAAAAGCTTTGGAAGGCAAGTTTTTAGCTTTTAACTTTAGTTTGAGTTCGCTTAGACCGATTCTGATTCTTAACGAATGAAATACAATATGTTTTAACACCTTTGACTGCCATGTGTGTTAATCTCAGAATTACGCTGCCAGGCTACGCCCGTTTTTTTCGCTACTCTAAATTGGATAAGTTGTGCATCGTAATTATACATGTGGCCTCTCCTTGCGGGAGAAATCTATAGCAATTTGATACTTATGGCAGTCTTCAACATTGTTTTTATGCATGCCATCTGTAATTTCGAACTATCAAAGACCGGTTTTAGTTTGCAGAATTTTAATACTGCGATGGTTGTAAAATGAGCCCCGAACGATGGTACGTATATGAGCCCCAAACTTAAACTGGCACTACAACTTGTGTTCGTTCTATTTTTTTTTAGATGCCACCAAGGATCTAGGGCCAAAACAAAAAGGAACTAGTGGAGCTACGCAATCGCACAGACTTTCTAGTTAGTTTCCTCATTTCTTTGGTCAGGGCTAACTTTTCGGTCGTGCCCCATCCTTTTGCAAGCTATCATCTATCGCCGCCCGAACATTTTTTTACAGTTGCACAATTTATCGGTTTCCTAATGGCAGAATTGAAAAACTACTTAAAGAATGTTATTGAAGAGTAAACCTTCGTCCTATATGAAAATTTTCGTTGAAAAATTTGGTGCCGTTTTTACGAAAATGGCGTTGAAGTGTTACTGTAAATGCGAAATTTGAAGCTCTTTTCTCACAGAAAATACAGCGTGAGAGATATTTTAAAAAAAATGCATTTGTGTAATTTTTGAAGAAACAAAATAATACAGCAAAATGAATTTTCTGTCATCTTAAAGAGTGTAATTAGCATTATGCACCCAAAAAGTTTGAAGAAAAATTTGGAGTTGTTTCTGCGAAAATGGTGTTTGAGTGTTTCTGAAAATGCGGAAATTTGAGCTCGTTGAGTTTTCCAGAAACTTTACATGACATAATGTAATGCACATGCACTCATAAATGCAATAATATGAACAAATCGCATCTAATGTAAATATTAACGACGTAAGAGACAAGTGAAAAAATACATTAGTGTAATTTTTGAAAAAAACGACAACCAAAGAATAGAGCAAAATTGCGTCTACGTCATCTTATAGAGTACATTTAACACTATCCGTCCAAAAGTGTAAAGGAAAAATCTAAAACCGTTTTAGAGAAAATATTTTTGATATTTTTTTTAATATTTCACATATTGGACGCAATTTTGCGCGAAAACTAATAATATTTTCAAAAAAAAAATGTTCATGACCTAAACGAAAGAACTAATTATGAAGAAAACATTTACATGAAAGAAAATTCTCTATCATAATTTTGTAGTTGTAGGAATACGCCGAAAAAATATCAGTCTCTTGCAACTATCAAAAATTCAGATTTATCAGTGAAAATCAGACTTATGCCGTCTTTATACATGTATTCACTCTTTTGTTTTACAAGAAATGTAAAGAAAAGATTTGGAGCCATTTTTGAGAAAATTTTGAACATGTCCCGAGAAACTTCATGTAAAGTACCCTCAAGAATTAACGAATGGTTTTCAAAATCGCAGAGCTTCAACTCAGGCCAGATCGACAAGGGTTTATTCAGTTTGGAAAAATTCGTACCCATAGTTTAGGGCGCTAGTGTTGTTCACATACCAGACGGACGGATGGACGTTTTGGAGGGGAAACAAATTTCGGCATCAGGGGACACCCAAAACGTGTATTTCCGTCGAAATCTCGAAATCGATTTTCCGCAAGATTACATAACGTTTGAATACTACGTATATTACTCTGTATAGACGTACGTATACGAGAAAATAACTAGTGCTACAGAATGGCGCAGACTTTTTCGTATTAGTTAGTTTTCTAATTTCGTTGGTCTGGGAAAACTTACATTGTCCCACCCTTTTGCCACCTACCATCTATCTCGGCCCAAAGTACATTTTTCAAAACACAATTGTCCGATGTTGAGATGAAGTTATATTTGTTTTAAAAAATCATTTAATTCATTTTTTTTAAAGACGATATAAAAGTGGGAGCTCATATTATCACCTTGCATAGTGTATTGCATTTTAATTAAGACAGTTTATTAATGTAGATTTTTAAATATATATCCTACAGTTATGTATAAACATTTGTCATCATAAATAATAAACATTTTTGATATTTCGATATACGATTCACTGAGAAAAATGCATCGTTGAATTTACTGTTCGGACTCTTCAAATAACAATGAAGATCGTCACCTCTGCCTTCAACTAATCTAATTAATAACATTCAATAAAAATTAATGATATAATTAACAAAATTGAAAACGGTATATATAATTACAGCAAAATTAACTAAAAGCATTATTATGAACTAATATTTTCGTATTTATAATAGCGCCCAAATCTGCCCCCCCAATGAAAGATCCGAAATCCCGCCTCTGAAAAACCGTAACAAATTTTTAGATATCGTTACTCGACAATCTAGATAGTGTTTTAGATAATCATTTAAACAATTTCTCTGTTTATAAATATAACTCACATGTGACATAGAACTAGCTGCAAGATTCTATGTATGAAGTGTATTTGGAGGAAGTAAAGAAAGACATAGACGTAGCTGCTTTTGTTTCTCTGCAGGCCGATTAAACAACTAACATAACACGACGAAGTCAATTTGTCTTAATTTTATCATATGTTCCCCTTTCGAACTCTCAGCATTTCGAAAGATGAGCTATGGCAGCGTAATTTTTACAAAAATCTTTTCTTTCCGTTGACATACCAATAATTGATTAAACGTCTTGATAAAAATTACTACTTCTGCTTTTTGTGGAAAACGTATAGATTTAAAGGTTTAATGAAGTGTTAACTAATATTAATTAAACTATTGATTAAATGGCAATTGTTTAATTAAATAAGATTGATTCTGAGATGATATTCGTGCATTTGCATCTGAACCCATCAGGAAAAAAATGTCACGAGCCGCCACTGTCTGCAACTATATGTGATAATTACAACAAATTATTTGATATTCTTGGCGATTGAACTACACGGGTGTACCTCTTTGCTCGATAATAAAGTTAAATAAAAATAATTTGTATAGACAAGGGTTTTTTATATTACTATCAATTACAAGGTGACGGAGGATAAGGACAAGGACGGAGGACAAGGTGACGGAGAATAAAACAAGTGACGGAGGCTAAGAGGGTCATGAAGAAAAATATATATTACAGGCTTAATATGGAAATGAAAAAATAAGGAAGAGGGTGTGGTATAGCATGCGAGAGTTCTCGCACGGGTACGCTTTTTGTGGAGGTCTTCCCCCTGGGACACACGTGGCGTTTTACCTTTTGCGGTCCCTTTGTTCGTCGTCGGCGACGGGTAGGCGAAATCTATCCCCGCCGAACCGCCCTCCCCCTTAGCCCAGTCACTAGCCCAACAAAGGCCTTTAGAACTAGAAATGGTGACAAAGATTTTCTTTTTTTAATCGCTTTATTTCGTTGTTTTAAACAACATTAAAAATAGGCAACGATAGCGGACCGGCCAAAAAAATATTGAAGGTCAAAGGTCACAAAAATCAGTTTTTTGCAAAAATCTCGTTTTCTAGGGTTCGGAGATTCATTGAGGCGATTACAAAAAGAAAGTTTATGTAATTATCTACAAAAATTGTTATGTTTATTTTTCACGCACGACAAACCGTTTTCACGTAAACAAGCGGCGATGTTTCCGTATAAGACGTATGCTCCGTTCCATATAACATATATAGAATACGAGTGGATATATGTGTGTTAGTATTATCTACTAGCATGTTTTGACTAGTATGTGTGTGTGTTTGTATTATAGTTTATTACATATACTATGCTCTATTCTGTATATATGTATAGCCTATACATGGACCATGCGAATATTTTATGTTTAGGAAATTCAACCCTAACGCAAAGGACATGGAAGATACACGAAACCAAAACTCAAATTCCTTTGATAACTGACAAAGGGAGAGGAAAATAATCAAGAGCAGCCTCTCAGTCTGCTTGCGTGCCAAAGAGGATTAACACGAGTTCTTTAATTGTGAAGTTAAGTATAAAATGGCTTCTTCTAAGGTTTCGTGTACAACACTTTTCAAACAAAGGGTTAGAAACAAAGATTGTGTGGAGGACAAATGGAAATTAATTTCTTGCAATTGCTATAATAAGAAGCAGGCTATTCCGTAAAAATTGATCAATTAAAAAATGTACCTACTAGCGGTTTTTCCAAGTCGAAATGTTAGAGCTCAAGCCTAATGTTGCTGCAGAAATTATATAATTTGAAATACTGAAACTCAGCAAAGGATAAAACAATGTCGGTGAAATAGAAATGAAGTGAAAAACAAACTATTTTTTTAATGAAAATAATTATTTTCTGGATTCCATTAATAATTTTTAGCAGTTTCGATATTTTTCTGAGGTTCAAGAAATTGTTTTGTAGGAACTGTTTGGCGCGTTGTTTTTAAATAATTATTTATGTGGTAGTATGCATATTCCTTCCCAACATTTTTCTTGAGTTTCAGAATTTTACCTCCATTATCTTTAATGTTATTGAAAGAAATTATAAATCATGGAGTATTTCATATTTTTTTCTTTTAATTTCGTTTCTATTAGTAGCAACGTAAAGTAAAATAAAGTATAGCATGCAGTAAAATAAAATTTGATTGTGCATGTTTTGTCCATTTTTACCCTGCATCGTCCATATTTGACAATTTAATAGTCCATGTGTGCATGCATATTTTAGCATTTGATTGTGCATGAAAATCCTGTCTCTAATAATAAGTGTAGTGGTTACAGGTCTAGCATTAGGAAGCCGAAAAAATCGAGAGAATGTGAAAAAAATGTCCTTTGGGTGACAAAAGAAGGTATCTGGGAAGAAAATCATTCATAACCAAAATCCTAGTTCAGACTAAAGAGATTAGAAAACTAAGAACTGTGAGAAAGTCTGTGCTTTTCTATAGAACCACTAGTTTATTTCCAAACGCTCTTACATTCGAGGAGAAACACAAATGACAATATTTTGTGCGAGTTTCCAGATTTTTTAAAATTAATTTCATACATTTCTGACACTAAATAAGCAAAAATCAGCTCTTTTTTTAAAAAAATGCAAGACCCTTTTGCAAATAGCTGTGTTTTTACAACAGACTCTTTAAAGAAAAACTGCTATCATCAATTTTGTAGTTTGAAATATTAACGTTCTTTTGGTAGTTTCGAAACAATGGAGCTATAGCCAAAAATGACACTAGCACCATATTTTTACCGTCCCTTATGGCTAAATGTACCGACACTAGTTCAATTTGTCGCCACCACGTGGCAGCACCAAGTTTAGTGAATTTTACTTTACCGATTACGTCTGAACAAATGGTCCGATTTTCGATCTGTAAACGGCATTTGACTCCTGTTTATAATAGAATTTACGCTACGAAGCCCTTTTTCCAAAAAAAACTAGCAGAAACTCGATTTTTAAAATTTTTCTCGTACTTCCGGGAACAATTTCAAAAATGTGGGCTTATAGCGCGATGGCGACACGCTTCCAGAATCCAACGCCGTGTCAAACATGCAAATCGGATAAATAGGAGCGACGGTAAGTGAAATTTCGAAAAACACCTCACCCCACTCCCCCTTCCCTTTCCCCTTCCACGCCGCCGGGACATCCGCCCCTTGTGGGCCGGGCGGCGCGGCGAAGCCGGCACGGGCGAGCCGGCGCGGCGACGGGCTCTTGGCTGAACTTTCGGGGCCATCAAGCCAGACACCCTGTCACTTCGTTGATGCTTCCGTCACTTCGCATCCCAAGATATTTTTAACCCAAATATGAAACTAGTGATGCTGTAATAGGGGCAAACGGTCTCGTATCATCTTTAATAGTAGTATAAAACTATTATCTTATTCACATATTCCATCTTCCTTCGAATACCATCATAAGAATGTCTGACGTATCACTCAAAACACCGATCCCGCTTTGGTGCTGATTAAAAAAAATGAACTAATTGCGTAAATATCACCCATATTCCATCTCCTCACATCGTATTTTAGATATATTTTACTTCTAAGATCTTCCATTACCATTTCACTACCGGAAAGAACAAGCAGAGATAACGCAAGAGCTCTTTTATCCTACGACTTGATTTATCATTTCAAAACGGCGTTTGTCACCTTGATAGAATTCACCTGGTTAATTCCCTCTTCCAAGTAAAACAGCCGAATCGAATTTTTAAAACGTTTTCGTACTTTAGGACAAATTGCACATACTTTCTCATAGTAAAGTATTCTAATTTCTTTGGTCTGGGTCAGTTTTACCATCTTTCCCCATCTTCTGACATCTTGCTGACATCTATCGCCGCCCAAAATACATTTTTTGAACTTTTCTCATTTTTCAGCTTCTGAATGGTAGATACGAAATATTACTTTTAGGATATTAAAGAAGAGTAAAACTTCGTCCTATATAGGAATTTTCATTGATAAATTTGGAACCGCTCTTAAGAAAATGGCGTTTAAGCGTAAATGCGAAAATGGAAGCATCGGAATTTTCACAAGAATCTTTCGAGTTTTCGAACAACTTCATTTGGTGACATTTAAAGCACTTCTACTCACAAATGTAATAATGTATAAAATTTCTGGAAATGTGAACATTAATGGCGTGAGAGACACTTAAAAAATACATTTATTTTTGTTTTTGAAAAATCAAAAAAATACAGCCAAATTCATTTTATGTCAACTCAAAGAATGCATGTAGCATTCGTACGAAAAGTTTGAAGAAGCAATTTGAGAAAATGGCGTTTGAGCATTTGTGCAAATTCGGAAGTTTCAGTTCATTTTCACAGAAAACATCTGAGTTGTCGAGGAACTTTTAAGACATAATGTAAAGTACATGTACTCGTAAATGTAATAGTAGGGAGTTTTTGCACCCTCGAACGTTACGTACTATCGATCTTCTGCTCATTCGCAGTGCAAGTTTCGCATCACTTTGGTGCATCTGCGCATGCGCAAAAGATCGATAGTACTTAACGTTCGAGGTGGCAAAAGCTCCCTAATATGAACAAATTGCCGTTAATGAAAATATTTACGAAATGAAAGGCTAGTCAAAGAATTACATTTTTGTAATTTTTGAAAAAAAAAACAAAGAAATAGAGCAATATGGCGTTTATGTCATCTCAGAGTACATCAGGTACTATCCTTTCCAAAAGTTTCAGGAAAAAAGTTGAAGTCGATTTTGAGAAAATCTTGTTCTTGTAATTTTTAAAAATTGCACAAATTGCACTCAATATTGCGCGAAAACTACTAAAAATTTCAAAAAAATGTGCATGACCTTATTGAAAGAACTAAGTATGGAGAACAAATATAATTTTAAGAGAAAATCTCTATCTTCAATTTTGTAGTTGTAGGAAGACGCCGAAAAAAAATTCGAACATTTGCAATTTTCCCAAAATCAGTCAGCAATGAAAATAAGAGCTATGCCACCTTTAGTGTATTTTACTTTATTCTTACAATTAATTTAAGGAAAGCATTTGGAGTAATTTTTGATTGTTAGTGATTTCGGGCGCGTCAACTACTGTGGTCATTAGTCCCGTAAGTGCAATGCACATGCATTATTTCATCGTGAGGTGGAAGAGATGTTGCCCGCTATGCCGATGGCGAGATCCGGCGCCGACCTTCCGTCCACTAGCGGGGCTTCCCAAACAGGTATCTGCCACCAGCGGGGCACCACCCCAGCCGGGACAAGCTCTAAATCACCGACCGATTTACCTGTCGGCTTGCCGGGTTCTTTCTTAACAAGGTATCTCCCACCAGCAGTGCACGGCCCACAGCCGGGACAAATTCCAATCCTCCCATTGGTCTCCCAGCATACATGGTAGTGTTGTGCAAGTTAGTGTGTGTGTGTGTGTGTGTGTGTGTGTGTGAATGAAGATAGGACAAGGAAGAGGAAGGAAATATCGCGCGCGGTACGTTTGTTAGGGTATTGCTCCGGCATTCGTTTGATGTTGATCGGAGAAACCACGGAAAACTTCCAATCAGAGCAGCCGGTCGCTAGAATTTTCCTCCAGACATCGGTTGAATTCTACATCTAACTGACAAGCTAGTGTTGAAAATTCTGCCACAATCGGGACTTGATCCTAGCACCTCTCGGTCAGAGGCATTGCAGTGACATCAGTTGATGCACTGAGCCACCTATCCTGGTTGACATTTTTGAGAAAATGTTGAATACGTCCCTGGGGCTTAATATAAAGTATCTCCAAAAATTAATGAATGTTTTTAAAAATCGCAGAACTTCGACTCAGACCAGATTCAGTTGAGCAAAAATTCTACACATAGTTTAGGCGCTAGTGGTGTTCACATACGCCCAGACAGGCAGACACAGACAGATGGACGGACGAACGGACGTTAAAAAGTCAAAACACACATACACCCTTTCGGTATCAGGGGACCCCAAAACGAGTACTTCCGTTATAATCTCGAAATAGATTTTCCGCAGCATTACATAACTTTGTGTAACTAACACGAGAAAGTAACTAGTGGTGCTACAGAATGGCACAGATTTTCCCGTATTAGTTTTCAATTTCCTATAGTCTCAGCCAGCTATTCGGACTTTGTCGTAGTAAAATTTACTATTTTGTTGGCATGGGCTAGATTTATGGCCTTGCCCCATCTTGCCACCAGCCATTTAAAGCACCCAATATATTTTTAGGTTTTTTCAATTTTTCGGTTTCCTAATGGTAGATTCAAAATATTGCTTTTAGAATATTAAAGAAGACTGAAATCTTGTCCTTTACAACAATTTTCATTCATAAACTTGAAACCGTTTTTAAGAAAAGGGTGTTTAAGCATCTGTGTCAATGCGAAATATGAAGCCCTTCTTACAGGAATCTTTGAGTTTTTTTTTGAAAAATGTATTTTAAGATATTTTAAGCTCTTCCATTCACAAATGCAATAATGTTTATGAATCGCTGCAAATGTGCATACAAGGCATGCGAAATATTTAAAAAATACATTTGTGTAAATTTTGAAGAAAAATAACAACAAAATAATACAACAAAACCTTTTTTGTTTCCTTAGACAGTGCATTTTGCACTATAAGTACAAAAACTTTGAACGAAAAATTTGGAACCTTTTTCACAAAAAATTGCCGTTTGAGCGTTTCTGAAAATGCGAAATTTCGAGTTCATTTCAAAAAAAATTTTTAGTTTTCGAAAAACTTTAAATGATATAATTTAAAGCACGTGTGCTCATAAATCTAATAATGTGAACAAATCGCCGATAATGTAAATATAAACGACGTGACAGGCTATTCAAAAGTTTCATTTGTGTTATTTTCGCAAAAACAAAAGAATAGAGCAAAATAGCGTTTATGTCATCTCTTAAAGTACATTTCGCAATATCCCTACCAATAGTTTAAAGGAAAAAAATGGAGCCGATTTTGAAAAAACCTTGCTTTATCGTTTAAAGTTGCATATATTGCACGCAAGATTGCGCCAAAACTACAAAAATTGTTTTAAAAAAATTCATGACCTTAATGAAAGAACTAATTATGTACAACAAATTTCTTAGAAAGGAAAAGTCTCTATCGTCAATATTGTAATTGTAGGAAACGCCGAAAAAATTCAATCTTTTGCAATTTTCGAAAATTCAGTTATCAGTGAAATCGGACCTAAGCCATGTGTATTTTATTCCATTTTTACGAGAAATATAAAGAAAAACTTTGGAGCCATATTTGAGCAATTACTTAAAATATCCGGGGGGATTCGTGTAATGTATCTCCAAAAAGTAATGCACGTTTTTGAAAATTGCAGAGCTTCGACTGACAGTAGATCGACAGCAGTTTTTTTTCAGTTTGGAAAAATTTGTACGCAGTGTAAACGCTAATGTTGTTCACATACACCAGAGAGACTGACGGACGTTTTTCCGTCAATCAATTTTTCGGTATTAAGGACCCGCAAAACATGGATTCTGGCTACACCACGAGTTACAGGAAGTAATTTGCTATACAACAACAGGATTTATCCACATTTTCATTACCAGGACTCGGCTTTGAGAGTTTTCCTGCGCACGATATAACTTTCTCTTCGTATGAAGATTGAGAAGAGAGATAAAGTAAAATAAATGTTCACAATTTGAAATTCAATTAATAAAATATTAATTATATCGAATTTAAAAGTAACTACTTTTTCTGCCTACTGTTTTTTTTATTTCTCTCTATCAGCAATGAAAACAAAGAGATGCACGTAGAAAACTCAGAGACGAACAGAAAATCTTTGAAGCACTCTGTTCGAAATCTTTATGTGCAGCACATAGGAATGTCAGCAATTCTGAATTAGTATTAGACAAAATACGCTCATTGTTAAAATATAAACACACATTTAAATAAAAACTATTTTTCAAAATTAATTAAATATATTTTCGGAAATAATTTCAAGAAAATTGGTAGATTTGTGAAAATATCTTAATAATTAATAAATAATAATATACTGTTAAGCAGATATTAAATGATCAGCAAAATATGTAAAATACGTAATACAGTATAAAATTTGTAACGAAAAATTTAAATATTTTGTTAGAATTGCAACAGTTCGCCAAGATTACAAAATGAGAACAGTAGACAAAACATATGTAATCACATTAGATCCGGACTTTAGCCATGAGATCGTCAAGCAGTACCGCGAACAGAATTTTGACGTTACTGAAGATCATTTTTTTTACATGACTAGAGAAGTCTATTTATCCGATTTCAGTGTATGATATGGCGTTAGATTCAGGGTGCATCTCACCAGCGCGCTATTTTACCACTTTTTCAATATGTCCGCAAGTATAAAAACATTTTAAAAATTCGATTCGGCTGTTTTTCTTGGAAGAGGGAATTAACCAGGTGAATTCTATCAAGGTGACAAACGCCGTTTTGAAATGATCAATCGAATCGTAGGATAAAAGAGCTCTTGCGTTATCTCTGCTTGCTCTTTCCGGTAGTGAAATGGTAATGGGAGATCTTAGAAGTAAAATATATCTAAAATACGATGTGAGGAGATGGGATATGGGTGATATTTACGCAATTAGTTCATTTTTACTTTCCCGTATACGTACGTATACACGGAGTGATATACGTAGTATAGGGAAAGTTATGTAATGCTGCGCGAAAAAATGGCCAGTTTTCGGCGGAAAAAAATTAATTGCCGGGCCGTGAAAACGAATAAGTGCATAAAACCAGTTGCTAAATTAAGAAAAAAAATCCTATATCTCGTGGTCAAACTCCATGATTTGTTGCTTCTTTATACTTAAAAATCGATTGACGGCATTCCGTCCGTCTGTCCGTCTGTCCGTCTGTGAACACTGCTAGCGCCTAAACCGTTCGGTCGATTTTCTTCAAAATTGATATTCCCCAGTCGATCTGATTCTAGTCGAAGCTTTGTGATTTTGAAAAAGATTCTTTAAATTTGGGGGTACTTTATATGAAGCCCCCCGGGGATTTTCAACATTTTCTCAAAAACGGCTCCAAATTTTTTCTTTAAATTTCTTGTACGAATAGAGGAAAATACACTTTTTAACATGGCATAGGCCCGATTTTCACGTACCGCTCTGAATTTTCGAAAATTGTGAAAGTTTGAATTTTTTTCCGCGTCTTTCTCCAACTACAAAATTGAAGATAGAGAATTTTTCTTCAAATAAAATTTGTTCTGCATATTGAGTTCTTTAATAAAGGTCATGTAAATGTTTTCACAATTTTGGTATTTTTCGTGCAATATTGCATGCAATATGTGCAATTTTAAAAAATTACAAAAACAAGATTTTCTCAAAAACGGCTCCAAATTTTTTCTTTTAAACTTTTGGTAGGGATAGTGGTAAATGTACTCTATCAATGACATAAAAGCCATTTTGGTCTATCGGTTGGTTTTTTCAAAAATTACCAAAATGTAAATTTTTTTACTTGTCTCTCACGTCGTTAATATTTACATTATCGGCGATTTTTTTACATTATTATATTTTCGAGTATATATGCTTTAAATAATGTCAAGTAAAGTTTTTCGAAAACACTACCGTTTTCTGTGAGAAGTAGCTCAAATTTCGCATTTTCAGAAATGCTCAAACGTCATTTTCTCATATATGGCTGCAATTTTTTTCTTGAAACGTTTGTAACGGATAGTGCTAATTACACTCATTAGTATAGCGTGAGTTTATTTTGAGTTTTTGTTGTTTTTTTCAAAAATTATGTAAATGTAAATTTTTTGAAAGATCTCTCACATCTTTAATATGCACATTATCCGCAATTTGTAAAGATGATTATATTTGTGAGTGAAAGTGCTTCAAATAACTTCAAATAAAGTATTTTGAAAACTCAAAAATGTTCTGTGAAAATGAGCGTCAAATTTCGCATTTTTAGTAGTGCTAAAACGCCATTTTCTCTTAAACGGCACATAATTTTTAAAAGAAAATTGCCATTTACGGCTAGGTTTTTGTGTTCTTTAATATTCTAAAATTAATGTTTCTGTTCTACCAATAGGAAACCGAAAAATTAAGAAAATGACAAAAAAATGTACTTTTGGCGATGATAGATGGTAGCTGGCAAGAAAGAGTATGTGGCAATTCCGAATAGCTAGCGAAGACCCAGGAAAATAGAATACTAATACGGGAAAGTCTGTGCCATTCTGTTTCTGTTTTTTGACAAATAAATAAATAAAATATATATGGTCACGCTTAATTTTTTCAAAATACGAGTAGTTTTTCTTTAATTTTGTGACAAACGTAATAGGCCGCTGTAAATTTACTGCGCTTCGGACAGCTGGATGCGTCGTAAATTAGAATGTGCAATTTTGCATATTATTTCTTTCTTCGTTTTTTACATTCGAACTTTGTTATAGACTTACACATTAATATTTTAGAAATTGTTTATTTTGAAATATTTGAAATAAGTAAAAATTAATAGCTCTCAGAATAGCGACAATGCAGGGTCTGCAACAATGGAATTCACTTTGCGCTCGCGAATATCTGTGAATTAGTGTCATTGTTGTGACGTAATGGAGCTGTATGAAAAGGAGTTATAATTGTCTAATTTATGTTGATATTTGCAGGCAAATATTTAGTTTTGCACCCAAATGCTGTACCATTTGTAGTGAGTAGAGAATTTGTTGCATCGTGCCCGTTTCGAGCCCGTCGCCGCGCCGGCTCGCCCGTGCCGGCTTCGCCGCGCCGCCCGGCCCACAAGGGGCGGATGTCTCGGCGGCGTGGAAGGGGAAAGGGAAGGGGGAGTGGGGTGAGGTGTTTTTCGAAATTTCACTTACCGTCGCTTCCTATTTATCCGATTTGCATGTTTGACACGGCGTTGGATTCTGGAAGCGTGTCGCCATCGCGCTATAAGCCCACATTTTTGAAATTGTTCCCGGAAGTACGAGAAAAAATTTAAAAATCGAGTTTCTGCTAGTTTTTTTTGGAAAAAGGGCTTCGTAGCGTAAATTCTATTATAAACAGGAGTCAAATGCCGTTTACAGATCGAAAATCGGATCATTTGTTCAGACGTTATCGGTAAAGTAAATTCCTGCTGATGGTGCTGCGATCTATTGAATTTTCCTACAAGTTTTTTTCGGTACATTTAGCCTTATTGCAGATGTAGAGAAAATTTAACGAAAAAATTGGAGCCGTTTTTAGAAAAAAATCGTAAATTTCAACCCCAACTTACGCAAACATTACCCGTTTTTCAGAAAATTGTACATGGCCCTCTTTAAAGAGCTAATTTGGTACAACATACTTTGTCTTAGGCAAAAAATCTCTATCTACAATTTTGTAGTTTTAAACATTTTTTTTAAATATTCCAAAAACTGAGCGATACCCGAAAATAGGACTAGTACCATATTATTTACCGTCATTATTACAAAAGTGAAAAAAATTTAAGAAAAAATTTGGTGCATTTTTTGAAAAACAAACTTGTGGTAAATTTCAAGCTCAAATTACACAAAACTACGTTTTTCAAAAAATTGTACATGGCATTATTTAAAGTGCTAATTGTGTACAACCGACTTTGTCTGGGGGAAAACCTCATCTTCAATTTTGCAGTTTTGAAATTGTTTTTTGCAATTTTCGAAAGATCGGGGATACCTTTGAAAATATGTTTTATTATATAGGAGCGAAGATTTTTGTCAACAAAACTTGAAAAAACCGCTCTTTTTTCTATATTCAAAATTCGACTAGAATATAGTTTAGGATAGAGATCACAGAATTATGAAAACGTGCACAAATTTCACTTCTCCCCATAGCTCGTCATACACAGTTTTAAACTGTTTTTGACTTAAATAAATAAGGAACTATCTCCAAAAAAGGTACCTGTATCATTCTCTTAACATCCTTTACACTATTCAATAACAAATTCAATCAAAAAACTTGGAGCCTTTTTTAATTTTGAAAATATCCGAGGGTCTTCATGTAAAGTACCCCCAAAATTAAAATATCGGTTTCAAATCCCAGGAGCCGCGACATCAGCCAAAAGGATTGAGGAATATCAATTTTTAAGAAAATCGGCTGAACGGTTTAGACGCTAGCGTTGCCCACAAATGGACAGACGGACGTTTTGCCGTCAATCAATTGTATCAAGAGCCATCAAAACATGGATACTGGCTACATCACGAGTTAGAGGATTTTTTTCTAAATTTAGCAATAGGATTTATCCACTTTTTCGTTACCAGATCCCAACTTTTAAGAGTTTTTCTGGCGAAAATTCGTCGTTTTCCTGCGCACGATAACATAACTTTCTCTTCTTACGAAGTATTCGTAAGGTAAGAAAGTAAAAATCAAAGAAAAAATTCGGATCTGTTTTTGATATTTTTACTTGTTACTTCACTTCGGAAGAAGAGAAGCTATTGAAATCGTGCCCCACAAATCGGCGATTTTTCGACAGAAAAACTCCTATCGCCAGACCCTGGTAATGAAAGAATGCTTACATTTTGTTCCTATATGTAGTAAATTGCGTCCTCTAACATGGAGGAGTCAGAATTCAGTGGTGTCCACTGCTTTCATGCTCTGGGCATAATCTTCGATTATGTAATTTTTCTAGTTAGTACTATTTTTATTATACAATATTATTTATTATATACATAAATATGTATAATAATAATAATAATAATAATAATAATAATAATAATAATAATAATAATAAAAATAGAAAATGTTTGTATATAAGTTTGTTTTTTGCTTGTTGAAAGTATCTTATCAAATTGACAATAGAGATGTCCAGAATGACGTCACGTTTGACAATAATAAAATTATAAATCGTTCTCAAATGGAGTCCTGTGCTAGTCCATCCCATGCAGCTTGCACCTGAGCGCGTAGTTCTTGCAGAATGGTAGGTAGGGGTGGGGTCCTGATCGCACGCTCCATAGCACCCCAAACATTCCTGGCTGGCCGTGGCAGACTATCCACGGCTGTAAGATGTGCTCGGAACATGGTTGCGGTATGTAGACGCGCGTTGCCCTGTTGAAATAGGGCATGGGAGTGGGCGTTCGCGAACGGCAGAGCCGCCGTTTGCAGGATCTCCTAAACCGACCATGCAGTTGTCACGGTGCCCCTGAGGAACACCAACGGCGAATGGGCACCATAGGATATCGCGCCCCACACCATCACACCAGGCTGGTGGAACGGGTGATGGGTTTTCCAGAAACCGCTGGTCGTGGCGCTACCCACTGCGCCTCCAGATACGGACCCGGTGGTCGTCGCCATCAAGGCAGAAGCGGGACTCGTCGCTGAAGATGACCCGCTGCCAGTCTGCATGGCCCCAGGTCCGTCGTTCCCTACACCAGGCGAGTCTGCAGCGACGATGCTGGAGTGGAGTGGCAGGCGTCGTAACGGTCGGCGAGCGGCGAGCCCTGCGTTGTGCAACCGCCTGCCAATGGTACTGGAACTTACAGAATTGTCAGTGCAGGCTACACAGTCCGCTGAATAGCAACTATCGTTGCCGTTAGATCCGTTCGCGCGTGGCGGTCCTCCCTCCTCATGGTGCTTGGCGGACGTCCTGCCCGTACGACCGGTATGGCGCGCAATACGGCGTCAGGACCAACCAGCCTCCCGCAGACCCACGATGCAGCCCCTCTCGAACGCGTTTAACTGGACAACCGGATGTCGAACGCGTCGCTTAGGCATAGTGTACGTGAGGCTCTGGCGACGCTACCCGATGTTGCAATGGCCGGGGCGGCCGTTTGAGGTCCTCTTTTCTCGGCCGGTGTGCACGACGTCACGCCTCTACCGGGGGGGGGGGGGGGGGCAGTGCGCGGCCGACCGTGAAAGACGCCCGGTTGGCAGAGGCTCAACATGGATTCAGAAATGGTAGATCTACAGATACAACTATCTTCACCTTTCTAAATGACACACTTGGTGCTCTAGATCAGAAAGAAATCCCCATCGTTTTGTTCCTAGATTTATCAAAAGCATTCGACATAATTGACCATCACATACTGTAATCCAAACATGAAACTCTGGGAATTAGAGGCATTGCACATCAATGGGTTAAATCTAACCTTTCAAATCGTTGTCAAGTAGTCACAACCAAGCATGTTAGAGATAAAAAGATTTCAACCCATTTTTCCCGACCTAGAATGATAAATTATGGAGTGCCACAAGGATCAATCCTAGGCCCTATATTATTTCTCTTATACATCAATGACATGCCCCTGACTCTACAAAAGAACAAAATGGTTGTATTTGCAGATGACACAAACATTATTATTAAAGTAAAAGCTCAACAAACTCTACAAAAAGAAGCACAAACAGTTCTAGAAGCACTAGTAAAATGGTTCCAGGAACATAAACTCATCATAAACACCAGTAAAACTGTCTCCCTAAACTTTTGGAATCCACTCTCTAAAGAAAAGCTTCCATCACAATTGATGATAAAAAAACATGCCTGTAAAACTTGCTCAAAAAACAACTTTTCTTGGACTGACTATTCAAGACGATCTAAAATGGAACTCTTGCATCACAGATCTAAACAAGCTTACCAAGTCATGTTATGCCATCTACATTCTTAAGTCAAATTCGAACTTGGATACACTGCGAACAGTATACTCTGCAAATGTTCACTCACATCTAAAATACGGAATCATATTCTAGGGAAATTCTCCAGAAAGTATTCACACTTTCATCAACTAAAAAAGAATATTGAGAACAATGACAAACACTCACAAATACGAGTCCCACAAACCACTTTTCAAAAAATTACAAAAACCTACCACTACCATGCATGTACATTTTTAAAATATTAATCTTTACAAAGAAGGTACTTTTGGAAAACAAGGATTCTGTTACTCTAAACGCAGAAGTTCATAACTATGATACTAGACAAAAAAGAAATCTGCATGTCCCACACAGAGAAGCTTCACTCTTTCAATAAAGTACCCCTCATAGAAGGCATAACACTATACAACAAACTCCCTAGTGAATTAAAACCTTTAACTCAGAACACACATTCAAAAATAAACAGAAAGCTTTCCTGTTAAACAATACATTCTACAGTATGAAATAATATGTACATCATAACATGTATCTACATAAATATAAACTAGTACTAATAATTTTTACATACCCTGTTGCACGTTTGAAACCCCCAAACTGATTGTTGGATGTAAGTAATGAACCCAGCCCAGGCATCAACTCATTAGAACACGGCTACTTTTTTTTTCTTCTCTCTTTTTTTATTAGTTGTATTTCAATTTTAATCTTCTTACACTACCATTTACAAAATTAATGAACATTGTATTGTAGTGTATTTAGTACAAAAATTTAATTTAAGTTCTATATTGTATTTAATACTTAGAAATATCTATATTGTACATTGTATCATTATTTACATATACTGACTTGTCATACATGGCTTATCCTGTATTTATGTGACAAATATATTATTACTTTCTCAAAAAAATGCTCAAAAAAAAAAAAAAAATGGTTAGTACAAGGAATGCTTAAAAGAATGGTGCAGGGCTAATTTTCATTAAATTTTCGAAGACTGGAAAAGTTGGAAATATTGCAAGAAAGTACAGTAAATCCTCACGAATTCCAAGAGACAAGAAATAATCGGAGTTCATGTTATCCGAGTATTATAAATGTCTGTATTATTGTAATCCCTTGCCGGGACCGAGATTTTGTTTGTATTATGGCGAAATTTGTGTTCAGCGAGTTCGTACTAACAAGGGTTTACTGTATATGCTGTCGAAGCCTCACTAGTTCTGAAACACATTGGACTGTATTATATGACATGAGGGCTATTTAATATGATCATACATTTAAATGTTTATGTTTAAATGCAAAATATTGTAATGTATTGTTGACAGGAAGTCACTGATGACCTAGCTATTAAAAAGTGACTGGAAATAAATTAAATAGAAAAATTAATTTAAAACATTGTTTAATTAATTTTGTATAAAATGCTTTTCCCTTAAATATTTTCCAAAGCTGTCATTGTAGGATACATATTACACATGAATGAATAAGGAAGTTAATTTTCATGAGAAATATATATTTGCAACATTTGTAAATTGTACATACAAACTTTTTAACTCAACTTGTAACATCTCTAAGTTAAATATACGTTTAATATATATATATATAAATCACATTTTAAAAACATTAAACAAATATATATATATACGCGTGTGTTTATATATATATATATATATATATATATATATATATATATATATATAGACACACACACACACACATTAATGTTTATTTTGTGCTATAAAATGCACACATACATAAAAATAGCATTTAGGGCATTTGAAAACATTATAATGGTCCTCCCTTTTAATCACACATTTTGGTTTCAGTAATTTACAATGGATATGTTTACTAGCTGACTTGCAACGAAATTGAAAAGTCAGCAAGCTGAGAAAGAAAACAAGTTTTTCTAATAAAAGATTTAATATCGTACACATTTTGTGCAGTAGATTAAACTGATTCTTTTGAAATGTGAAGAATGTTCTTCAATATACAGTTCAACAATAAACAGTAGATTTTTTTCTTGAAGAAGAGAGCCAATGTTAAAAAAAAGAAAATAAATAAAAGCATGAATTAATGGTATACGCATCATTCTAACATTCCCAAAAACAAAAATATAATTTCTTTACTATTTTAACAAAAGATGCAAGTTAAACAGATACATGTAAAGAAACAAAATATTTCATTAATTTAAAATTACCATCAAAGAATTGACAATTGGAAACATCAGCTCTTTTTCTTCCATACAAATATGCTTTAGAAAGTAATGACAATCCAAGCAAGATTTTCTGCTAAAGATAATTTTCTTTGGTGTTTCAAATGTTGTTCAACACTCTTTAGCATTAAAATAATTTATGCAGAAATTTTGTACAATCAGACAGATTCATCATGTGAATTTGTAGAGATGTAAAATTATCTCTCTTTCTGACTTATATTTAGAATACATTCTTGAAATAGTATATACAAAAATGAGAACTATGTTAAATAGAAATAGAATGCAATGACCTAAAGCACAAATCAAATGAAAATAATATAATTCCTGACATCATAGTTAACTGGTCAGAATATATTTATAATCATTCATTTATATATTCTGTAATTTTCTTTCATGCATTGTAATTTATTAAATGCTTATTAATAATTTTTGACATTAAATCATAATTTCACAATATAACAATTCTTCTCAATTTTATAAACAAATAATCAGGTTTCAATGAGATGTTGGTCAATATGTTGTTATTGTTGTTGTTATTTTTTTTATCCATGTTTTGGAACATTTAATGTTCCCTCATCAGTCTGCAGATTTTAAAATTGTAGTTGGTACACTGATTACATAATAAAAGCATTGCACTTTTATTCTATACAAGAATATAAATCAATCTATCAATTAAATAATATTCCATATTATTATTATTTTACCTATTAAACACCTTACCTTACAAATAAGTTGAATATTTATGCCACATTAGTGTCTCATATTTACAGGAGCCTACCACACAATCATCCACTATTTCTACTCTCAAGGTCACATGGATTTATGAACGCTGTTGTAAACATGTCATGCCAGTGAATATACTCCTGTATACTTTCAACCGATTAGCACAATGAGGCGCTTAATAATAATATGAAGGGTTGTTTTGATTCAAGGATTGGTTTATTATTATTTTGTAGAAGAAGAATGCAATGTCTTATAATGTAATCAGTGTAGTAACAACCACCTTAAAATCTACACCCTGATGAAGAAACAGTCAATGTTCTAAAACTGCTTAAAAAAAATAGTTTCATTGGCCAACATCCCATTAAAATGCCCAAGCACCAATGTTTATTAAAGGTTAGGCCTCGATCTTTAATTTCTTTGAGTTTAATTTCTTGGCATACTCAACTACATAAAAGTGTAAAGAATTATTAAAGCCTTAAATATCAACAACAGTGACTTACATATTTAACTCATCTGAAATTATTTTGTCATGTTTCTAAACATTAGGAATTGGCATAACACCATGAAGAATTTGATTTGATGGAATTAACAGCTTGTACTTCTGACCATTTTTTAACCTGCCTTTCAATTTTTAAAATTTTTGTTAATTACATTATGTTGCTGCTTTAGCATTGGATGAAAATAATCAATATTTTATAATAGAAAGCATAATTAAAATTTTCTCACCTTAATGAACTAATTAATGTAAGTAGGAATTGAGACCCAGCATTTGAAACATTCACTAACTTAGTAAACATTAATTACTATCATTTCAAATTGCAAATTCAGAAGAACTCAGGAATTCTTTCCAGAAGCAATACCATAATTAATAAAATGGTAATACTGCAAGAAACTTAATGTTTAGATTGAATCCATGAAAATTCTATGTAAATTCTGCTAATGTTAACAACACTTGCAGTATCACAGAAAAATAATTCTAAAAGTATTAACATGTTTTGGATTACCCCAAGATTGAAATTGAACTTTTTAAAAATTTATTTCAAATATTTAATAAATAATTATCAATACTGCTCTAAAAATGCAATATTTCACCATGTGTTTTAGACTAAAGTAGACAAATTGCACAGCAGAGGTAGAGGGGGTCAAGAGAAGAAGTCAATGAACCTTGGATCTACAAAGTTGGTGCTCTGCACTACACTGTTCCATTGACTAAACCTACTTCCCTTGATCCTCTCCACCTGTTATCTGCGATTGTGCCCTTTTTTAAACATCTGTATTTGTGACAAAGCACATGGAAGGCAATTCTCCAAAAGAGAAAGAGAAAGGCAGAGATGGATTGATTGCCACCTAATAAATTTATTCTGTTGTTCTCTCGAATGATACTCAAAATCAATAGCACCCTATTTTGTGTGTTTTATTAACAATTGACTGACATAAAATTAAAACAGCACAAATACAACACATGATCTCAGCAACTTCATTTGAACCATAACGTATATTGTTTATTACAATAAATTTTTTAAGCTCTCTGGAAAAACTGAGGTCTGATATTGTTCAAGTATTCAGCATTTTAAGTTTAAATCATCTTTCCTAATACTAATTATTTTATTATAGACAGAACATGATAGTGTACAAATGTATTCTCATTCTTTCCCCAATAAACTATAGTTTCCATTTGCAAAGCAATAGCATTCAGCACCTAAGTAAATTATATTTCTTTCAATTTGAATGAACACACTAGGAAGTAGACAATAGAGTGTCAAGAAAATATACATAGATTATTGATATGTAAATACTCCTCATATGTTATATTAAAAGCAATGAAAGCTACTTAAAAAATATTCAAAAGGTTATCCATCCTGAGGGTTAACAACATTATCCATGGGAGATGGATAAAGTTCTCAGATATAAATCAATGAAATGACATTATTATATAGGCCTATACACTATCAGATCAGATGGCAGCCAAAGACTAAAATGCTGAGATATTAAATTCACTTTCCAGCTATTATAACAAATGTATACACAATCAGCAATTGTCACTTGACAATGACTGAATTAATCATTAATATTAATTTTTCTCTCCCTTTAATTTATAATATGACCTCCAAAACACTAAAGTAAAACTGAAGCACCTTCAAGGTATTGGTAAAGTAATACCTAAAGTCATGCAAAACAATAACAGATTAAACTGTTTTCATTCAAATAACTATTACAGCAATACATTACTGATCATCATGAACAATTTAAGATGTCATATTTACAGTAGCTAATACTGACCTGGCAACATGAATGATTTAAAATATAATAAAATAAAAATTCAGTTATGAAGTCATATTGGCAGGTAATACGCTTATACATATGTTTAAATGCAACTATCATTTATTATGATTGGCTTATCTTTTGCAATAGATTTATATACATTTTACTTAAATATTTTCAATAGTGAGGAAGTTAGCAATTGAAAAAAGCAATAACATTATGACAAAGACTTTCAAACATCTGAACAGGAAACATGTCAAAAGAATACATAGAAGGAAATACAATAAAAACACAAATAAAATTGCAGACTATGATTCACATCACCAATCTCTCTTTTAAACTGGAGGGGGGGGAATAAATCACTTGAAACAAAAGATTATCACATTTACAATGCATGAAAAATATTGATTACTAAGTTTTGAAAATTACGAATTAATCATTATCAATAGTAAATGTTATGCTGCCAGGTTTTCTTCACACAAGAAAAACTTTACAACAATAGATTTTGTGTATCAAGAAGAATGAACATTGAAGCATCAACTTCATATTTCTGATCAGACTGAAAAGAACAGAAATTGCAGACAGACTTGTCAAGTCAAATAGATTCCACCAACTTTTCACTTCCACTACAAGGAGAATAATAAAATTATTTACCTTTCGCTCTTGTATTTAATTAAAAAGAATATTTGAAATCCACTATTTTGAAAATTAATTAGTAACCTGCAAATTAAAACGTCCTCTAAGAATGATATTCATAACTTGGAAAACAGTTAAAATTGTTAACATATACTGATATATACACTATTTTAATTTCAAATATCTTTTATCTATTATATAAAGTCAAGCCTGTGTACATCAAATCCATTCAACTACAGAACATTCAAGCAAAATGAAAAATAATGCAACCTAAAGAAAAAACTACCCTACACAGTAATATTAAAACTATGAGGCACTTTTCGATCTTCAAACAATATGACACTTCTAATAAATTCATTCATAATCCATCTGAGAAAATTTAATGCCATTATCAACTGTTCAACACATATGTGGACATCTTTATGGATGCTTCCTATGAAACTTTCATGAAAAATATATTCTTATGGATATTAATGGGTTTATATATCATGAAGTTTATATTCTGAATTTAATAGTTAAACACCATGTCACTGTTTAATCAAATATCTTTGGCAACATCATCATACAAAATTTAAAATATATTGTAGAAATATTTTGTTCCTTTACATGTTCATATCATAATGAAATAGATCATATTAAATTTTTCTTGGTGTCACAAAAGAATTCCAGAAGTACTATTTAAGGAGTGTTGGATAACTTGATAATCTTTACCGATTTTTAAACAAGTTGAAAATTTACATGGAAACAGAACTTGCCACTGGAACTCATGAAAGTTGTCAAACAGTCCCAATAATTTATAATGCAATTATAGGAACGATATCACATCAAGACATTTATGTAAATAACATTTGTTACTTCACTGTTTCATTTTAAATTAAATACGTGCAGAAAATATAATACTGGTACGAACATATTTCAAATAAATGCTGTTCAGTCAATATTCCATTTCACAAGATGGGATGATTTTATTATACCGCAATTATATAACAGCCCCACTAGGTTCTATGCCATGCTCTTTTGAGACTAGTAATAATATGCACATGATTATTTAATTGAAGGGCTCAGAAGCAGTCAGTCCTTAGCCACTGCAGACAAACTGAGTTATAAGACAAAATGTGTCACAGCCCCCCGACTATAACTACAAGCAATTTCTAATAAACTTTACTGTATTACTTTGCCACTTGTCAAAATTTAGTACTACTTACAGAGAAATTAATTGAAATGCTGAAGGCTATTTAAAGGATAATGTCTCAATTTTTGCCCAAATTTGGCATGGCCTTATCCGATCTAAAATACTTGAATAGAAGATCAAAACCATAAAAGGATTCTCAATAAATTTTGCCTCATGTATATAAAGAATATAAATAAATTGTTGGAACATTTAACAACATTTGCAGTTGTCAAACAATTCTATTTTAAAGTAGTAATAATCATTTGATCTCTCAAACTATAGTATTTTAAATTTCAGAGGGTAACATATAATGATTTCACATAGAAAGATGTATAGCAGAATTGTTTTTGAGTAGTAATGAAAAACAGGTCATAAGTTTCTAAACCACAAAGATGTTAAGAATGTTGTAATAACTAATCAGAATATGAGAATTGCTGAACATGAAAGGACCATGAAAAAATAACTGAGAAAAAAAGAGGTGTTTGATATAGTAATTTACAAGAACAGTAATGTACATTTCATGACACATACTTATTCATGAATGTGGCTACCTACACAACAAATCTGCTTTTCAGTACTTTTAGTGTACAGGAAATACAAAATAGTTCATAAATTTTCTTTAATCAATGCATTCTATTCATTTCTTTAAATACACAAATTATGGAAACAATGCATGGGATCCAATTTGAATGAAAATAAAAATGAAACAAATTTTTAAATAATTCAATAGCCTTAAAATAAACAATATAATTTTCCAGAAAGATATCAAATAATATGCAACTTAAATCTAAATTGTGATCATTTTAAAATAATGAGTATTTAATATTTCAATAAGTCATTTATTTGTGAACTTAATTAATATTTTCAAACAGTATTAGAACTTTCAAGGTCTTTCAACTTCTGAAGCTTCTGCATTTCATTGGAAACACACGGGTGGGGAAAAGAGCAACAGATGTATAATAATGGAGAGTAAGATACAAGAAAAAATTAACTCTTGTAAAATAAAACTCTCATAAATACTCAAGCAGTAAGGAAAGACTGTACCATAAGGAAAGAAATTGCAGTTTGTGCCCCGTCCCACAAATTCTTTCCCTTTTCTCTTTATAATGCATTTCTTAACTTTTGCTTGTGGTTCTAACCTATCAGAAAGTGAAGTCATCAAATCTCTACAAGGAGATAAATTAATTCAAATTACCATCTAAAAGGATATAAAATAGTGTAGGGATGAGGAAAAGAAAGAAGAAAAAAAAGGAAAGAAAAAAAAAGAAAGAAAAACAAACAAATAACACATACGGCATAATACTGAATAAACACACAAATTGAAGAGGAAAATTTACTGCTGAAAAAGTATTCAGGAGAAAAATTGCATGGCACTGACAAAGCAGAATTGTGTGGAAACAGTGGCAAAACTATAGACAGGCTGGTCCAGTACCAAATTTACTTATTCGGAGACTCCCAAGAAAAATAGTTGTAGGGGGTTCTTAATATTTTGAATTAAAACATACAAAGACAGAGAAAGAGGACTGGGATAAAACAGTACCAGACTGAGACATTAGTTAACTGTAAGCAGTAAAAGAAGACCAACTTTTTTAATTTTCATACTGAGAAATGAAAATTTCGATTTAGTGGCTGGCTAATAACATAATTAAGGATATGTCTCTTCAAAAGCATCAAAAGAATAAAATTTGTACAATTTGGATCCATTTGTTTGTTGCTTAGCCAATGACTAAAAGGAAAAAGGTGAGTGAGAGTTTTTTTAGGAGAGATGTTATGAATAATCAATGCATTTTGAAGTCAGGTAGCAACAAAACGTAACAGTAAACAGCCTCACAATAAAATTAATAAAAAATTGTGGCCAAAATCCACTTCTCTAAATTAGAAAACAAAGGACATTTAAAACCCTAGCATAGGATACTGCAAATCATACTTTGTTTCAAATACATCTAAATCAGTAATGTTCATTTTCTAAATACATACTATTATTTTTAATATAATAGAATACACAAATCAAACTCAGATTTAATATACATGCAGTTTAACTGGCTGGCTTCAAAATAAAGTAGAGTTTATTTGTCTACTTTTTGTTTTCTTTTATTTTCAAGATCTTTAATCTCTACAATGGATATAAATAAAATTCAGGTAATTGCAATTTACACACATTTACAAAAATTAATTATTAAAGTTATCCTTTAATCATTATTATAATTTTATAATAATTACATTATTATATTATTTATTAACGAATGTATTGTTATTGATGTAAATGACTGGTCCTTATGAAAAAATATTTTCTTAAGCATTGAATTTGCAATAAGAGCATAAATTTCATTACTTCCTATTACAATAACATTAATTTTTGCATCTGCACAAGATTTTCTTATTCATCTCTTGTACAACTACTCTTTCAGATGCAATAAGTTAACAGTTAGGCACAGTTGCATCGCAAATTACTATGTAATAACAGTCTTCAATCATGCCAACTTTATAATACAATGAGAATTTTAAAGTTTGAAGAATTGTAAAGGGCAAAAAATAGCCATTTATTGACAATTACAATATCCATACGTTAATGCAACTTATATATCTGGGATTCATTTTGTTTCCATTATCTTCACTTAGCTCTTCACAAATCAACATGGGAATCAAAGCTAAACTAAAGCAATTTTATACGGAATTTATTTCAATTTTTCTTGCCATTTTATTTTTTTCCTTAGAAACAATTTTTTCTTTTTTTTTATACACATGATTACACAATACTTTTTAAAGCTAACAATTTAATGACTTTCTCATTGTAAAGTTTTGCATTCATCAGATCTGAAAACTCAAAGCTTAATTAAGAAGCTTTTATCCAAATCTTCAAACTTGAAATTGCCTCTGCACTTAGAAATTTAAATTAATTCAAGACAAAAAGAATTGATGTCGAGTGTTTTCAAGATATACTTCACCAAAACAAGGTAAGATGTAGCTACCTATTTTTTTTTTTCAAGAAATTTAACAAATTCAAATTAATAGTTCAAACTGAACACAAAATTGTAAGGCAAAGGTCTGCTAATCTTTAATTTATTGTCCAATTCTGACAGGAGACAAGACTAATATCATGAAAGATTCAAATCTCCACTGTTCTACAAATGAATTCCATTGTATTATTAAATTTGATGATTAATATAAAAATAACATGACATGAGTTGCAGAAGTGTGGATCATTAGAGAGCAGAAAAGGCACGCTGGTGAGCACAAATGAAATTGGGAAAGTGGCTAGAAAAAGAACTAGTCAGTTTCAAAATTTCTCTTTCAGCAACTGGGAAGAAATTAGGCAGGGCTATCATGGCTCATAATATTGAAATTCTTAAATTAAAGTAACAAACTAGAGCTGCAACTTTAGTACATAGATACAACATTTGAAAGGTTGGACTGGAAAACATTATGTACAAAGACAAGATGGCTAATAAAGAAACAATACAAGTCTTATTTGCCTCTTAATAACAAGAGAATTAAGTAATATTACAAAGATCACCTGATTTCCAAGCCTAATTGGGGCCCCAAATAAAATAGAAGCAACTATAAACAACATATGTAGCTTTTACACGCAATTCTACAAATATACATGTGGAGGTGCTAGTATTGAAAATTACTGCTGAGATGCAAGATAAACATTGCTAACATTAGCAAGTAAACAAACCCACAAAAGAACAAATCAGAAATTAAGGTATTGGCTGCAATATATTCCAAGTCATATTGGAATGTACCTAGTAATGAGAGTGTCTCATGTACCAATTTCTTTTATAGCATTATTACATTTTATAATCACAGAAACTTCAGAAATAACAATAGCAAAAGAGGGAATGTTTTTACGACAAATCTTAAGCATTTATTGCAAAAAAAGACAAATTCTGAAAATTTGCTCTCGCACAATACATAAATTTAACCATAGTAAAATAAGCACTAGAACAGCAATGTCAAAACAGCCAACTCTTCGGTATGACTGACAAAAACACATTCACTCATTTTTACAAATCATAATCAGCCATTAATAAAAAGAAATGCATAGATCTACAACAAGAAATGAGTTGTGAACAATGACATAGGACAGCATTGTCCTCAAATACACAAAGTTCAAAGTAAATTTAATACTTCATTCTTAAATTGTGAAGATTGGTAACAACAATTCACTCATATAATACAGTTGTTATCTGATCAATTTATTAAATAATCTTTAATACTATGAAAACCCACAGCAAACATTAAGGTCCCCACAGAGCTATGGGAAACCTAAATGGATTCATGATTGACTGGATGGACAGTATTGTGCATTATAGATTTGCACAAGATGTGCATGTGCACACATTAATTTGAAAATAGCATGCACAGGAATGCAAGTGATATCTGCTAAATAAAGCTGTCAGTCACTTGAAATCAGGAATACATGCAATAACAAACTCCATTTTCTTGTTCATTGCAGATGACAATTTCTCAATCCTAATTGTCATCTCAGTTTCGCAAAGGATCCAAGCTCTCCAAAGAAAAGTCATCATTTCCAAAAGATAATCCCCTACTGAAACCATCCTAAAAAAATAAATAAATAAATAAATAAATAAAATTGATTAAACATAATATTTTAATAACTTTTAAAATAGTTGGTATTCATTAAAAGAAATATCACTAACACTAAACTATGTCTTATACTTCAGGATTTTTTTTTTTTGTTGTTTCTTTGTCCACCTACTTCAGCTTAAGTACTAAATTGGCTGAAAGGTCATCAAAAATTGAAAATAACATTTCTCAAAGCATATAACAAAAACTTACCTTAATTTAATTTTTCTCTCTTGAAAAAGATATTCACTCACCTTCATTTCCAAAATACGTTTGTCAAGAAGTCCAATAGCATTTTCAAGGTACTGAGATTCCTTCCCACTAGAGAAATCTCCCATACCAAAAGGATCAGTAACTGCAGTAGATTGTGCTGGTGAATTTATTTTTGGCACAGTGTTGGCCTGTGGAGCAGCTGAAGGGTTAAAGGGTGTGGATCCAAATAAATCCTCTTTAAAGGGGTTGTCTGTAGTTGTTGGAGCATATGTACCATTCACAGGATGGGCCCGGCGTGAATCTCTAGACATTTTTGGTGGGGGTGCCACTGGGAACAATTTAATATTCCATCAGCATTTCAGAACAACAAACTTTTGAGTTATCAATATGAAGATTTTGAGATATCTTGATGGTTTTAAAACCAATACATACAAAATTCAATTTACAGTTAAATCAGAAGCCAAGATAAAAATAAAAATCTTCTTGCAAATGTTTCTACTACAGTAAAAAATTGATAAAAACAGCAGTAAGCTGAGAAACTGTCCTTGAATATTCTCTGTAATGATGAACTGAAGTAGATAATTGAATTTTAAGATCTGACAAAAACAATGACAAGAGCAACAAAAAATCACACAAGGAGAAGTGAAGTGATTTAACTAGCCTACTCTTGTAGTGAGGATTTTAGAAGCTTACATCTAGGAGCTGCAGTTTTGTTGCAAGCATCTGTATCTAAATCTTGACCATCAAGAACAGAAATTGGAGAATTGCCATTTCCAACAGAGCTTTCAAAGGCACGTGGATCAAAGTCATCATCAGTATCCAATTCATCCAATAGCAACCCTTCCAGCCTAGTACCTACAGTCGGAGGGTCAGTACGCACTGAAGAACTGAAAATGCAAACATGCAAGTTGTAGAGCTTTCAATACAAATAAAATAATTTATCCAAATGATTGAAACTTAATAAAATTACTTGTTAGTACTTTGTTGAAACACTGTATGATCAATTCATCATAAATCAGTAGTTTTATTTAAAGAAAGTTACCTACTCATTTAACTAGCATTTCTTTACTACTATTACTAAAAAAATTAATGTTGCTAGAGCAACGAAAATGTCTTGAAAGTCTGAAGTTTTATCTCCTTATGTTGTAAAGTACAGTCTCTCAATTTGGCTGTTATCCCTCCTCTATGAACAAAAATATCAAACCTGCAATTTCCTATGAATGCTTTACTGCACTTTACAGTGTAAAAGTCCCCCCCCCCTCTTTCCAAGACAAATTCACATTGCCTTTCCAGCATCCTTAAACGAATACTGTGAAATATGCTGAATCGGCAACCTTGATTAAACTGCCAAATTTTCTTGTAACAGATTGATTTTTCTGTAAAGCACGTGTAAATACATGGTCACATGGCTCCACTTTCACTGGCCAGACATTTTGTAGATTACCCTGTATTAAACAGTCACACTGGCACTTTAAAAAGTGGACGAGTGGCGGAAATTACAGTTTATTCAGTATCTTCATGACATGTGATCCTTTTCAGATCAGAGGCATTCTGAGTCAGTCGTTGACATGAGGATTTTTTCAGGTTTCATAAAACTGTAAACTATTTTCACACATGCTCTGAAGTTACTCAGGATGAGAGTCTAATTGAGAATGAAATCTATGATAAGGAAGAAACACAGTGGTGTGAAAAAGAACTAGTGGCAAAAATCTGGAATTGTATGATTTTTGTACCCATATGGTTAGGCTGTGCACACACATTTTGTGGCTTAATCAAATAAAGTGTTAGCTTAAGCATATAAATTTGCAGTATGTCCAACTTCATTACAATAATCATTAACTTGTGTCTACTTCCCATATTCTCACTTCCATTAACCCTCACTCATTTGGGGTCCTGGGGACTTCGACCTCAGGCGCAAATAATGTTTTGCAACACTGAAAATTATTCACATGAACTTCTCCTTTTAGATATGCTACTTATGTTCAGTTTACAGTGTTTTGCAAACTTTTCAGTTTTTTAAAGGTTTCTTCTGTGTTCGAAGTAATTTGAGTTTTACATGACTGGGGCCAGAAATGCTCCAAATATTCCGTGTTGTACATCTAAATTATAAGAAAAATTCTAAAAATGTTGTCATTTCCATTTTATAATATTATGTTGTTTCTGAACGAAAATCAGGCATGTTTTTCTATATGAGTTAGTAGCTTTGTATCAGACATTCTCATGCTGGTAGGGTAGACACCTATGTATAGTTATGAGGATATTTTAGAATGTTTTTTCTGGAAATATAATTTTTTTGTTTTTTTAGAACGATCTAGTATATGAAGGTAAATAAATAGCATCACAATCATCAATTAATAATTCCAAATATAATCCGTACATGAAATGCAGATAAACTATTGGGTAAAATGTGTGATTCAAATCTGACCCCAAACAGAGTCCACAATTAGTAGTGGAGAAACAGACTCAAAGGGTTAAGAGATCACTTGTGGTCACTTCTTCTGTGGCTGCTTAAAAAAACATTTCACCGTATATATTTCTTCATAAGCATAACAAAGCTACTGAAGAACAGATTTTGTAAGGTCCAGTTCAGAAATATTTATCTAGAGTTATTGAATACTCAGAAAATTGTATCCTTTTCAAAAATTATGTTTTAATGGCCTCAATGGAAAACAAAATCCAAAAATTATCCAACTCTGTCAATATTTAATGAAAGAGTTACTACAAATCATCAAAATCCAATAAGATACTCTAGTATTTTAAACAACAAATTCAAGAACATTATAAAAATAAAAACCAGTTTTCCAGATGTTGTATGGAACAACTTACGTCAAGGAACTGGGCGTCTCAAAAGCTCGTGGTGGAACTGGGGGTGGAGGAGATTGCAGGCCATTGCCAGCATTGACAGTGCTGCTGCCACCACTGGTGTTGATGCTGGTGCTCAAATTTAAGGACGCAAGTTCCTATATCGAAAAATAGAAAAAAGTCTTACTTTTCTGACATTTTTAGGGGGAAATTAAAACAACAATTTTTTTCAACAAATAAATAATAAATTTTAAAAAATCAGTAATTTGAGAATCTATGAAACAAGTTTATTTATTGCTCAGAGCAGTGGCGAATCCAGGGGGGTTGTGGCCCCTCTCCCAAAAACCTAGAGTTTTTGTTTGTTACCTCCCTTTATTTGGCAAAATTGATGTATTTCTATAGGAATTTTGTAATTATTTAAAAAATAATATTGTATGTATCATATACACTGCAATGCACTACATATGCACCATATATGCACTATACATGCACCATATATGCACTACAATATAATAACAATTATGTTTTATTTAACAAACATAAATGATCCCACCCCCACCCCAAATGATTGGCTGGATCCGGGCCTGGCTCAGACACATTTTGCGAACACTTATTTTATTCAGTTAATACTAATTATTAATACCAACAAAATTTAGTAAACATTAAAAATACTAATACTACCACCACAATTATTATTAATAATAACAACAATAATTTTAAATATCCAAATAATGGAAAATAAGTTTTATATTAATTAACTATTGCCATATTCCAAGTCATCACAAATTATTACATTTCATTTCAATTTCCTAAATTATGAATAAAAAATTATTAAGTATTCCTAAAATACATTTTGGTTAGTGGGACAATCATTAATTAGTTTCTAATCATCTAGTCAGACAATTTTAATAAATACAAATGGGCCTTACAAAGCTTACAGTGAAAGTATCACAAACATACCAACTTATTAACTGAAGTATCAGGAGTTGATGTTCCAAGTAGATCATAACTGACGCCCGAAGAGCTGGGAGAATTAGAGGTGTCAGAACTGCTGGAAGTAAGTCCAGGAGCACCTCCAGGAGACGAGGGTAATGTAGGAAGACCAACCAAATCCACAGTCAATAGATCCTGCACACCTTCACGAGCCAAATACCGGTCTAATTCAGCCTGAGGAAAGGAAGGGCAATCAGTACTACTCTACATACAGCCACAAATTTCCTTGGCAGAGCGGAATAGGCAGATTGCTTAGAAATCTACCCCTCAAATTATATCCTATATTTACTACCGTACTACTACAGTAGTGAAAAAAGGTTTACTAAACCAAGGTCAGCCGACCTTCAAGGGCAAGTGGGGGTATACAGTCGATAGAAACGTCCACCTCGAATATTCTGTTATAACCGGTATAACTGTTAAAGATTTTGGGATGGAATTTTCACCAAACGATTTAGCGCATACGAGTTCATCAGTTTTAGTTATTAGCTTTCCGATAGCATTTTATACTTTAAAGATGTTGGACCAACTTCATCCCCCTCCCCTCTAATGGAACACTATACTACTTTAATACGTTTAACACGAATATACAGCAGGCACTCTGATGGTGGCGAGGCGGCTGGCAGCCCAGCTGCGCCCAAGCCGAAAGATGCAGGAGCGCAGCGACTTTGGCGACCACATCGGTTAAACCCTTTCAAGAAATGTCCCGGCAAAGCCTTCTTACACTATAATCATGGTCCTGCGTTCACATTACGTCCAAAAGAATCAATCTAAGTGACAAAGAAATCACCAGTATGTTCCCATTACCAGCGTCGTTCATTAGGTATATTAAAACATCTTTAAAAGGGGCATACTTGCAGGGCCGTCTTTGGGTTTGAAAGTAACCGAGGCACTAAGAGATTTCGGGGCCCCTAATTCTTAGTTCAACAACATGTCTCATGTTCGTTAATATGCCTGGTTTTGCAAAAATTAAAACAAAAATGTCTGCCACTTCTTACAATACTGCGTATATACGTGCATATACGGAAAAGTAAAATATACTATGTATATACGTATGTATTAGGAAAATAAAAATAATTGATTTAAATATAATTTATTGGAAATGCCAATATTAATTCAATTTTTGCTTCCTCACACTTTAACTTATCGACAATGCGGAGGTTACAATGGAATTCCGCTTAGCGCTCGCGAATTCCTGGGAATTTAAGTACATGTCATTGTTACGAGTTGCGATAACAGCTAGAGGCGCGCAACTTGGCGACAACGCGCGATTAGCCACCACGAGTTCGTACATTGTAGGTTCCACGAGTTCGTACAGTGCTGCGTGTCTTCTGGGAGCAAATAAAAAATCCTCACTCCTGGAAAACATTGCCTTTGATATTAACCAGCCATTCAGCAATACTGAAATTTGATGGATCTAATTATTTGTGCGATATTAATGAAAAACAATAGCTAAGATGTTAGTAGCGCAGAAAATGCAATATCTTAATATTGCGTAGCTGTTTTTTATAATTCGGGAAAGTACGTGCTGTTCTAGCACCACTAGTTCAGTTTTGTTATATATGTTTTATTATCTGTGGGGGCCCTTTGATCATGGGGGCCCTGAGGCACGAGCCTCGTCTGCCTGTGCCTAAAGATGGCCCTACATACTTGTGTGATTTGTGATGGCGAAAGTCTTGCAAAATACACTCCACAGTAAACATTAAGAAGCTTATTTTTGAAATCATTTCGCGTCAATTCGGCGAGCGCATTGTCTCTGCTTTGAAAGACATTGGTAGATCTCCGAAAGATAGCAAAAATATAGAAATACTTTCCTCTGCTTCATTGCGAAAAATCGCGTTTTCTTCGACACCCTGTCCGTCCCTCACAACATC
>JAHLJT010008446.1:188206030-188249721 GCA_031308135.1 Acheta domesticus
ACTACCCACTCCCGTTGCCTTCAAACGCCTTTTCGGCATCTTCGATTACTTCATCATGAACCAACTAGTCCATTTTGTTTAGATTCTTTTTACAGGAACGGCTATTTGAATTTAAACTTTAGGTTTAATTTTTTCTACATTTTCTTCTGAACAAGTAAGAAAGTTGTCTGCAGAACGTTAACTGTTTAGTCTCTTCAAGCTACATTTCGTATTAGATGCTTTTCAAAATCTTGAATACACTCGACTGCAAATAATTGAACAATGGTGGTGTTAAGTTAGAAATTCGAATTGTCACACACAAACGTCAGAAGACGAATCTCAGGACGACGTTAGGTACATGTGATGCATCACAACGCTTGAGAACAGTCTAGCTTCGATTGTATATGATATTAATATTTGAGTAAGCCAAGTAAATAGTTCCTTACCAGTTTTTCGCTGACAAAAACGAAGCACGAGTGGGCGTCCCGCTCCGCCTCTTTGGCAATGAACGAGAAGAAGCGCTTTTCCCCCTTATCGTCGGCGCAGTAGCTGATGCGGTGCAGGGGATACTGATGCAGAATCCGCTTACTTTTTGGCTCCTGAAACAAGACATTCACAAGTGTGATGATCCGGGCAGGCCCGAATTTTTATTACTGGAACCCCCAGTGGTGGCCCTGTTTCACTACTCGAAATAAAAATTATAGAGAAAAAAATCTTTGACTTTAAGCTTCTTTTCTCATGTTTTTAATTTTACTATGAACGACTTTATATTTTATCAACCACACTTACTCCAGTTATATCGTCTACCCGGAACAACAACAACAACAACAACAACAACAACAACAACAACAACAACAACAACAACGATGTAATTTCAGCATTGATTTAAATAGAGTAAGTGCATGCAAGTTTAAGTGAGGTAAGTAAGAAAGAAGTGTGACGGGACTAGAAAAACATCGACGTTGTTAATATTATGCTTCAAACCACCAGAGCGTTGTTCGGTCACTGTTGGCATCTTGTCTACTTGACACCCCGTGCTCCAAAAGATTAGTGACGCATTGGTCAGTTGGGTTCCAAAGGTGGTAGCGAGTAAACGTTCCTGTGTCTACATCGATGGAACTATTGCTTATTAAGAGAAGAGACTGGTTATTTCGTGTTTCCGGGCGCGACAACTGATTTGGACATTAGTCCTCTACGAGAAGTGCATGTTATAACTCTGAAGGTGTGGTATTCTTTCCCCTCCCTCCTCCCACACACTAAAACGTGAGATCTGGCAGCAGAACTATACTTGGGTTTTTCTTTCTTGGCGCACGGGGGTGTGCCAATAAAATGGAATATCTCACGGTATTTCGCGTTGTTCTCCGTTGTGCCGCCAGGAGCAGTTTGATCGCCAGCACTGCTCGATACAGTCGCGATCATGCGACTCCTAGTGGCACAATCAAGAACGACGCGAAATACCGTGAGATATTCCATTTTATTGACACCCCCCGTGCGCCAAGAAAGAAAAACCGAAGTATACATGTCAGTTTGCGGGAAACTACAGGTCAGGTCCCTCTGCGAGGGATCTCCGTCAACGGGGCACCGCCCAAGTCTGAACAAGTTCTCACCCCCGACATGTGTGGTAATATAGTGCATGTGCGAGCGTGCGAGCGTGCGAGCGTGCGAGCGTGCGTACGCGCTCCACTCTACTCAGTCCACTTCAGATTTCGCAATTACATTTCATTTATTTATTTTCGCCAAAAAACAGTAAAAAACTGTGTGCGATGTACGGAGGAAAAGTATAATTTGGACAAGTTTTCTTTTGCTCCAGAATCTTTTCTCCACCCCTTTTTATATTCGCAGTTGAATGATGAATGAAAGTCCCAACTAAGAGAATGAAAGTCCCAACATTTGAAAATTAGACATTTTCGCTCCTGAGTTATAGAAAACTTATCATCGGTTAACGAAATACGGATTTTTTAGTGTTGCCAACAGACTAGCCCACGACCCCGGTATTACTCTTACCCCTACTAGCAAACTGAAAAAAAAAAAAAAAAAAAAAAAAAAAAAAAGGCGCCTAGCGAGGTTACATTTATGTTCAGAAGAAACACAAGGGGCATTTGCTCAAGGAATCAGGAAAACTAGATGAAAAACCTGATCGAGATGGAGAGGGGGGTGTCATTGATTCAGAAGCGGAAATACATTTCTTCTCGAAGGTATATTTAGTATTAAAAAAATGGTACAGTACAAATGTTTGCCAATGCACTATATAATCATTGTCAAATAAATTAACTTTTTTCTGATTGTCGTTTTTATATAGATCCGTTATGCAGCAGAAAGGATTTCACAAGTTACTTAAGATTGTATCGATTATAATTATTTAATGTCATCTGGCAATGTGTTGAAAAGTAAATTACATGTATTGTAAGTAGATTTCTTGTAGTGAGTTGTTGATACCCGATGAATACGATTCCTATGGCGTGTGTTATAATTATAAATATTTGTATTGCATTAAAATATGTCCCCGCCCTTAAGTAAGTCAGTTTGACAAAAACTACAGCTTGGTAATTAAATATGCAAGGCATTGAAGATATTTCAAGCTCAATTAAGAGAGACATGCTCATCACGTGGATGGCAGTGTGCAGGTTGTACTTAGGTAAAGGTTTCGTACACATTCGTTGTTCAAAGTATAAGTCCCATACTCAACTGGCAAAGAATTGGAAGATTTAGGGGGCAAGAACGACGCAAATGCAAAACAAGGTCAATTGGGGTACTTAGGAAAATGTTATTTCTATTTTTGTCAATGGTCACTCTTTCTGTATACATCTGTAGGCTCCTTGTTCTTCAAAAACTGACAGTGGCACAGTTGCGATTACAAATAATGTTCTGTTATTTGCTCCAATTGCAAATCTGTTTTTTGTAATTTCAAGAAAAAAAGTTCGAAAACGCTTCACATAAAATCTAATCAGGCATTTAAAACTGTAAAAGAATCGAATGCCTTCACTAATACACATGATAGAATTTTATAACATTTGGAAAATATAAATTAGTTTGACCAGTTGGCAACACTAGTTCACTCCCCCCCCCCCAACACTTGTTTTCAAATACGAAAAACGTTTCCCCTTAGTTCCTCACTAGTTATCTTCCTATAAAATATAGTTAAACTATTGTATTATGACGAACATTTAAAGTTTTACATTTCATTGTGTATGTGTGTTGCGAGATGGAGTTTTATTCGTATTAATGAATGATGAAGTTTTGCCCTCCATTACACGCTATCATTCAACTTATTTTATTACAAGATTTGTTTATTATTGTAATTTTAAAAATCTAATGAGAACTGTGTATCTTTTTGTTATTGTAAGTGCAATTTTTAGGAATTACAGTTAATACCTCTTGCTGGGGCCATAATGTGCCCCGAAACGTTGTAAATGGAATATATGTGATTGTTAACCTGGTGATATAATAATTTAAACGTCTGTGTAAAATACTAGGGTGTAACAAAAATAATATAATCTTCCCCATGCCAGAAACAAGTTTTAAAACGGATGACATTTGATATTTTAATAAATTAACTACACTCAGATTGTAATAAATAGTTTCTCTAGCAATTTCTCTGCAATGTACTTACCTGTATAGCGACGCCGTCAATTGAAACTGTCAGCTCCACTTTCGGCGTCTTCGCACCTCAGCTTTGCGGAGTTGCTGGCTGAACTGCAGCTTCCTGATCGCCTCTTTGACGATCAGAATCCCTTTGGGCTGGGCTACTTCCGTTGTTCCCAGAAACTGCGCAAAGGAAATACGAGAGCTTCAGGTCACAGCACACACGAGTCAGAAAATCATAGTTCGGGCGACTTCAAGTGACATTAGAGAAAACTCAGATTAGTTAACTACTACTAAATATATTTTAGCACAATCCATTTTGCACGAACAGGCATATAAATCCTTACGAGATTATTATTTTCGCCATAGTTTGAGCCTTTCGTAACGCAAGATTCTACTGACAGACGCACTTCAATTTATGTTCTGACCAAGCATAGACCAGAAGGGACTGGCGCTTGATAAACAAGCGTGGATTTCTGTGTACAACCAACATTTCCTCGATGGCAACAGTCCAAATATATCAGATAACAGTATTTGGGGAACAAATGTCCACGTATTTCGTTACAAATCCAAGCCTCGTAATCCGGTATCTTGGACAGATAAATTCCAAATACTACCAAATTCATCTACTTTGACACAAACAATGCGCAGCAAATATCAAATCTATTCTGGAAAACAAAATATGAATTCAAAGAGCAGAAACAAATGTTATTTTACGTGGAAAAATTAAATGAAAATTGGAACGATAAGGACCATTTAGTCAACTGACTGCACTTATCTTAGGAAATTAATTACCCTAGAGAAGAAAAAAAAACCAATATTACCAAGAACATCATGAGTAATAAAATATACAATAACCAAATATTTTTGAAAGTTAGTTGATCATGTTCAGTTCTCGAGCGACAGAAGTTGCGCAGCTATTTCGCCAAAAAAATGTCCTGCAGTACGATTTTTTATATCCGCATTATTTTCTACTATGTAAAAAGCTCACAAAATCGAAAATTCCGTGAAGAAATGAAATCAAACAAAAAAATACAATACATATTTTTATTGAAGCTTAAATTAAATAATAAAATATATTGAACGACAATACATTGTAATGAAATAGAATCAATCTTAACACCTTTTTTAGTAAGCTGCACAATCTATACCAAATATTCTACACTTATTAGGCAGCTCTTAGTTACATCAGGAATGTAAGTAAATTTGCAACCTACAATTGGTAAGTCTTGTCTGTACAATCCATAATTTGCTTGAAAATCGTTAATTTTAAATGGAAAATTAATACTAATGAAAAATTGAATACAAGATAATTGAACAATTCCAGTTAAATAAAGGTTACTTGTATACCTAGACGAAACGGCCTTGAATTTGAAGTTCACCACCACATTTAGTTCATTTAGTTCACCACCACGTTTAGTTCTTAGTTCATTTAGGAAATCTTCCTAGCGGCTAGTTCCCGAGCGACTAAATGTGCTGGTGGATTTCCAATTCAAGGCCATTTCTTCTAGGTGTACAAAGTTACATTTTATTTAACTGGAATTATTCAATTATCTTGTAATTTATTTTCCATTAGTATTAATTTTTCACTTGAAATTAATGTTTTTCGAGCAAATTATGGACTGTGAAAAAACAAGACTTACCAACTGTAGATGTCAATGACTCCTGTTCTTCGGTGGCAACGAAAGGAAAGAATATCTAGGAATGGAAATCTATTCACTTAGTCAATTCTATAGTACATGGCTGTAAAGCTTACGTCCAATTCTCGCAAATTCTCGAATTAGCCCGTCAATGTTATTATTAACTAATATTGGTGGGAAATGTTCCAAGTAGGAACAGTTTCGAAGCATTCGACTTGACAGTAGCCAACTCGAGGTAGTTATGGCGAGTAAATGCGTGTCTATGACGAGGAATAGCATAGTGGGCTCCAACAGAAAAAATGCAACTGAAGAAAACTCTACAACATAGTTCCTACAAAGTAGCACGAACACCGAGCAAGAACAAATAAAATTCTCTCGTACAGCACAAGCAGCAATAAATTAAACAAAACAATCTTCACGAATATAGTTTAGGATATATACAGTACAACCTTTATTACAATCCAAAATATTTAAAAAAACTAACAACTGGTGATCCATAACGCAACACGTAAATAGCAAATATTTAATGGCAAGCGGCCTCTTCCTTTGTCCCTTGTTATATGACGTCAGCTGTGTTGTAAGCAGTGGCGCAGCGAATATGAGAATTCAGCCTGTACGTGTCGAACGAGAATAGAGGGAATAACGCTATTCCTGCTAAATAAATATTTGCTTTCAGTCAAAATCAAAAATGTATCACTATCTTCAGAAGTCTAACAAAGAGACGAAGTGTGCAGTTTCGAATTCCGCTGTGCAGTAAATGTCTATTTACACGATACCACAAGAACAAATTAACTTCACTACATTTCTCACTCGAGGCATTGCATTTTTATGCTGCCATGGTTTTTATGGCTGCCATTATGAGGCCATGCATTTCCAAGTTGGCGACGAGGCTTCGGTGCTAACCTTCGCGATTACTACCTTCCGATTTTCCAACACATTTTTATGCCAAAATACTTGTTGCGCATACAGACGCTTCGCGTCTGACATCACCTTACGGTAGTCAGCGCCCAGTTGCTAGTGCAAACATTGGCTAGATTAATTCCGAAATGATCCGTTCGTCATTCATAGTCATATCCACACAATTTGGCTAATATGTGAATTAACGCGCTACTCCTAACAGACATTTCGGACTTTAGCTGTAGCATTTAAACTTCGCACTTCAGATACACAATGTAGCTGAAGTATTTTGAAAATAGATACAAATTTTATTACAATATTTAATTTCTTTTGTGAAAAAACTATATTGAGAAAATCTGTTTGCTGAATCTATCTTCCTTCCTTCCTTTCTTTCTTTCTTTCTTTCTAGTCTACGTTCTGGTTGTAATTTGCTACACTGTCCAAACAATGACTTCCTCACAATTCTGCTAAATTGATGATGGATATTATCCTAAATGGATATAGTGACTAAATTAAGGATACATTTTGAAAAGAATTAAAATGTATGAGCACGTGCGTGTGCCACTTATCTGAATTTAAATTTATTTTTATTATTTTCATGCCGAAGTACTGACCGCGCTATAATAGTTTGCACGTCACGCAGCAGATCGGGTCACACTCAACCGATGACGAAGTGTCGGTAACACACTTGAGAAATATAATTTCTTTTTAAAATCAGCGTTTCGCATGAGTTTTCTCCTTGGCAATTTCTCTATTAGAACGTGAAAACAGTATTCTTGGTCATTACATTTTTCGAGGATCAATGCTCAGGAGATAAGGTTATATTGCATATTTAACGAAGTAATAATACAATATTATTTGGAGAATAATATAGCCCTTTCCATTTTGTTTTCCATAACATTCTCGACTACCTTTCCGCCTTCTTTTCTCTTCTTTTTTAAAGATTATTTAGCATATCAAACATAGCAATTTAGTTCCACTTAACAAAAAATACAATTATTTCAGAGTACTTTGCTTTTGGATTATAAAAATTGCGCAGTAAATACACTTGCTAGACAGACACTTCTCCTGCAATCCAAGACTCCAAATCCAAGAGCGAGTCATATCCAAAAGGTGCCCATACCCTCAAAATTTAATATCACTTCAAAATCAACTTAAATTAAATACAACTAATTCTAAAATTTGTGGCAAAAAAAGGTCTACGTTCACTGAAGGTCACTTTCGTTATTCCTGCGATAATAAAAGAAAGCTTGTGTTACGAACATTGCATTAGTTGTACATCAAATTACTGTTGCACTTTCACAACATATTCCTGCGACAATAAATCATGAACGCAATGCAGAAATTACATCCCCCGAAACTCATATTGCACAAAGAATTTTGTTTCTCGAAAACATGATGAATGCACCTCACGAGATTAAACACAATTCCGTTCTTCAAAAGCAGAAGGAAGGAAAGAAGGAAAGAAAGACCACTACATACACAGAGCCACGGAAAAATATTCACTTGCACACTACAGAAAACTATGCCCGAAATCAAAGACAAAAAAATATTGCGTGTAATTCTAAGCGAGCATTACGAGAGGGAGGAGGACAGAAAGGTGGAAAAGGTTGGGGAGAAGGAGTAAAAAAAGATGGAGGAGGAGGAGGAGGAGGAGAAGGAGTAAAAAAAGATGGAGGAGGAGGAGGAGGAGGAGAAGGAGTAAAAAAAGATGGAGGAGGAGGAGGAGGAGGAGGAGAAGGAGTAAAAAAGATGGAGGAGGAGGAGGAGGAGGAGAAGGAGTAAAAAAGATGGAGGAGGAGGAGGAGGAGGAGAAGGAGTAAAAAAGATGGAGGAGGAGGAGGAGGAGGAGAAGGAGTAAAAAAGATGGAGGAGGAGGAGGAGGAGGAGAAGGAGTAAAAAAGATGGAGGAGGAGGAGGAGGAGAAGGAGTAAAAAAGATGGAGGAGGAGGAGGAGGAGAAGGAGTGAAAAGATGGAGGAGGAGGAGGAGGAGAAGGAGTGAAAAAGATGGAGGAGGAGGAGGGGGAATGAAAAAGATGGAGGAGGAGGAGGGGGAATGAAAAAGATGGAGGAGGAGGAGGGGGAATGAAAAAGGATGGAGGAGGAGGAGGGGGAATGAAAAAGATGAGGAGGAGGGGGAATGAAAAATATGGAGGAGGAGGGGGAATGAAAAATATGGAGGAGGAGGGGGAATGAAAAATATGGAGGAGGAGGGGGAATGAAAAATATGGAGGAGGAGGGGGGAATGAAAAATATGGAGGAGGAGGGGGAATGAAAGTATGGAGGAGGAGGGGGAATGAAAAGTATGGAGGAGGAGGGGGAATGAAAAATATGGAGGAGGAGGGGGAATGAAAAATATGGAGGAGGAGGGGGAATGAAAAATATGGAGGAGGCGGGGGAATGAAAAAGATGGAGGAGGAGGGGGAATGAAAAAGATGGAGGAGGAGGGGGAATGAAAAAGATGGAGGAGGAGGGGGAATGAAAAAGATGGAGGAGGAGGGGGAATGAAAAAGATGGAGGAGGAGGGGGAATGAAAAAGATGGAGGAGGAGGGGGAATGAAAAAGATGGAGGAGGAGGGGGAATGAAAAAGATGGAGGAGGAGGGGGAATGAAAAAGATGGAGGAGGAGGGGGAATGAAAAAGATGGAGGAGGAGGGGGAATGAAAAAGATGGAGGAGGAGGGGGAATGAAAAAGATGGAAGAGGAGGGGGAATGAAAAAGATGGAAGAGGAGGGGAATGAAAAAGATGGAGGAGGAGGGGGGAATGAAAAAGATGGAGGAGGAGGGGGAATGAAAAGATGGAGGAGGAGGGGGAATGAAAAAGATGGAGGAGGAGGGGGAATGAAAAAGATGGAGGAGGAGGGGGAATGAAAAAGATGGAGGAGGAAGGGGGATGAAAAAGATGGAGGAAGGGGAATGAAAAAGATGGAGGAAGGGGAATGAAAAAGATGGAGGAAGGGGAATGAAAAAGATGGAGGAGGAAATCGAATTTTCAGTTCATACTCTTACTTTAATTTGTTGATTAATTTCTTGGTATCTTCCAAAGCAATACTAACCACATTCATATGTTCTGCAAATGGACCGCGTTCCCTTAGTGCAGGTATGTAAAGATAAATAGCATAAGACTATTCGCGAGCACTGCGTCCAGAGCAATTGCCGAGAGAGTTTTCGAAGTAAAGGCTGTTCAAATTGCTCGGGCAGGGGTGATGGTACGTCACTTTGTCAAGGACACTTGTGGAAAAGTCAGTTGAAAGACATTGTCCCAAATTTAGCAGTATTAATTCTCATTTCCTCCATTAAGGAAAAAAATATAATGAAGTAGTCAGTGAAGAAAAAAAACCTGTATGGACACTTGGGCATTACGTTTTTGGGTCAGTGGAAACTGTGCAGAAGGAGTTACAGAAATACATCTCGACAACAAAAGAAATAATTTTCACAAAGTTAAACCAATATCTCGGTATTATTGGAAACGAACACTACCTAAATGGTGCGCAAAACGTCTTTTGACACCTGGAAGTAAATTTTTAGTAACCTCTATGACATGTAAACAATGGAGAAGTAAGAGACTTCCGTCATTCTTAATATTCTTCCACAGTCATCCGCGCCCTTTTGCCCCCTGTGGGTTGGCGTCTATGCTCTGCAGTGATTGTATTACTGTGGTGAAATGGTTTCGAGGGAATTTACTGTTTAAGTATGGAAAAAGAGTAACCCGTTGACACAAAACAACAGTGCGGATCGATACACAAGATATTTCAACAGACGGGAATCCCGAATCAATGGCAGATACGTTATATTCGGTTTCAGTGAGAAAAAAGCGCAGCGTTTATGCTCAAGACTGACGTGCGCAAGATGAGCAGATCATTGTTTATTCAGTGAAGATTAATCCATGAACAAGTGTCCCGGGCTTTGCGCCCGGAGCGCCGTTGAAATGAATTTGGGAAACTACCATTTCTCAGCACTATGCCTCAGCATACTGCTTTGCAATTCCTTACTTTCGATCATGGACAATGTACCAAAACTGCTCCACTCTCCCCACCACTGTATCTAAATCACATTCAACCTTTTTTTGAGCATCCAGGAAACACTTTCAGAAAGGAAATTTGCAGCAAACAAGATCTAAAAAGCATTAGAAGAACAATGGTACAGTATTTCTATCCACATATTCGACAAACCTGTGAAATCCGTGTCAGCCAGGCATCGTGCTGTTCGAGCAAAAGACAATCCTACAAAATATTAGAAGAGCGTAGTTTTGCATCAAATGCTTTCTGTCCAACGACTTTTTGCGCCCCCATTTCGACGCAGTGTTTTCGTTAGTACAGAGGAATTTGTTTATACTGCGATTTTTCTAAGAGCGACCCTCAAGGCCATTCAAATCCCATCTTCGCGATGGAATATGTCACGGCATTTCGCGTCTTTTCTCGGTCTTGCCGGTAGAAGTCGCATGATCGCAAGCACTGCTTCATACGGTCGCGATCGTGCGAAATCTAGCGGAACGACTGAGAAAGACGCGAAATGACGCGACATATTCCATCGCGAATATGGGATTTGAGTGGCCTTGAGGGTCGCAGTTAGAAAAATCGCAGTATAGTTTTGTGAACCTATTTTTGTGAAAATAAGGGAAGATTTTTTTTTGTTATTTAAGTTCGCATCAACATCTAGGTCATTAGTAACCACTATTGGGTTGGATGTTATGGTAACCGTGAAGATGACACGATATGGTGATGATAGGGAGTGAAAGGACGAACACAAATACAACCATGCTCGAAGCGGGACTCGAATCCGCGATCCTTTGATCAGAGATCGCTACACCGACTGACTTAGCGATCTCGTCCGCCGGGGATCAGCAAGAATATTTTTGTTGTCAACATTTTTTTCTTATTTCTGTAAATCCCACTGCACAATTTCCATGTGCCCCAAACCCTGTCCATTCGTTTTTTTACACTGATTGTACATCAGTCTTATTTGAAATTATCAATTCAGAGTAAAATTAATAATAAAAAAAGCAAACTATCGAAAGGATCTTAATTTTGAAGTCGCATTTTCTTAAAACTGAAACAAACTGCACTATTATCCGAATAATATTTTCTGTCGACTTGACAGCCGGGAGTGAGGGGGGGAGAGAGATTGCCACTTACTCGGGCGGTCGTTTTTTGCGTCAGATCAGGTGTTGAGGCATACACGTCCAACTTATTTATAGTAGAACTATAATAATGATTAGTTTATTTCATGAAGTACTGTTACACAAATTTATTGCAGTCGGCCCCGTGGCTGAAATTGGTAAGTCAGTAGTGCCGTAGTGATCTCAGACCAGGGGGGCGCGGGTTCGAGTCCTGCCTCGGGCAAGGTATGTGTTCGTCCTTTCTCCCCCTATCACCACCATATAGTTTCATCCTCATACCATAACGTTAAATCCAATAGTGGTCGCTAATGATCTAGTAGTTGATGCGACCTTAAATAACATAAAAATTATTGCAGTCTCTTACATTAATTCCGCCAATGCAAGGGATAACGACACATTTTTGCATAACACGTGCAAAGCAAATTGCTCGTTGTTGGACGTAAACGTAAGTACAGTGAGACGCATTTTTTATGAGGAAGATGCATAGTATTATGAAATATTTATGAGAGAGAAGTATTTAACCTCGAGACATTCTTGGTTGGAGAACATACTTTTCACAGAACGTTCACAATTCGCAATGAGAGCACACAACACTAGACACAGAACCGCACACACTGCGCATAATCAAACAAGTAATGGCGCTTGGCGCTCTTCAATTTTCAGTTACTTCGTTTCATGAGATTTCATTTTTTCTCAGTAAACGTCGGCAATTCTGTAGTGACATCACAATTTGAAGCATCTGATTGGCTAATGGAACCCCCTCCTCCCTGTCAGCCGGGAGCTGTCAAGTAGACAGAAGGGTCATTCCACATTAAATCAACACAATCATTTTACATCACCATCTCACAAGGGAATGCTTGACTTTTCATGTCGAAACCCTACCTCATTTTGTTCTACTTAAAGTTAATGTCAAAACAAGTCTGGATGTAAAATTTTAGTTTCCTGTAAGCATTTTTTAAAAAAAATAATAAACTTCCATGTTTCTGGCCATGTTTTTCTTTTCCAAATAGACGAATGTACTTCCCTGGCACACGATACGTCTCAAGGTCGGACGCGCGTCAGTCTGTATCGCAGCGCCTCACCCCAGCCGCCACGTGAATCGCTGCGAGGGCAAGAAACGAATGCTTTCGTCGCCTCAGGTCGAATGTGTGCAAATGATTTCAGTGGTGCCTTGCGAATGAGTACGACAATAACTTCATCACATTCATTTCAAAATTAAACTTCATTCATTGTATGTTCTAAAAAATGTGAGTGAATAATGATTGAAATACATTTTTCTTGTACCACGAACATATAAAAAAGATGATTCGCATAAATCAATTTCACATAATGGCTCTGTGATTATGGCAGCCGTATTGTGAAGGTGCCACAAAGGATGCAGATCTTTCATCGTCATACTGAGCGACGTACCAAGCGTATCTAATGAGGTTCCTAAATCTTGGGGATGGAAATTTATAATGGCTGAGTGATTGTAATTTTAAGATACTATTCCTTTGGTATACGTGAAAATCTGCTCGCCATGAAACAATCATTTTCTCTGTAATTCTGCCATAAAGATATTTCCATGTAGGCCATATAAAGAAAGCTGCAAAATGACACCTTTTCCAGCTCTCCATCTTAATTTGGAGAGGTTCTACATCAATCTAAAAATTTTCGGGAACCTAATTTTGTAAAATTTTACATGGCTGTATTTCACAAACGGGTGGAAATATTTTACAAAACATTTATAGTTTTCTTATTCTTCATTCATACTACCTATGTGTCAAGTTCCATCTGAATCTAAAATGGCGAGGTAAAATTTTAATTAAAACTTGACTATGTGGAATGACCCAGAAGTATTATTCGCAGTATACTTCCTGTGATCAGGCTAGGAACAACGATCCCTTGTCTGCTAAAAGAGCTGCCCGCTTTCATGCTCTATCCATTGTGGTGAGAAAAATATATAGTTCCATTAAAAAATCAAAGATTATTAAATTTCTCGAAAACTAAACATTTCATAGACAATTTATCTACGGCATGTTACTTGCCCCATGATTCCGTGTTGTTCAGCGAAAACTGCATTTCGATATCCTGAACCGTTTAGAAGTTATGGGGGTGGTCTACATTTGGGACACCTTTATAAATTAATTCAAATCTTTCTCGTTTGATAAAAAGCATCCGAAAAGCACGTAGTTACATGAAGCGACCAATCAATTATCAGCTTCATAAAGAACTCGATTTAGAACCCATTTAACATCACATCACATTCCTAGTCACCAACTTTTACCATTATTACCCCAAATTCCTTTTCTTGCAACCTTTAAACTCGCAAAAATCCTAACCACACCAGAATAAAAAACATCCCTACAATACACTCCTAAAAACTTCTCCGAATTCGAACCAGAATGGAGGATCCAATAGTGCATACTAAAACTTATGTTAGATTCAAGTTTTAGAAATAAGTTTTAAACATAAGTTAGCAATTAAGCCTTTCAGACTTGTGCAAGATGTTACTTAAACTAAAATATGTACAACCAACATAAATCATTTATTTATATTTATATATTGTTACATTTCGTAACAGTCTTGTTTGCACATTCCATAATTTGCTCGAAAAAAAAAAAACATTAATTTTAAGTGGAAAATAAATCGAGACTAAAGCAAAATGTATTATAATATGTGTGTATATATATATATATATGTGTGTATATATATATATGTGTATATATATATATATATATATATATATATGTGTATATATATATATATGTGTATATATATATATATATGTGTATATATATATATATATGTGGTGTATATATATATATGTGTGTATATATATATATATGTGTGTATATATATATATATATGTGTGTATATATATATATATATGTGTGTATATATATATATGTGTGTATATATATATGTGTGTATATATATATATGTGTGTATATATATATATGTGTGTATATATATATATGTGTGTATATATATATATACAGGGTGAGTCACGTAACTTTAGCACCTCCTGTAACTTTTGAACGGTTGAAGTTATTGCAATGCAGTTTTCACGAAAGTGCATGAGGGAAAGGGGCTAATTGATACGTGCATTAATTTCTATTTTAATCACTTGTATTTTACGAGATTTTTTTAGGTAACTTTGTTTTTTCAAATGGAACTATACATATTTTTTCAGTCCACCATGACGAGCGTAAAAAGACGAATCCAATGATGTACATATTGTCATATGTTAGATAAGGATTTTTTTGATTAATTTTGATTTTTGCGACCGGGGTTTAACGGACGTTTTGAATAGTCCACCACACAAGGTCATGCAGCGCTCCACCAGCACACGTGCGCCCGGCGAAGGGAAGGGAAGGGGAGGGATCTTATTTGAAAATACGAAACATAGTATTTCAAGTATTCACAAAACCATTGCAGTTTTTTCCTGAACTGTGCTTTCCATCCTTCTGCATTTTCACATTTTCGTCTTTCTTTGATTGAAGGAATTAAAGGATGGAAAATAAGAATTTGTCATAAGTTTGTATTGTAATAAAATTGTTTAATAACTTCAACTCCATTTAATGGGATTTCATAAGATACGTAGTAATGGGATCTTGAAACAAAGCACAATAAGAATAAATAATTAAAACTGTACAAAATATATTGTATATTTTGAGCAAACAATTTCAATGTTAATACGAATATAATAACAACTTAGGGATAGAAATAATCTTATTTCAATAAATACTACTTAAGACAAATCCGTATTTTCAATCCCTAAGAAACCCAAATTACTGAAAATGGATTAAGATGAAAAGGTGAGTTCAGAAAAAAGTGCAACAGTTTTGTGAATATTTTTCGTATCCTCAAGTACTTAAATCCCTTCCCTTACCCGACCCCGCGTTTGCTGGGGGAGCGCTGCGTGACCTTGTGGGGCTGACAGTTACAATGAAAATATCCGTTAAACACTAGTCGCAAAAAAATCACAATTACTCAAAAAATGCTTATCTAACATATGACAATATTTATATCTTTGGATTTGTCTTTTTACGCTTGTCATGATAGACTGAAAAAATATGTATAGTCCCATTTGAAAAAACAAAGTTACCTCAAATATCTCGTAAAATAAAAGTGATAAAAGAGAAATCAATACACATATCAATTAGCCCCATTCCCTCATTCACTTCCGTGAAAACTGCATTGCAATATCTTCAAACCGTTCAAAAGTTACAGGAGGTGCTAAAGTTACGTGACTCACCCTGTATATGTGTGTGTATATATATATATATATATATGTGTATATATATATATATATGTGTATATATATATATATATATGTATATATATATATATATATGTGTATATATATATATATATGTGTATATATATATATGTGTATATATATATATATATGTGTATATATATATATATATGTGTATATATATATATATATATATATATATATATATATATGAAGCGACCATTGATCGTAATTTTTCGGGCAGCTGTGTGCATCTTCCCCGCTCAAGCTTAAGCTTACGCTTACGCCTAATGCCTTTCTGGATTTGGAGGGGAAGATGCCAGAGCTGCAGGAGCGCCTGGCTTCCCAGGTGGTCACATAGCTTGTGCGGACGCATTTTGACACGCCTGCCCTAGACACACGAATCAGTTTGACAAAGTTTGTCCTTTTCAATCTTTACGCAAGTTTCTGAATGACGGAATGTGCATGAAAACTCTAGATTCCAAAGACGCTTTCGAGAAAAAAACAAAAACAAAATTGATAGAACCCCCTGCGCCTAAGTACGCTTCATTATGAAGTACCGCGTGGAAGCGAGGCGTGGGGTCGCTGGGCAGCTCTGCAGAGGGAGGGAGAAGCGAAATGGCAGAAACTTCTGTATTGTGTCCTCCACGGCGTTAACAACTAGGACGTAGACATTCAACGATGAATCAGAAAAGCTATGAAGATCGTCACACCAACTATGCATCCCCCCCCACACACACACACACAAAATATCTTTACAGATCAAATTATAGAAATACAGCTTTCGTCCGACAATATTAAACCAAGGAGAAAACCTATGCCGAAAAGCTATTGTGCATAATATTTTTATTTACGGAGAGAATGCATCGTCTTAGATTTTTTGAACAGTTGTTTTTTCCCCACAGCAGGTTGATAATCTTATAGAGAAAATTCACATTGTTTTGAAAGTAGAATTAAAAGTAAAAATGTGGACATTTCTGCCTCGATTTGAATTTGTATGCACCGCAGACGCTTTCCTTCAGGTTGCCTTCACAGCGGCGCTGCGGGTGAAAATTGACCGCCGATTGGAGGACGGCCTCCACCTTCTGTACACCACCGGGACGAGTCCTTTGCGAGAGAGGGGGCTCGAGGAGAAAAATAGCACAACAATCCACCGCCCTGACAGAAAGAATAGATTTTTTGTGCCAGAGATCTCTTAACTTAAATCTCAACGCACCTAACTCATCAGCTAATCCATGACGAACTTTCTAAGTTTTGACCTGGCAATGCAATACTATGCAATGCAATGGGTCTAATTATAGAAGGTCTGCCAGCGCAGAATTTGTTGCACTTTCATATAAATTCACTTTTCCAACATGAACAAATTATCGAACACTAATAGATCTTTTCAGGACTTTTGCATTACAGGTTAAAAACGTAGTTCCTTTTTTAAAAAATGAAAATTCCTTCGGATCTTTCAAACATTTTGCGACGTCGAGAGTCAATTTATAAACCCTGGTACATAAGTCTCGATGTCGGAATATTCGGAGGACCCGCCCGCCCTACCGTTTCAGAAACCCAACACACCCTTATTGAAAGGGGTACCCGTATGCATGTTAGATCCGTATGAAGCAGTTTGATCCTTATAAATCGGGTCGAACTATTTTAACATAAAGTGACAAACATAACGATTTTGACAAAACGTAACAATTGTTTCCATATGAAACGGTTCCTGCGCTCTTGCAAAATGCTATTGACATGGGAGGTAGATAGGTGAATGAATCAAACTTTTACTTATCATAAATCAATAATGAATTTAGTTGGTCTTTTGTGTCGACACCAAGAAAAATTTATTATACCGTTTTCAATGAAGTTCATTGTGTAGGTTGGTAAGTAGAATGGCAGATTTTACTATTTTCTGAACTCAAAAAATTATTAACATTTAATGATTACTGCACCCCTCTTCGCCTTTTTGCTTGAAAACCTCGAGGTACTTCCATTTTATTATTCGGCAAGAAATTCCGTTATCACTAAAGCGGGCGCGCCCGGATTAGTCGCGCCATTGACCGCGCGTCGCGCTCGGCGCCACACAGCGAGCTTTGCGTTTCACGTGCAAGGCTAGCAAAAACAGTTGTACAACTACAATAGGATATGTATTAAATCAATTCTAACTCCACATTAATTCTTTTGTATGTACAGGAGTAAAACAATTTTTTTTCCAATTCTAATCTGTAAGTACAATTACATGAACACTTTTGGCATCACGATTCTCATTCTCAGTGAAGCATGAATGATTCGTATATACACGTTTTGCATGCTGATGCATGTAATCATTCTGGCTATTGTTGGTCTTCCCGAGAGTTGTGTTCTTCGCCTGGCAGCACTGGTTTAATAATTTTAGATCAAGTATGAAATAACAAAATCAATACACGAGTAACGAATTTGATAAATATAGTACTTACATCAACGAAAAAGATTTAAATAGTCAGAACTGAAATCAGTAGAAATTAAAACCATTTCTCACATGAATAAACAAAACAGGCGAAACAAAAACTACTGTCCTGTCTTTGAGAAATGAGAACGAGGCCGACAATATCGCTTGCGTGGACGCACGATGCGTTCCGAAAGACTCCTGATCGCTGGAGCCACCGCCTGGCTTGGGCACCAGGGCCACGCGGCCTCGCCAGAGAGGACGCGCGTGGCACGGTCGGAGTGCAACAGCCAGCGTACGCGACACAAAAAAGACCCTTCCCATGTGTGCAGAAATAATTCCAACACAATCCGAGGACCGATTCTCAGAGAGTGGAATACCCCTCTGTTCAGCCCTTCGGATTTTTGCGAAAAATTCAAGACTCCGATAGCATAGGGTTTAGGCCTTGTTCATTTCGTTTGTGCTTATTCTGCTTGTGTGGTAATATTAGGCATACATTTAAAAATCATTGTTATCTTAAATGGAATCCCTCTAGATCTTCTGTATCAAAATCGAGAATTATACGAGCGACTCGTATTTATACGGGTACCCGTTTGCATGCGGGAGAATTTGACTCGTTGCAATACCCACATATAAAGGTCCCGGGTACCCACACGATCCAATACCAGAAAAAGTCATAGCACTTCAAAAAACCCAATATTTCTTTCACAATGTTGACTTTTGCCGTCTAAAATGTTCATTCTGGTACTAGACACATGAAAAAAAACATGGAAATGAAATTTCTACATGGCAAAGTTTCGGGATAAATTTGCATACTGTACTAGCATATTCGCACATAAATAATACTTTTCAAAATAAAGTAACGCTCATTGACACATTGAATCATAACCGAGAAAAACAATATCTGACCACACAATGAATAACTTCAAATTCCATCATGTTCTTTCTCCTATGCTTCATAATGTTGCAGGATCAATGGATCACTAACTAAATGTTTGTAAAATTACTTAACCTTCATTTGCACACGAAATTCATTAAATAGTGAATTAAGCACAATTCCGATTGTTGGACGCTCATGGTACAAACTCAACGTTCTATCCATGACCGGATGAACACCGTGTACTAGCTATTCACTCCGAAATAAAAAGTCAACAAAACGAAATTATATCCAAACAGTTCCAATTAAAAGGCATTTGTACTGATAAGTCAAAAAAGAAGTTTGCAGCATTTCACGTGGTGCACTAAATAAACCCTTCACTGCGAATTCTCAAGAATTTAACGCTTCCGCATAATTCACGACTTTCATCGTTTATCCCCTCGACACGTACCAGATTACAAAAACTGTACTTACAACACAACAACCGATTTAGTTCATCAGCATTTCACAATCCTTTTTTTAAACTGTTCCTGTAAGTGAAACGCCACATCCTCACCAAACCGCCGCTGATCTTTCGGAGAGAAAGACGTCGATGGCAAATGGAAACTGCGATGCGGTTGTGGGGCAGCACGCACCACAGCACCATCTTCAAGCAGCCCCCTCTCCTCTTCCCAATTAAAAACCCGGCGTCCATTCAGAACGTTTCTTTCAATTGCGCGAAATTTGAAAGAACTATCCCAACACGATTTGTGTGTTTCTTGTTTTCAGTACTTCCATTTCTCAGTGAACATTTCCCCTGGCTTATTGACGACATGGAATTAGCTAACCCTGAGCAAAATGCACTTCAGGACAGTAGTATTTCAGTGACTCACAATAATTTGTTCAAAGTTTGTCGGACAAAACAATTACATTTAAAAATGTATAACGAACTTCTAAATACAAAAAAGGTAAACCAGTGATTCTACAATAAAATTACTTTCTCGTATTATAGGAAACGGTTGGTAATATTTTAATTCAATAATTTAACGCTTGCGTACCTTTTTTCTTTTTAGACAATCAATAAACACGTTTTCAAAATATGTTTTTATTTTCCATACGAGGTTACGCGCAATATTTATATGAATGATAAGGTGTGAACAAAAAAATAATATATTTATGAAGCTATTAATTTTCTGTTCAAACCTGATGATGCGTGTGACACGCATTACGCGAAAAGTCGTGTTCCAGTATTATATGGAAAATAAAACATTTTTTGAAAATTTGTGGGCTGGTTGTTTAAAAAGAGAAAAGGATACCCGAGGGTTATTAATATTATTAATATCATTAATGCAACAATACAATTTGTTTGTGTCTGTATATATATACATATATATATATATATATATATATATATATATATATATACACACACATTTAACTGTTTATATTATAATATAAGTCAAACCGTGGGAAAATTCTCCACATTTGAACTCTGCACTTGGGAGTGGCAGCCACCGACGGCTACCTCACTTACTTCATATGGTCGGGGGTCCTTGATCCCAAAAAAAGTGGCTTTCGGCCAAACGTCTCTCCGTGTGCCTGTAAACAACACTAGCGCCTACGACGTTTAAATAATTTTCACCGTAATTGATATTCTTTGACTGATTTAGATTATGTTGCGGCCCCTCGAATTTAAAATTTTAATTTCTGATGGTACTTTACCTTAGCCCCGAGGTCAGTTTCAAAATTTTCTCAAAAATGACTCCAAATGTTTTCTTTACATTTTTCCTCAATACATCAAACAGGAGAATAACGCTGATGAAAATGGCACAAGTGCAATTTTAAATGAAAGTTCAGAAGTTTCGAAAATTATAAAAGTGAAATATTTTTCTTCACGAAATCTATTCTTCAAAATTGAATTTTTAAACAATGACGGTAACAATGTTTAAAAACATACTAGTTTTCGGATAATTTTGAGTGAAATCGTTACAAAAAGTCTGTAAACAAGATTTTCTCAAAAATGGTTCCAAATTTCTTCTTCATTCTCAAACGTAAATAGAGCAATGTTCGTTTAATAAAACGGCATAAGTCCGATATTCATAAAACCTCTAATGTTTTGAAAATTGCACGTTCCAATTTCATTCTAACGCGTTAGTATTCTACCACAATTTATTGATATTGCCATTGTGTACGGAACCTAAGTATCTGGTTTCGAATCCTCGCAGAGGCAAATACTTTTTTATTCCAAGGGCTTTTTCCAGCCGACAGCTGGTTACCCTTTACTTCCCGATGGGTCACATATTCAACCATACACTAGGCATCAAAACACACTTGCGGACTTCTCTGATCTAGGTCAGCAGAGCTCGAGGTCCTCCACGATGACACAAACATGAGAGGCAAGGAAGCATAACCATCCCCAAGGCGGGATTCGAACCCGCCACCCTTCGGACCCGTAGCACTGGGTTGGTGCACGCTCTTAGCCACTTCGGCCATTCATGTTAGCGCAAATACTATGCTATTATTACTGTAATATAATATTACATATAAAGCGAGAAAATACATGTATGTGCGGTTGTAGAACCACTCGTTTATAGATGAAAAAGCACGTCCGCTTTTGTTAGATAATGTGCCAAAGAATCGAATGCAAAAAGAGTCTATTTTACCTTGTTGGGTAATTGCTTTGCGGCGCATCCAAAAGTGAAATGGTATTTATTATATTCTTCAAGATTAGGAATGGTAACAAAAATGTATAGTAACATCTGCCACACCAGAATCTTCTGAAAGTTGCCTTCAGCAGAAACGCACACTTACCTTTACCAGATATGCGATATGGCCTCTTTGCAAAGTGTCAGGGGGGTGAATCCAGCTTCTATTACCTGCACACATGACGTGTATCAGATGCCTCAGCTGTGTGAAGACTATTCACATGTATTTACAAGAAGCAAATAAACGACTGACGATTGGGGATTGTTTGTCGCATTTCTTTCTCAAGTCTCACAAAATTTTAATAGATCTTCATGCACCCAGGGCGTTATAAGGGCTTCTTATAATAGCCCAAGATCATAAACACCAGTTAATGCCAGTGGTACATACAATATTTTATTTTTTTACCTCACTTCAATGATTAAGATTTACTTATTTACTAATGTTAATAAGTATATCTGAATCATTGAACCTAGATGTTAATTAACTCGGTTTGTCTTTTCATATTTCCCTTCCATAATTTCCTCCTTAAGAGAAAATGTAGCGTCATTCAACTGTTTTCACATTTTCCTCGTATCCTCAATCCTCCCGATCCAGGTAAGTTAGGCAGTGTTTATCGAGGTCCTTATCCAAGGCAATAGCAAGCAATAAAGTACCAGTAAATAATGAAATAAATTTCAAAACGTGATTGTCTGTAACATAATACAAGATGATGCACGTTATTCGCAATTCACAATATTGATGAAAGATTTAAAACATCAGCTTTCTTAAAATATTACGATTAAAGAGTAGCTTTCTGGAAGTAGGTCGGAGATCTAAATGTGCGAATCGCCGAGGAAAGTAAATGTTATCGACCAGAATGACATCGGGCGCGGCCATTACAAAAGCAATGTCAACATCCGTTCGAAAGAACAATTACAAAACTACAATCGAAATATTGCACATACATACAAGCGCAACCAATTTTTTTCTATCGGGAGAGCTATAGATGTAGTGTCCAACCGACTTCATGTTCTCTTATCGAGGATTTTTCATTTATGCAGAATCTAAAATTTATTTTGATTGATTTATAGTTCTTTGCAAGATATTCAATTAAGATATTGTATGACTTTCGTTGCTATAGATAGTAAAAACAGTTTCAATATCAGTAGGAAGCAGATTTTGATGACCTAAAACATCGCCAAAAATGATCAATAAAATGCTCTTAAAATGTTTTTGAAATGCCTTAAAACCGAAGAAAAATGACGTAAAAAATGTGATCAAACCAGTTCGGATGAACAATTCTGTTGGTTAAGTAACTAATGTAATCGAGGCTTCTTCCATTCGCTCTGGTGAACTCAGCTTGCGAACTTTTGTTTGGACTGTTCTTCACCGGGAAATCTCTGCCTTTAGATATCCCGAAAACGACCGAATCGACAATGGCGCTGATAGGGTCACAGGAACCTTAGATTAAATGTTCACAACGGTTGTCATTCCAATATCTGAGGGAAGATATCGAAAAAGCTAATCAGTTCTCTGGAGAACATTTGTTGCATCTCGTAAATATTATTTGAAGAAAGTTCCATTAAAATATTAAAATCGATGAAATTAGCCCAAAAAATGCATCCCACTAATCATCAGCTTTGGGGAATCTGACGGGTTTCCCCTTACATGAGACACTGCACATTCATAAACAGAAATAGGAAAATCGGGTCTAATATGTGTTAGTATCAGAAAAACTCTTGCCCTGACAAGGTTCCACATGTGCAATAGACTGGAATCGCAGTATATGCCAACGGTCATTGAAGGAAACAAAAGAATATAACGCGCAACGGTAAAAAATACAAACTTCATTCCTGGCAAAACAACGAGTTTCGCCAAATTTCAGTCATTAAATGAATTGAAATTGTGCAGCGCTCTTTCGTCAAAATCTGTACATCATCCTTACGAAAGCATAGAAATTATATTACCTATTGGTAAGGGTATGAATGATGCGACACCTTTTTCGCGAATTCTGCGGACAGACGGCTACAGCATAAAAATGTAGCCCATAACATCACATACCTCTCCTTCAATTTTATACAAGCCTTATGCAAAAACCATCTCTATCCGAATTCACACTGTGCAAAACCCCAGTTCACAACACAAGAATTAAAAGCAAATATCCATTTGACGTATTCCTAAAGATGTTCTCCGAAACGGAATATACATAGGTACATCATTAGGTTTTTCTCAACCTCTTATGTTAGGTATACGTAGTTATTTATAATTTTGCCTTAAGTCATCAATACACTTCTACATGTGTAAAGTGGGATAAACCGAACCCTGTAATCTTCTTAAAATAAATAAAATATTAAAAAATGTAAAATTTTTTACCGAATTGAAAAGTAATGTAATTATATTAAATAAAAATGTATTTTTTATTTCGAATGTTATATTTCGGTTCTACATTTTCAAGAAGCGTTTATCTTATTAGAATGAGTGTGAGAGAAAATCAAAACACAATAAAAATTGCGTAGGCCCTATGTTTCAATAAAATAAATAAATAAATACAAAACCAAACTAGTTTTCGGAACAATTTATCCCATCATCAATGGATATTTTACAGTGATACACAAGTGGAAAAAATTGATGTAAAATTGAAAAACAACAACAACAACATAATAACGTAAATAGCCTTTCAGAATACGTTACCTACACCGGACAGTAAGTTCGTATGGCGTGACAAGATTACTTGCTTTTGCAGAGGTTTCAGCGTAGTTACATTTTAAGTGGCTTTTGACACCTAAATAACGCCAAAACAGTGACAACGCCTTCGTTCACTCCCTCTCCCATTATTGCCTGTTACGGACACCACATGTGGATGAAATCTCCAGTAATTGTTTTGGTTGATTGATTTTGATGTCGATATGTTGTTTCCAATTCAGGCGAGTGTCAATGTTCAATACAAAATATCTTATTGGTTTGTTGGGGGGTATTAGCTTACTAGGATATTATTTAAAATTAAGGGGAGAGGCAGGGTGTACTGTATGAGAGTAAAACATTTTGCAACTGACATTTGGGTTAAGGAGAATGCATGCCCAGCTTTCAATTTTGTGCAAGTACACTTGAATTTTGATCTGCATGTCTGCCTTGTGTTCTTCCAGATGGATGTATGGTGCAACCGTCAGCAAACTGTGAAATTTGAATTCCATTTTGTTTGGGGTTGTCAGCTACGTACAGAACGAAGAGGCTGGGCGAAAAGGGAGGACCTTAGAGTAAACTATCCATTATTGATGAATGGTTGGATTGATGGTTGTTTACTGATATCGAAAAGTTCTATTATTTAGGAAATTTTTTCTATTTCTGCAATATAATGTGGGGTTTCCTACGTTTAGGGATTCCAATTAATTTTGCATGTTTTCACGAGTGAGAGAAATGGCTTATTCTCAAACAGGAGTTTTTATGTGTTTGTGAGAAAGACTATTGCTCTTGAGGGTACATTTTTTATTATTAAATTGTTTATGTATCATGCCCTGGAGATTTTTTCCAATTTCTTGACTATATTTTTGATTTCACTAGGTGAAGTGCAGTGTAATCTTTGATTGGGTCTGTAATGTGGTAGAGTTAAGGATATGCATTGAGGTGCTTGAAGTCAGGGGACCAATATACAAATATACAGATGACAGAAGTATCGCGCACAAAAGTTGTAAAAGAGCAGTGCATTGGCAGAATTTTCATTTGTACTCAAGTGATTCAAGTGAAAAGGTTTCTTACGTGATTATGACCGCACGGCGGGAATTAAAAGACTTTGAACGCGGAATGGTAGTTGGAGCTAGACGCCTGGGACATTCCGTTTCGGAAATCATTAGGGAATTCAATATTCCGTGATCCTCAAGTGTCGAGAGTGTGCCGACAATGCCAATTTCGGGCATAACTTCTCACCTCGGACAACGTAGTGGTCGACGGCCTTAACTTAATGACAAAGAGCAGCGCCATTAGCGAAGAGTTGTCGGTGCTAACAGACAAGCAACACTACAAGAAATAACCGCAGAAATCAATGTGGGACATACGACGAACCTATCCGTTAGGCATCATCCGTTAGGCCGAATTTGGCATTAATGGAGTGTGGTAGCAGAAGACTGACTCCAGTGCTTTCGCTAACAGCACGACGTCACTTGCTGCGCCTCTCTTGAGCTTGTGACCACATCGATTGAACCGTAGATGACTGGAAAACCGTGGCTTGGTCAGATGAGTCCCAATTTCAGTTGATAAGAGCTGATGGTAGGGCTGAAGTGTGGCGCAGAGCCTACGACGCCACGGACACAAGTTGTTAACAAGGCACTGTGCAAGCTGGCGAAGGCTCCATGCTGGGCTGTTTTTACATAGAATTTTTACATACATAATAGTCCATGCTTCATGATCGGCTGTTTTTACATAGAACGGACTGGGTCCTCTCGTCCAACTGTACCGATCATTGTAAATAGTTATGTTCAAATACTTGGAGTTCATTTGCGACCATTCTTGGACTTCACATTTCCAAACAACAATGTAATTTTTGTGGATGACAATGCGCGATTGGTTTGAAGAATATTCTGGACAATACGAGGGAATTTTCGTTTCTTTACATTATTCAAGATGACTTTATTCAGTAGCAATTATTATTGTAATAGTAACAGAGAACTGATGTTGGGAAATACAGTTTTGTAAATAGGATTATAGAGTCATGGAATAGATTGCCTGCAGCACTAATGGAGACACTGCCCACAAACATCAAGACGTTTAGGTTAATATTAGATTCTAGTAATAAGCGATAAGATCAGTAGTCTGTGAAGGGACTGCATTTAGTAGGCGAAATAATATTGTATTGTATGCATTTTAATTGTATGCAAATTAATTTTACGGGCTTAATGCCCAAAGCAAATTAAATTATCTATCTATAATTATTATAATATATTATATTATGTTATATATTATTATTATTATTATTATTAAAACAAAATGAAAACACGAAGTTAGCCCTGCATCGGCTGTCTCGTGGCTCAGAGCAAAGTCGCTCGCCTTTCACCAATGAGGTCCGGATTCGATTACCGTCGAATCTCATATGAAATTTGTTCTGACAAAACGAGTTCGGCTGCTTCACAAGGGCCAGTCCAACCTTTGTGAAGTTTCCTAAACCTTACCCCTTCCTTATTCCTTCCCAATTCTGGCCGCTGGGTAGTGACGCAGGGGCGCGCGGTGTGGGGCGCGTACGCGGAGATGCTTCCTAGCGGGTCCTCTTGACAACTGACAAGACGCGACGGTATAATATAGCGCCATGTGGAGTAAAAGAGAGCGCTGTTAAAGTAATGGAGGATTACTCCGCGCTCAACGTCCAACCAAGGGCTTTCGAGACCCGTTGCACAAAGACGCAACAAATGTTTAAAAAAACTTGAAATATTAGATACCAGTAATTCATTCGATATCATGATGCATCTGTGATATGGGAGGGGGAGCATCGACACCCGACACATGATTATGAATTAGCACGTGAACGATGATTTAAGCGCGAAATGAAGGCGAGGGAAAGAGTCGCCCACGCGTCTCCCTCCCCCCCCGAGCTCCATTGGGCGTTCGCCGCCGGCGCCTCGCGCTCCTGAGGGGTTTCACGGCGAGAGGGCGGGCGCTGCGGGCCGTGGCGGGGCGCGGCAGGATATGGCGGGGCGGGGAGGGGCGGGCTGTGGCGGCGATGGCCGTCGCTTCCGTCGCGCGGGGCAACGACCGTCGTCCGTGGAAGCGGAAGCGCCACCTGCGGGGAAGACGCGTCGCGGATTTCAGGATGACACCGAGACGGGATTTGCTACGAAAGCCCTGAGAGAAAGCACTGAGCGAGCCGAGAACGGATGAGATTGCGCGAGGTGGGAGGGAACGCATTGTATCCTTTGCACCATGTCCTCCTCCCACAGACTCCAAAATTCAACAACAAGCACTCTCAATTTTTACAAAATAACTCACACAGGCTCCGAACACACATTTCGCATCGGTTTAAGATGCATCGGTTGAAGGCTAAGCCATTTGCAATGCGTAGCCTCCTGTTTGGAGACTAATAAGAATTCATGCTGTCGCAAGAGAGGTGGGTACATGTTCCCTATTGTCTTCTCGAGATCCGTCGCAACATTCGGTGTAACATGTCCTTCTACAAGCCATTGTACCATGGTTCTATTACGAAAGGGTATCGATGTGTAGATCTTCCTGTACGAAGTTCGTGAATGATTTCAGATAATTATCAATGGCGGTTGGTGCCCAAAATATATGGAGATTGCAACTCCATCGAATTATTGAAATATTTTTTTAAAATTCAAAACAAAAATATAATGAAACGAGAACAACTTAAGCAAATTAACTTAAACTAAGCTTAATTACAGTCTACAACCACGCGGAAATATGGCACAAAAATGGCATGCCCAAGATCAGTGAGACTCTTACTTTGAGGTAGAAGATTTCATTAAGATTTGTAGCTCCAAGTTCGCGAGTCGTTGAGTTTTCTTCGGAGATAAAAGGAGCAACATCAACAACCACACCACCACTAATAATAATATAACTCATCATAAAAATGAATTGTGGATCGAATTCTCACACGTGGAGTCGCAGGCATAGCATTGCAAGATGAATATATGGATGGGCAGAAAATATAGACAATTCACAGAGACCTTCTTAAAACGCTGTCAACTTTTCTACAAAAGAAAATGCAGTCACCAATATTTTGATAAATATCTAGATTTTCAATAATTGAATATTCTTTTGCTTCTGAGTAGGTGAGTTTCTAATCTTTATTGTTCTGGAACGGTTACAAAATGTTGAGAGATTTTAACTGGGCATAAGATTTCTCCAGTGCATATTGCGAGGATATTTTAAAAAAAATTATTTATTTATAGTCCCATCAACTGCGAGGTTATTTGCGACTATTCTGTAAGTTTACAATAAGGTACATATTTTCTGTTTACATAGCGTTAGTTCTGTAAGTTTACATAGCATGATTACATTTTTTTCACAATTATACATTTTTGATCAGTGAATAGTGAGACATTGCAGTTTACATTACACCAGTGGTTGGAAATATTCCAATACATGTGATAATTTACACAGTACATATATTTAAAAACAATAATACAGTTTGTATTACAGTTCAAGATTAATTGATTTACAAAATTTTAAATTTTTTTCTTGTAGGGTGCTTGAATGAAGTAAAGCGTCAGTATTAAGATTCTGTAAGATTGATTGGCGGGATTGATTGTACATACGACATTCCTGAATAATATGTATTATTGTCATTTGTACATTACATATATTGCAAATTGGATATTTTCTTCTGCGTTAAATTATTGTTGTTAATTGATATATTTCTTCTTGCAGAGATATGAGCAAGAGAGCAGACGCAAGAGGATATATGATTTCTAAACATCCTAAGCGGTTGTATAGTAAGGTTCTCCGATGCCTCGGTGCAAAAAGTATATTTGGCATCAATGAGTCAATATCAAGAACCGCTCACATAGCTGAACGTGAGTACGGAGATAGATACGTGATACATAAGTACGCAGTAATCGGGAAAGTAACTAGTGGTACTACAACAGCACATTCTTTCTGGTATTATTTGTAATACAACGTAATATTATTCTACTACATGAATCTGCAAGGGTTTCAACCAGGGTTTTTTCTTCCGCCAAGATTCGAACTTAGGCCCTCCGAGACATCACGCCGAGCACATTACCGCTACACCACCTGCGGCGCGCTGATCTCAACAATGTCGACGATTAATGATGGATTAGTGATCCTGGGCGCGTCAACAGCTAACGTCATTAATCTCGTAAGTGTGATGCATGTTTTATCGTCGGAGGCGACGTGATCTTCCCCCGCTGCATGACGAGATCCCGCACCCACTTACGTCGACTTGTGGGGATTTTCCCCAACCACGTACTCCCACCAACGGGCCATCGCCTCAACCGGGACAAGCTCTAAGCTCCCGACTGGTGTGTGTGTAAGTGTCCCGAAGTGGGTGTAAGGGGTGAGGATATGTTAAGGAAGAGTGACGAAAGATCTCGCGCGGTTCGTGGCCCATTCGTTAGGGTACTGCTCCGGCATCCCGTGCTGTTGATCAGAGAAACCACGGAAACCTACCGAACAGAGCAGTCGGCCGCTAGAATTCTCCAGACAGAGGTTGAGAGTATTATGGTGAACATTTTTAAAATATGTTTGTCTCAGCAGCTTGCACTTGTATTAATATGAAGAGTGTATCAAAATACAACAAACACAAAACACAATCAAAGCACACCTGTCAAAGTTCTTAGGACATGTATTAGATGGATGCAATGGTTGACGCATGTAGGGGCCACTGTTTGCATACTTCGGTAGATATATATTGCGTCAAACCCGATACGTGACGTGAGTCCCAAATAACCTGAATAACTGTACTGTATATGACGTTTGTTTGGGAGAGAAAATCCACATTTATTGCTCATAAGCAAAATAAGACTACGTCAGCATTTGCTCTGTGGATAAAGAGAAATTAGGCAAAATGACCGACAGAAGAGTCACTGAACCAAAATACAATCATTACAATGATTTTAAAATACACGTTAAGAAACTAACTTTAAATTAAATTTGTATACATGTTAGAATTATTTTCAATTATTTGCAGCGTTATCAACTGCGCAAATCATGTCATATCGCTATATTAGGGGCGTCTTCTAATCAATGACCAGCAACAAGGGATATAATATTTTCAAGAATAAGAAATCACACTACCTAATGATGCCGCAATATCTCCGAGCAAGTATGATTTCTGCGGAGTGTGCGGTATAGGGGTCATGAATATTTAAAAAGGTTGCTTGGTCTCACTCCATCTTGTTAGAGAATATTAATACTAGTTTCAAATTTGGATAAAAATATTATGAACCCAATTACTCTCCTCTTGTGATAAAAGGTTTGTTGGGTAAATCATATAGTGTCGTGAAACCTTGTCTTGGCTCACGAGTGTCTGAGAATATCCCAAGTTCCACTTCTAGATGCCTTTGTAGAGGACCAGGTGCATTAGAGCGAATTAACGCATTCATACCATACAATAGGAACAATTTTAGAATATAAGGACCCTCTAGTTGCACAATGAATAAAAGTAGAATGATGTCGCTCATTATTCGAAACGAAAGCCCTCACCATTGTCTACCAACAACACTTAAAACGTCTTTCTGCCTTTCATTAAGTTGTACTATTTTGTGCCAAATTTTTTATCTCAGCAACACGAGAATTAACAAATATATGTCTTATCACAATTACTTCGGTTCACAATGCACATTTCGTCTTTAGATAACGCACATAAAATGCATTATCTCCGCGTAAAATGCGTATTCGGAAAATGTCCCACTAAAATGAATTTTTACAGGCAAATAATATTTATGGCCCAAATATCGCAAAAGATTCCTTTCCGCCAAAGATAAATTGAAATATCTAATGGAACGGAAAGCGTTGAAGGAAGCCTTCACATTAATGCGTTACGGGCCATAAGGATAAATTAGCATTTACCTAAAAACAAGAACTGTCTTAATATTGTATAATATTACGGACACACTTAGGAAACCAAATGGCATTAAGCTTATATAATCAAGGAGCTCTGGAGAGTCCATATACAGATGTCCAGATTTACCCGCATGAAAAGATAGCACCGTACGCACCAATACAATTACAATCATCAATATTGCAATTGTAAGAAAACGCCGAAAGAATATTGGATTTTTGCAATTTTCGAAAAATCAGATTTCAGCCGATATGAGAACCTGTGACATTCTTTTAAGCGTCCTTTTCGCAATCCGATAACGGAGTTTATCAAGCAATTTGGAGCCATTTTTGGAAAAAAAATTGAAAATGCTGAGGCTTCATGTAAAGTTCAACCAAAAATCAAAATATCAATTTAAAAACACCACGAGGCCTCCAATTCTTTTAAATCGATCGAGGAATACGAATTTTGGAGAAAATCTGAACGGGTTTGGTGCCTGCGTTGAACACACACAGGGAGACGGATGGATGGACAGACGTACAGACGGACGTTTTGTTGTCAATTGATTTTCAGTACCGTGTCTCACAAAACATGTATATATATATATATATATGTGTATGTTTATATAAACTTTTTCGTTACCAGAGATCGGCAATTATTTTTTCTGTCGAGAATTTAAATCACACGTTTTAAGTCACACGATTATCATACCTTTTCTTCTTACGAAGTATGACAAGAAAGTAAAAGAAGAATTTAGATTTGCGGAATGTAGTGGTCTGCAGTGTGCCTACCTCGGACTTGTACTTTTACCAGGAAGAATTCACCCCGAAGTGGGCACCTAGGCTTTGGCCTCTATCGCACTCCCCGCAGGAGTACAAGTACGCACTTGAACTGGTATCTGGATCCCACCAGAGTGCAGTTGATCCTCACGGTAACCTCCCCTTACGACGCCTAGGTCAGGCTGCCCTGCCAACTCAACAGGGGCCCACCTAAACTAAGGCCCGGCGGCTCGGAGCCGCTCTTCTCGTCTCTTTACTGCTTACACCTTGAGGCTATTGACGTGAGTACCGCCAGAACCTAGGCAATCTGACAGGGAGGTTCTTCGTCTCCGTCGGGACTTTTATATGTGGGATCCGGAGCGTGTCCGAAGAACTTCCTTCGCCCAATCCTGCCTAAAGGGCGACGCGTCAGTGGCCGAACTGATGGGGCCTTGCCCGATAACCCGGGCAAGGCCCGTTAACACGGAGCTTAGCATCGCCTGCTCACTGCCTCCACCTCGAAGCTAATGGCGTGAGTGCCGCCGAGTAACTAAGGGTCCGGGTGGTCGTCTCTCTCCACCACAGATCGTGCCAGTCTACGCAGCCACGATTCTCCCCTGCGGAGGGAATAACGGAATGGCAGTATTTTGATCATAAGTCGATGAACGCAGATACAGAGAAGGAATCTCTTATTTTTCGTAATGTCGTGGCCAGGTGTCTGGGCTTTCCACCGTGGGCGCCAGAGTTCGATCCCTGTCTGATCCAAGTGCAATTTGTGGTGGCCAATGCTGGTTCGCGGCACGATTTCACGTGGTTTGACCGTGACCCCTTTCATTCCACCATTGCTGTGTCATCATTCACCCATCACCTCCACCCCTTCCATCATATAACCATTACCTCCAACCTCATCCAAAAGAGCGAAAAGAACTGAATAAACAAGGACGCCTGGAGGTAAAGTGGAATGGAATAAGAACGAAAAGAGGAAGACAAGGTAGGAAGGGAAGAAAGGAGGATAGAACAAAAAGTAAATGGAAGGAGGATAGAAAAAAAGTAATGAAGTGTAATGAATAACGAAATATGATTAGTAATGAAGGATTTCTCGATGTCCGATTGTTAAAGAAGACGCACGACATAGTTTATCGAATTCCCAGACAACAAAACAAATATATGAACAACCCACTACGAATTATACGAAAATATATTCAATCCAGACGAGAAAAAATCTCTTTTCCTATCACAACAATTCAATTTAATATTTGGTACTAATTGTCATGGCGAAAGAGAACAGGATAACCTCAGGTGAAGATTAAGATTAGTATGCAATACTAGCTTCATGTTACTAGAGGAAACTACCCTCTCCTCTCTACCCTCTCCCGGGCCCGAGTCCTAATGCGAGCCCCTTGATTCACAGCTCTGTAGAGTGATGTTGCCTCTTGGAAACGAACAAAAATAGTAGTTCTTTGCAAATCCGGGGAACAGTCAAGAGGTAGTGTCTTCATTTTCACTTGTTGCTGGACAGTTGGCCATTATCGCGTACAGTGAAAGTTTTCTCAAGTGCTTATTCTCAGCTGTCTGGTTTCGCTACTTCATCGGCAAGTCTTCTAACCATTACATTAGTTTGAAGGTGACATTACAAGCTATTGATTTAGGGTAATGTAATTTATTTTACTTGCATCGTAAAAAAGTTCATGACATTTGAAATACTAACACGCTGGTGCCTAACCCGACCCCCCGCGAAGGTTTCTAGCGCGAGCCTCCAATTTTTCGTCTTGAAAAATAAAAACAATAAGATATTTTGCACTTCGGTGCCTTGGGAATCTAATGAAATACAAGAACATACCCTGAAGCCTATCAGTTCAAAAGGGCAGGAAGAAGAAGGAGGCCAAGAGGCAATTTCAGAATTTAATCCCAGGGAAGTCGAAAAGAGATAACTTTTTTTTAAATTCTGAAGTTAAACAAAAAGCAAAAGGAAGATTCCACCTTCCGCGAGGAATCGAACGACATTTCCTCTCGCCCTTTCGCATTGGAACTTCTACCAGGAATAGCTTCCCTCTCAGATTAAGAAGACGCAGAGAACATATTTTGCAGTGTAAATATTCAGAGTGATGTAAGAGTGATGTGATGATGAGTGATGTGCCTTATGGGTACACCCTCGGCTCATGTGGAACGCGCGGGGGAGGAGACAGTTGCTTATATCCCACTTGAATATACAGACTAAGTCCCACTTGAATACATAGACTATGTGCAAGGCATAGACAATTTCTTGTATAGAAGATGTTAAACTTGTATTTTTTTAAAATTATATTGAATTCAATCTATTTGCAGTTTTTCATTTAGTTTTATTCATTTCTTACAGCGTTTGCGGAGTGTTCACATTAGGAGACCTTTTTTATAAATCCACAAAATGTAATGTTTACGAAAAAAAGTATTTTATTCTTAAACTACTTGACCAATCATTTTAAGTATAATATAAGATGTGTACAAGTAAGTAGGTATGCATTGAAAATATTTTGATTTAATTGGGCAGAAAATTTAATTTAAAAATATACCAAAAGAAAATGTGAGGCCGGGTTTGGGTACTTTCCACTATTCATAAATATGTGGTACAAATAATTCATAATTATTCTATATATCGAATGTATAATCAAATATATATATATATATATATATATATATATTTGATTATAGAAACTTCGATATATAGAAATAATTATAAATTTTTGCAAATGCTTTAAAAAAATTTGGAAATATTATGTAAAATGGAAAATTCAACAATAAATAACTAAAAAAAGTTTTAATGCAGTATATATATATGTATACATATATATATATATATATATATATATATAGTGCATGAGTTACAACCCAAAATAATTATATATTTATTGGAAATAGTTGTATATTTATAATTTGATAATTGTAAGTCAACTTAATAGCAATAACACTGGCTCTATGAGAATATAATAATAATAGTAATTATATAATTTGAGATTAATAATAGTTCCATTTAGTACAGCTGAAAAAGTTGTACAGTTCCCAACAAACCACTACATCTAAGAAATAACGTATATTTAACCTTTGAAGCTACAACTTCAAAAAAGTAACTTTGAGTCATAGAGGACTCGGAATTCATCAAAATCCTAGATGGTCGCACGGGGAGTTCTAGATAACGTGTCATGGAATGACCCAATCGCAGCTATTTCGGTAGGCCTGATGGAATGGAAAGCGGAGGGGAAAGAAGTTCAACTTGGAAGTATAACATACTTAAGCCATTCCGCCAATCGCAATTGTATGCTTGATGCGCCCGTTTACGCAGATACAAAACGTTACAATAGGAATGACTCAGTAGGACCGTGTAGAAATATATAAACGACAAAAACAGACAAAGACACATGCTGTCATTGTTGCTTTCTCATATACTCGTGTAAAGAGAGTTATGTAATGCAGAAGGGAAAAATGCCGATATTTTGAGAGAAAAACACATTTCCTGTATATCTAGTACCGAAAAACCGGTTTATACATTCTCGACCTACTACTCAGTAAGAGAGATAAGTAACGCTGCAGGAAAAGTGCCTATGCAATGTTCCTAATACCGAAAAACCGGATTTTTCTCGCTCCCATACATAGTAAATTACTTTCTTGAATACGAGGTGTATTCAGTCTATGTTCTGTGGGCCCTAGCTAACGAAAAATTGGTTTTCGGCATTGTCTGTGAACAACACAAGCGCCCGCACTTTCACAGGAATTTCACCAAAATTGATATTCCCAAATCGGTTTTCTTGATGCCGCGGTCCCACGAATTTGAAACGGGTATTTTAATTTCAGGAAGAGGTAGTGGAGCCCCGACGATTGATTAACTGATTATTTTGTATTGCCGGGCGCGTCAACTGCTATTCGTTAGTGCCGTAAGTGTAATGCTAAGGTCCTATAAATTGCAAAAGTTTAAACATATTTTGAAATCCCTCAATCAATTACACTTTGAAGATAGAATCTATTTTCTTAATGACATGTGTTCCTCAAAATTGGATCTTTTAAAATTTTGATGCACAATTTTTAAAGAATACGAGAATTGTCGCGCACTTCAAGTGAAATAACGCTATACAATAAATTTTCAAAAAAGTTGTTTCTGGTTTGACATTAATGATTTCTGTTTAATTGAGCAGAAAGTAAGTAGAAAATAATAGTTACATTCCTGAAACTTCGCTTTTGTGGTCGTCACGATAATCTTTACATAACTCCCAACTTTTGCATTTTTTTCTATTCTTTGGTAACTGTTGATGACAGTAATAGTAATCCGGAAAGTGCGGAAGATTTTGAGGAAAGTGCGGAAGACCCTACTCACTGTTATCAAGGAGGAACCAATGAGAGGAAACCATGCTATCCCAACCAAAAGGACCTAAATGATTTGGTCATGGAACTTGGTCTTACGAAGTCCATTACTGAGCTCACAAAAGCTAGATTAAGGCAGTGGAAGTTGTTGAATGAAACTGGGAAGATGTAGAATCAGGGGACGCGACACAACAATTTTTCCACACTTTTCATCAAAGATGATGAACTCTGCTATTGTCATGATGTAACTGGTTTGTTTGAGAACATTAGAATTGCTTTTTATCCTAGTGGTAGGTGGCTCTTTATAGACAGTGCATCAAAGAGTCCGAAAGCAGTATTAGTCCATACTGGTAACCAGTTTCCGACTTTTCCACTCGCCCACTCAGCACCGCTTGTACAGGAGTACCGCTATGTGAAGAGATTGCTAAATGCATTGAAATATGAAGAATATGGCTGGGAAGTTATTGGAGACCTCAAAATGATTGCCTTCTTGATGGGTCTTCAAGGAGGGTTTACTAAGTTTCCATACTATCTTTGTCTGTGTGATAGCAGAGACACTTAAGCACACTGCCACAAATGACATAGGAGCCATTCCACGTCAAATCGCACAAGAGTTGACACGACTTTTTTTTTAATGTACGATATTTTTTTCTTAAATCTGAACATGAAAAAAAGAGACACGTGTTTTTTATTTGCCTGAAAATTGATTATTTGTGTAGTTATGCCCATTGATTATTGTGTAGTCATTTTTAGCACATTTCATTATGCAATATTTCCGAAAATAATAAAGTTAGAAAAACATAAAATACACGTGTTAACTTATTTGACCCAAACATTATTTAACAAATTATTATAACAAATAGAAAAAATTGAAAAATAATTAAAAGTATAAAGGTCAAATTTTGGTCTTTTTTGTGCGATTTGACGTGGAATGGCTCATAGGCCTAAACGTATTGACTGTGAGTTCACTGTGGGGAATCACAGTATTCAATGGGAGCCACTTGTAGGTCATCGAATGGTACTAATACCACCTTTCCACATAAGAATGGGAATGATGAAGCAATTTTTGGCAACATTGGACAGGAAATCTGCAGCATTTAAGCATCTACAACGTATAGATGCTTAAATGCTGCAATCTACAACAAAGCTTTCCGAAGCAAAAGTTAAGCTGGCATTTTCTTTGGATCTCAAATCAAAAATGTTATTGAGTATCAAGAGATTCCCAAGCTTCTCAGAACTAAGGAGAATGAAGTATCTGTCAGTTTTGTTAAAGGAGTTAAAGGGTTCTTGGAAATAAAGCTGACAACTATGTTGCTTTGGTTGAGACTCTGATTAACGTAGAGATAACTGAGCTGCAGGATGTCTCTCAAAATACATATCCTTGATGTCCACCGTGATGGCTTCAAAGAGAACATGAGTGCCTATTCCGAGAAGTAAGGAGAGAACTTTATCAGGATATAAAGCATTTTGAACGCCGAGACCAGAAAACTTGCAATGAACACATGATTGGGGACTATATTTGGGAACTTATTCGTGAAGGTGATACGATATACTCTCGCAAATTTTGCAGAACTACACATTTATAGGGTCCTTGGCATCAATTTGTAGAATTTTGGTTGAAATATACTATTGATTTAAAATATAATGTTCCATTTTTTCTTTAAATAATGGTAAACCCGAAAATGTGTCCTGTCCTGTCCTATGGCTCGACAGCCATCTACGGGCCGTGGCCGATCAGCGGTGACCCAGCCTCTCGGCCATGGGATAAGGAGTTCGTGTGATTAGCACGAAGACATCCCTTAACCGTATATACTGGTCTTCATATCCTTAGAGTGGACTTTCTCATCGTGCAACGGCCGGGAATCGAACTTGCGGTTGCGCCTTGGAAAGCGAGCACGCTAACCAACGAGTTACCTAGTCCGGCCGAAAATATGTACCTTTCCATAGTGACAGTAAGCAAATTTCAACCTTTGTTCTTCTGGCCACAAAAACAAGGTTTTTACAGGGAAGTAATTTTTTTCAACCTTTTATGATAGAACCAATTAGAAAATGATACTGATTAGCACGAAACAAAAATTGGGTTACGTGATGTAATCAACTTAACCAACGAAATTCCACATTATGCACAGGTGAACAGCGAATTTTCGACAGAAAAACTCTTAGTGTAGGGACCTGGTAACGAAAAAGTGGATAAATCTTGTTTTCCTGCGCAAAGAAATCTGGACGAACATCTTATTGAGAGGGAGGACATTGACCCAGAAGCTGATTACAACACTTAGACTTATGGAATTTCAATACAAAATGTAATGAATGCACATTTGTTCTCGCCAGAAAGTAGGTAAGTTTTACAAAATCGAATGAATCGTAAATGAAGAGGTCAGGTAATGGTAGGATTCCAAGCTAATTACAGAGAGAATTGCAGGAATCACTTTGAAGGTGCTGCTTTTTACTGCCACAACTTTCCTCTGTAGTCTAAACCCTGTATTCTATATCATGTGATATATTAAAGTATTTTGCCACATCTCAAGCAGGAATGCAGTACGTTAGCAAAATAGTAGCAACGAGTAGCATGAAGAGACCTCAATTTAGTGTTCCAATAATTAATATGAACATTCCATTTGCGGGTTGTCTGAATTGAGAGACCCACTCTTTTGCTAGAAGATTTTCTGAACTAGAAAAATACGCTTTGTCGAAATCCAGCGACGGAATCACACGATGCAAGTTTGACTGAGAAGGACAAAGCGAAGACACATATCACAGTTGAAACAAGGCACTTTAAACAATAGGAGAGGTCACGATTACATGATTAGAATAACCAAAAAGACGAAACACCTGGCCGGACCGGGGAAGGAGTACGTCGCATTAGATGCGCCAATCGTCCAGGGATGTACTTGGTGGCGGAGAGAGAAAGCGAAAGGACGTCGCAGCATACGTGAGCCAGGAGCAGAAGTAACGAACAAGTGTACTACTAAGGAACTACTTACGCACTTTAGGACTCGAGAGTTCCAAGCTTGCAATTTCTGAAATTGTTGGCTTGTAAGACATTCCGACTCAATTAGTTCACTTAGTTTGATCACTTCCTACGCATTTGCTTTGGGGACAGTCGCATTACGAAACGTGTTTGAAAATTGCAAACATTCATACACCGTAAAGTTACGCCAATTAGACAACCGTGACGGGATCGTAAACCGGTTATCGCACTACCTAGGGGACCAGCAATAGGACGGCGCCACCTAAGGAAGCTGACGGATTTAGCGGGCACGACGCCGAGGGCAAACAATGATCCCGGCAAAAGTCAGCGTGGTTACCTGCCACTCACTCGCGGGCTACGGAGGAACCAACCATCGGCGCCGTGCCTGGTGGCCCCGCCTTCTCTTCCTTCGCCGCAGCCATGGGATGCGAAGAACTCAGGGCGAATTGTACTTCGTCTCGGACGATTGCATTTTGTGACACTGCATCCAAAAGACTGCCCATTAACATTGGGAAAAAGAACTGCCGTAGAACAACGTCTCCTATATATTCAGTAGTATACCTTTCCCTTGCGACTCTCACAAGCAACCAATCTTTATAAATGAGGCCTCTAAAGAAAGGCCTAAAAAAACGTTCTTCACACTGTCTGTTCACACATTCTGTAGGTACAGAATGAGATCTTCTTGACCATTCTACTACATTTTTGCTGGTTCGACGCTTCTCGACTGTACCCCACCTGTCAGAACCTCTAGAAAATGCAACTGTATGTGAAATTACTAATTACTTGATGTTCTATGTGACTGAATTACACGGATGTACCTCTTTGCACGATAATAAAGTTCAATAAGAATGGTTTGTATTGACAACGATGTATTATATTGTTATCAATTACAAGGTGATATATAGAACAAGCGACGGAGGATAAGAGGGTCTTGTAGAAAAATGTATTTTACATGCTTAATATGGAAATGGAAAAACAAGGAAGAGGGTAGGCTATAGCGTGCGAGAGTTCTCGCACGGGTACGCCAGTTTAAAATGATTTTATGTTAGTTGTAAGCCTATCACCTTGCCACGTAAGGAATAATCCGCGCAATTCGATTTTCGGCATACCGTTGCAATCTAAATTACTAAACTTCGAAATATTTCTCATGTTTATTACACTTATTCCACGAGATTTGTATAAAGTGTACCCACGCCATTCTTCAATTCTTTGAATGGTGTGGGCTACGCGCCACTGGGATTCTGAAAATCTGGGAGCCTCGAAATTAAGCAGCGGGGTTTTACCTATTTTATTCCTTTAACTGAAAAAGCAATCGTTTACGTTACATATCCATTTTGAGATATTAGGAATATAATATGCGGATTCCATACTGTCTATAGATATCTATTTGTCTAATATATACATATTTCATAAAAATTCCTTCATTTTCCTGCTTAAGCTATATAAAAATCATATTACGTCGTTATTTAATGAAAATTTAATTTTACACAGTAAGTTGTTTTCAATTTTATCCAGCAGAGTGCAGACAAATTGAACAATTGATAATCATATGTTACGATTCGCCAACAGCGTGGGTATTTTGTATTTCGAAAGCCGAGTAAAATCAGAGGGGAAGAAGTATTGTTTGAATGCGTTTGGCGTGGTCAGAGGTGTCGTTGAGCGAGGGGAGACTTTTCAGGAACACGTGTGATCGTGAACATGTTTAATGCCGCTTTTATATTTTTATAAGTCTCAAGGAGTTTCGTCTATTTGATGCGAATCCTCTGAGATAGCTGACATCTAACAGCCAGTTTACACTGGAGAATTTGCAGCAGTATACAGTTATTCATTGTGATAATAAAGCACACGTTATTTTCATTAATTACATTCCTTGTTAAATCCTTCTCTTATTGTGTTGTTACTTGATAATAATAATAAATTGTTAATACCAAACTAAATATATACATTAGAATTTTTGCGCCTATTTAAATACCTTTTCCAGAACTTAAGAGTATATATTTTACTTTTTCAGTGCCCAAAAATTTGCAGATTACCTGAAAGATAGTACAAATAAACACCTGCGTGCTATACCTCTTGTTTCATGCCCGCCACATGCTGTCAGATCGGGTCATAAACTCTTCTGAATACACTGAAGTATTTCGTAGCTCAAGTGTCAATTAAAAGGCGTGAACACAAGCATACTTAAAAGCATACGAAACACCTCTGCAAATACAAAACCCTGCCCCGAAATCCGCATCCCTTATTCTCATAACCTCAGCTTGAATAAAGCTATTTTCCTCTAGAAACAACTACGAAATCTCCAGTCATGTTTCAATTAATTTATATCATGCTTATGCATTATGAACCCCTTATCCCATGGCCGAGAGGCTGGGTCACCGCTGGTCGGCCAAGACCCGTCAAGGGCTGTCGAGCCAAAGAACAGGAACAGTGTGTATTGTGATAAGCGACAGTGCACTTGTTATAAGACGGCGCAGACCCGACGACGGTGTCTCCTACGCCGGGAGTATCGCGCAGCGGCGTGGTCGCAAAGGGGGCCACGGGGGGGGGGGCAGAAGGCGCATGCGCCGAGCCCGCGCCGCCGGAAACGCTCGAATTTTTTAAAGACTCCCACAGACCGGCGCGGAAGATCCGCAGCGGGTGCGGTGCGGAAAGTTCCGGGCTAGATGCGGCGGCGGAATTCGCGGGTACGCTCACATCGGAGCGTTAATTATGAATCAGCATTAGTGACACTTTTCCTCATCCGATAAAGAAAACGCGCCCGCTTCTATTCATGCACGAGATAGAAAATACCAGTACTCGTAGTACATTTTCTGAGCAATGCTGTACGGAGTTTTTACTTTCTTTACCTACGATTTTCCATCAAATTGGTAATATCTCTTTAGGAAACGAAGAAAAAGTGTCCATTTGACCTAGCAAGGAAAAAGAACGGCGAATTTCATCCCTTGATGCTAAAAAGGACGAGAAACGTTTTATATTTACTAGAATGACCAGTGGCTGTTTTGATGGAAAAGTGCACTGCTGAACTTGCTCGTAACCCAACACGTAACGCGAAACGTCCGCTTCGGACATTCCGCGTAGGCTGAGGATATTTCGTGCAGGTCTGTGGGAGCCTTTAAGGGGAACAGACGAGCTTCGCGGTGATGAAATTTCTGGGGAAGATAACGACGACATCTGAGTAGTGGTAGAGTATCTGCGCATTTGTCTTGTCGAAGCGACGGCGCTTGCGAGAGCCGAGGGCTCCACCAAGGCAGCGTGGCAGGTTCCCCATAAAGGAATGCCTCCCAATCTCAGACCGCCGCACCGCGGAGAGTTTGAAGGACCATTTGTGTCTATGCCCCGGGTGCGTCAGGATATCGGCCACTTCCAAAAACAAAATTTCAAAGAAACCCAACGGCCCTGGCGGGTGAAAACGATTGCTACGCACCATGGTCACGCCTACAAAAACGTACGCGAAAATGCAGCCTCGTTAATATAAAATACATCCCTCTTTATGTTAATTTTCACACTTGAGGCATTCCAGGTAGAAATAATGGTGGCATTTGACTTTATTGGCACAATTAGAATTATTGATTTTAATAAAGATAAGTTGTAATTCCCTCTATTTTGCAGTGTCGAGAATAGACAACAAATGGCAATAAAATTCACCGGTAACTTACGGATTGTACAGCTTATTTGAAGTAAATAGAAGTATAAGGTAGAATTTTCTTCTATAATGTGCAATATCTGTTCACATAATTTTCGCTCGAACGCTTCAAACAGTTTTGTAAACGCAAATTCATAAGACTAGTTAAGAGGAAGAGCAGGCATCATGGCCTGAACAAAACCATGAATAAAGACTACTACTATTATTATTATATTTGCCTATTATATTACTATTATTATTATTATTATTATTCCATAACATCACAACTAAATTGTCATGAGTGGCTGAAAATAAAATCTACTCCAGATTGCAACCACCTACTTAAGGAGCAGATCTAGGGACTGTCGGTGCCTCTACAATACTTTGCTCAAAATGTGGGCGGTTCCAAATAAAGCGATTTCTTGCACTTCCCAGTCTTTTGAGTTACCTGGGAGTTTAGCAAAGTTCTTACACAAATTTTGCGGAACAAATCCCAGAGCTCCGATGACTATCGTTTCGACCTGTGCTTTTACGCCCCACATTCGGCTGATCTCGATTTCCAAACTCTTGTATTTACGACGTTTCTCTGCCTCCTTGGTAATTACGTTTTGATCGCCAGGTACAGCAACATCGACAAGTAAATACGATTTGTTCTCCAAATCCCGAATAACTATATCCGGCTTGTTTGCTGCTATCGTGCGATCAGTTTGAATTTGTTGGTCATATAATATTGTACACAATCCAACAGACGCCACCGGTTTTGGTGAGTGTTCGTACCACTTGAGGTATGTATTTGGAACTTCGAGGACGGTACAGATCTGCTAGTGGAAGTAGCTACACACCCTGTCGTGTCTTTTCAAGTATTCGGTATTTGCTAGGATTGGACAAGCTGAGACAATATGATCCATGATTTCTACGTGTTCCTGGCAAATGCGGGATTGGGAAATTTTGAGAACCGCTTTATCATAATGTCGTGTTCTCAACGCCTGATCTTGTGCAGCTATTAAAACTGCTTCCGATTCTGGTTGAACTCTTCCCCTTTTATTATTATTATTATTATTATTATTATTATTATTATTATTATTATTATTATTATT